>VXBC01000277.1:729453-962431 GCA_013399945.1 Ploceus nigricollis
TTTGGCTGGAGGAGGGGAAAAAGTCTTGTCTAGCCAGGGCGGAAAAGCATGATTAAAACTTTTAACCTAATTCCAGAAAGACTAGATACTTGTTTCTCTGAAGTATGATTTTCTCGCATCTTTTTTGAATTCTTTATGCAATTCTTGCTCATTAGTGGTAATTGAGGTATATGCATTAAGAGGACATGACTTAGTCTATAGACAATCTATTTTAGAGTCTCTCTTCAGCTTATTAATGCTTATTTTCATAGCTTTTCTTAAAAGACTTAAACTGCTAAACTTTGTCTTAAGTTAATCTGACACTCCATGAGTATAGGATCATGACTGAAGGGTTCAAAGGAGTGAGAGAGCACCTTAAAAAGTATCTTCTCCCTCTGTGATGCAAGTCTGAGCAGAGTCAGGCTCTGTTTTCTCAAAATCTGTACATCAGGTACTTAGAAGCCACACTAAGATGCCTTTTTTTGGCATCACTGAACTCTCACAGTAGTCTCAGCCCCTCCTTGAAGCTCATCTGCTCCAGCTGCCAGTCTTAGTGGCTCCCTTAGACTTGCTACAGTACACCAATAATAGCTACTTAGGACTCTACCTAAAAGGTTTCTCAGCATTAAAAATATTGTATTAGATACAGTACTCAAAATTGTGGTCTCGCAAGTGCCCAACACAGGGGGACAGTCTCTTTCCTCACCCTCTTGGTTACATTCTTGTTAATACAGCCCAGGATATTGTTGGTTGCTTTTGCTGCAAGAATATGTTGCTGAATCCTGTTGAATTTGATGTTGACAGAGGACCCCTAGATCTTTTTCAGCATTTTTAATTTTTGACAAGTCAGTCACAGTAATAAGCCATGTGTGGTTTTTATCTTCTGTCCAGTCATAGTGACTCCTTCAGACTGTGATTGATAATGTTGTGCTTCCTCTACGGACATTTAAGTTCTGAAGCTTAGTCTAAGGATAAGTTTATTATTGTTTGTATTTTGAAAGATCTAGAATAGCTTATCGATGTAAAAAGCAAACTTGGTCTAAAAGGAATTATTCTTTAAATAATAAGGTTAAGATTTTAATGAGAAAAACAAAGCAAAAAGATGATGCATGTCAAAGATTTTGGAGCTGTAATGGTCATGGAAATATATATGAGGAAGAGCTGTATTACCTCCCCTCCTCTCGCAAATTAATTTTCTAAGCTGCCTCAGGACAGCCTCCATATATGGAAAAATTACTTGGGGGAATTTGAACTCATGTAACATGTTTTGTTCAAAATCTCCAAATACTGTAGAACTGGAAAGATACTTCTATTCTGTATCATGTCACAGAGGAAGCAATTTGAAGGAGATGTTTAGGGAAAAAACCCAACAAATCCAAACCAAAATGTGGGGATTTTTTTTCGTTAGGTACGCTGAAATGTTTTGGACTTTTTTTCCAGAGATTACTACCTCAGGCCTTCACCTTTTTGTGAAGTTTCATGGCTTTAATGCTCTAAGGGTTTATTTAAACCATGATGACTTGAATATTGTGTTCCAAAATTATTTAAACATGCTACTGCTTTGTGTAAATGACAACATAGCACAAAGACAATAAAATGAGAATTTGAAATGCAGTAGCACGACATCTGAGTTGTAAAGTTATGTTGACGAGTAGCATAGCTGTTTCTTCTAGATATAATAATTCTTCCCCTGGAGGAAAAAAAAAGCTGAAAAATGTGTCCTGATTTATTGTAAAGTAAATGTCGCTTAGATTTATGGACAGCTATGTGCTTGGTTATGGGAATTAAACATGTGACATTTCATCTCAATTTTTTAATAAGAACATTCTGAGCAAACAGAAGTGGAATGTGAGTAGCAGTTTTACAGCTTTCACAAGCTTGGTGCTATTTCTGTCTGTTTAAAATAAAAGACAAACGTTGACAGCAGCTGTTGCCTCCTTCAGTGGAGATCACTTGGTGACATTATTGAAAAAGGATGTTTCATTTGTTTCACTTTGTTTAGAAAAGGAAGACCAGTGTCTCATGCCTGAAGCCTGGAATGTCGACCAGGGAGTTATAACCAAACTCAAGGAACAATACAAAAAGGAGCGCAAGGGGAAAAAGGGGGTGAAGAGTAAGTGGAAAACATTGCACTTTAAAATCATAAATCTCACATCTTTCACACCCTTAATTCTATCTCTCTTTCAATGTTTTCCTAAAATTACTTACTCTTTTACTTTGCTGCTCCTGACTGCTTTCCTGTTCACCAGTTCTCAGGGGTTGAAATTAATGACAGATGATCAAGTTACCCGATAAATAGTTGGATTAGATATAACTTATTCCAACCAAGTGTTGGGTTAGTTAACAATTCTTGCTTTGAGCATGTTTTGTACTTTCATTATTCAGATATTTAAATTGTAAAAGGCATTGTTTTAATACTTCACACTTTAATACAGAAAACTTGAGAATCCTTTCTTAGCTGGAAACATGCCAGTTTCACAGGAAGAGTTGAAGTCTGGTATATAAATAAACAAAGAAAGAAACCAAACTGGAAACTCTCTTGAGTATCCTATTAGATGACAGTGGGAGAAAACAGGTTAATTTCTACCCCTGTTTATACTTGACATTCACAACATGAAAGTCATGCTGTCATCATAATTTGTTATGCAGGGCTCGAAATAGGAAGCAACTATGACCATCAGTTTATTTGTAAATCACAGGATTTATTTATTGACTTTCATACCTCTGGGACTAGCCTTCAAAAAAGTTGGGTTTTGTAATTGAAAAAAACCAAAAACTGAACAATACCTGAAATACAGTTTCTAGCCCTGTATTTTTTTTTTGTTACATTTCTTGAAATACAGATATGTTTTGTAAAATCAATGGGTTTTGATAGGTAAGCCAGAAAATTTTTTTAAACTCAGATGGAGAGTTTAAAATGAAACACTGTATCCATGGCTGTGTTTCAAATACCTAGCCATATTGAGAATTCATGTGTGAAAGATGTATATTAAAAATATTGCAAGTAGCCTGGTAAGAAATTTCAGGGATGTTTCTCCCTTTGTGGTAAGATGCTTATGAATACCAAGGAAATTCTCACTTCCAAAGAGATACGCATAATGATGTAAATACGTCAGACCCTCTCATTGAGGCTGACTTGTTTTATTACTTTTTGTATTGATATTCTCATTGGCTGCTGCTCAGCAGTTGGTTATGTGACTGAAATTATGTTATGAAATACAAAAATTAAACATCTCTTTTTTTCCAAATTAAAAACAAAAAAACATGCTTTATATTTCTCAAGTGATATTTTTGTCATCTTTGGAATAATTTAATTTACTGGATGTTAATTGCAAGTCTGACAGGAAGCTGAGCTGGCTAACTAAAGTGTTCATGTTTAACCAAATTATTCTAAATTTCTTTATGGTTAAAATAGGCAGGGCATGCCAATATATGATCACAGTGAAAGTGGTTTTTGTAACTTGTCTGTTATTTTTAAAATATACAGACATGTTATGTAGTTCAGGGTAATTAGCTGTGAGGTTAGTTTAGCAGAAATTATTTAATCCAAGTGTTGAAATTCTGTTCTTGAACAGCTGTTGTCTTTTTATTTTTGATGATAAAACTTAATTGTTAATGTAGGTGTAGATGTTATTGGAATGTGTTTTATATCATTATGATAAAAAATCACAATGTAAAGGCAGCACTCGGACATCCAGTGCTCCTTCATGAAGATAACTGCTGCTCAGTACCTTTTGGATTGATTTGATTGGTCTGATCTTGGGAGACAAAGTGGTTTACTGTAGCAGTGAAATTAAGCATCTTTCCATGGACAAACCATCATTGGAGGGGCATCAATGCAGAAAAATCAGGAAGAATCAGAGCCTGTTTTCAGTTATTCATAATAGTGCACAGAGTGAAGAAGAATGTGAGGGTGGCTGTCTGGAGAAAAAAGAAGGGACTAAATAACATTAAATTTTACAAAGTTTGTTTCTATGACTTTCATCATATATGGTGCTTAGCCACTGAACTGCTACTAAGTAAAATACTGTTTTTATAAAGCGGATATTATAGTAAAACAATCTTGCAAAATCCTTCTTAGTGTTTTTCTGGATTGAGTAATATTTTGGTGACAGACAAGTTAAATACTATTTAGTTTATTATCAGTCATTATGGTTAGGGTGGACAAAGTAGCGTTTGCAACTGCATTAGTAAACTCATGATTTTGCAAGGCTGTAGTAAACATTCCTGTGAAGTAATAAGAGAATAGAATCATAGAATGGTTTTATGAGAGAATACATATATTAGAGTACACTACTGTGTTAAAGCTGCTTAAAAATAGCTGTATTATTTACTGGTCTAGGAAAAAACATAATGGACTATGGGTAAGACATTTTCCCATTCTTAATTAAACTTACAACAGGAAAAACTACCGAAGATATGTTTCAGCCTCAATCCTATATAAAACAGTCAAAACAGGGATGTGGGAAAATGATGGAGCAAAGCACAGGTAAGTGTCAAGAAGGGCATGGGTCTTCACCATATGTAGCTTCAGGAAGTAGGCCAGTGAATCCAGTTGCATTTTTATTTTAATATAACTTTTTGGATTATATAGTTCACGATACTACACTACTGCACAAATAAATTTAAGTTATCATGTTGTCATAAGAATATGCTGCACAAAGTACCTGATACACAAATTCTAAAATATTCATGGATGTCAGCTATTGTTTTAGCAAAGTAAATATTCTAATAATCTAAAGTGTGACTCAGTTGGCGGCATTCTTCAGTATCCTGTACAAGTAGCACTATGAGTCCATACATATGGGGAAAATTGTGCGTTCACAATTCTCAGCTGCTTCTTTCACTTTCTTCTCGAAATTCATTTCATGCTGGATGATTAGTTACTGCTGAAATAAGTGCTCATTAGTTTTTCTGTGGTAATGTCATAATGCGAGGTAGGATCCATTGTTGCATGTGCTGCTGTAGCATATCTGATATAAGGAGTGTCATCGTGAACTATGCCTAAATCCTTTAATTTTTTGTTTTTTTCTGGTTAGGGCCTAACAGGTCAAAGCTGCAAGATATGCTTGCAAACTTGAGAGATGTTGATGATCTCCCTTCATTACAGCCATCTGTTGCACCTTCTTCTAGGCCCAGTAGTTCAAGGCTCATTGAACATGAGATAAACAGGACGGATGAAGGTAAATATTAAAAAAGTGCATATCCCTTTGTAGAGAGTGGATGTTTATAGTTACTTCTTAAGGATTATCCTCTCTGACTTTCCAAGCACTTTACAAATTCTGATTCAGTATTGCAAGTTCCAGGTGTGATAAATGACATTCCCATTCCTCCATTATGGTCACTATTAGTAAGGTCAAGACACCTACCTAAGTTCAAGTCTTGGCTGAATACCTTTGAGCATGATGGAAAAAAACAATTTGGCACTTAGTGGTTTTGTAGTATGACCATGCTAAATCACTTGCTTTTGTTTGTGCTCAAACAAAAGGCTTGGCAGACAAGTGTGGACCATAAATTCTGAGGACATAAGAGCATCATTTTTTTCCCCACTGACATAATTTTAAATGTATGTATGTATACATACACACACACAAGCATGTCCTTTTTTCCCAAGTGCAAAGACAGAGGCTCTGCAGGTAAACACAGGTGCTTTACTGTAGCTTTCAAAAACATGTATAGTGAAGCATGATTGTGTATGAATCATCCAGAAGAACTTGCAGCTTGCCAGTGTATTAATTTCCATAATGAGTTCCAAAAATTAGGGAAAATTCTCATAGGGGCTAGTCCAAGTATGGAGGGGCATGCAGGCGTGCATCTTTGTAATGAAGCACTACTATTATGTCTGGAAAATGCTGAGTCATCTATTTGATTCAATATTTCAATTGCTGTGATATAGAGCAAAATAACATATAGTATATGAAGCTGTATTAATTTGTCAAATATGGCAGCCTTCCAGTACCTAAAGGGAGCCTGCAAGAGAGCTGGAGAGGGGCTTCTTATGTGGGCATGTAGTGACAGCACAAGGGAGAATGGTTTCAGACTGAAAAGAGGGCAGGTGTAGACTGGATATTAGGAAGAAATTCTTTACTGTGAGGGTAGTGAGACACCGAACAAGTTGTCCAGAGAAGCTGTGGATGCCCTCTCCCTGGAAGTGTTCAGTGCCAAGTTGAATGGTACTTTAAACAATCCCATCAAGTGGAAGGTGTTCCTGCCCATGGCAGGGGGCTGGAACATGATGATCTGTAAGGTCCTTTCCAACCCAAACCATTCTATGATTCTGTGATATCATGTGCTCTATTAAAATGGTAAATATGTGTTTTGAAAAATGTGCAAAACTTGAGTTCCACTTAGCAGTCTTTCAGTGAGAGTGAAAAAGTAGGTCGGCCAAGTTATAATTAAGATGCATAAAAAGCCCTGGTGTGTGGAATAGCTACCAAAGATCTCAGTAGTTCTGCTTCCTTCATGCTCAGTGATTTTCTTCATGAAAGAAAAGGGTAACTTAGCAACGCTTTGTGAAGTGGAAGAATTTTTTGTTGAATGTTCCCTTTCCAACTTTTCTTACATGTACTGAGAGCTATATAAGCAGAGCTCTATTTTCATGTCCTTTCAGTAACGTGTTTTTTAATTCAGAGACTCAGATGGATTCTCACAAAAAAGGACAGCTGATTGTTACCAGTCTGAGTTCGGTATTACTATTAGCTGTGTATTTCTTTATAAAGCTGAGACACCGTATTTTGGGCACACATTTTTTTATTCTAGTAAGTTCTCAAATTTGATGTCCTGTATGTATTGTGTGTTGAGTGAAATAATTGCATTGTGAGTTCAAAAGACAGGAAAAGAGAATGGTAGTGTAGACTTTGGGGTGGAGAAGGTAAAAGACATTTGTGATGAAAAGGTAATAACTAAGAGACCTAATCAAGGAGCAGTGCTTCAAGGGCTTTTATTTGGGCTGCTCCCACCAGCTGTTTTTATCTACATTTTTGTTGCTTCTTCAGCATCTATTTGCATATTTTGTAGTTGAGTTGGGGAAGGTGTTTTCTGTGTTACTTGTGTGTTATATATGGATGAATGATAGCACACCCTTCCTGCCCATGACTGGCTCCGTTTACTGTCTGGAGTCGCACACACCTCAAGTGTAGGTGTGCTCAGAGGGTGCTGTTTATTGGTAAGCACAGTGATTATCTTTAGAATAGCTGTTTTTCTATGCATCTCTGGGGATCTTTTTGCCCTCGGCTACTTGACAGATATGTAGCACTCTGAAAGTGGAAAAGGTGCTTTTATTGTACAGTGTAGTATACACCTATGTTTCAGGATTTTTTTGTTTGTTTTGTTTTCTTGCAGTGGAAGCTTTAACATTCCCTCCGTCCTCAGGGAAATCTTTCATCATGGGAACAGATGAAGCCCTTGAAAATGAACTGGGTCTTGGAGAACTGGCAGGCCTTACTGTAGCAAATGAGGCAGATTCGCTGACTTACGATGTAAGTGGTTATTAATGGTAACTCAACGTCCTTCCATCTTGTTGAAGGCAGATGCAAGTTACTTGTGTGTAGACTCAGCAGAAAACATTCTCCAGTTAAAATTATGCTGCCAGAGGATGTCACAAATTTTTACTTGGCAGAGCTGTCCTTCCCATACACAGCAGCATTCAAGCTCTCTGCAAGCCCCTCTCCTCTCATTTGCCTGCCATGTTGTGCAAGTAGTTGAAAGTAAATTAGTGATAGTGGTACATCTGGGTACGTGCAACCCCAGTGATTGAGCAAAATTAGGAGTATCATGGCCAGCAGATTGAGAGATGTTTATGACCTTTTACTTGGGCTGTATGCAGTTTTGGACCACGCTGCTTCAAAAGGGTTGTAGAGAAATTTAAGAGAGTCCAGTAGCTTCTGACTGATGAGTAGTTGTTAAGGGAGCTAGTCTTGCTCAGCTGTTAAGAGGCTGAGGAGTGCTTGAATAGCAGCCTGCAGGTATTAGAAGGGTGCTTGTAAGGATGACAGAGCCAAGCTTCTCTGTAGTGCCAGCTGTTAAGGCAGGAGAAAATAACAGCAAATTACAGCTTGGGAGGTTCAGGTAAGACACTGGGGGAGAAAGTCATGTAGTAGGTGATACTGAAACATCTTGCTCAGAGAAACAGTGGAATCCCTCTCCTGGGTGATATTTAAGACTTGGCTGGGGCAGAGCTGTGGTTTACATTACCTGGTATGGGCAATAGTTTAATTTCAAATGGGAAAGCAGAACTCTTAGGAGGGTTTTGTGGACAGCACTTCTGTGGCTATGTGTGTAGCCTTATTTTTCTTGCACAGTTTATGAAGAAAAATATTTCTTAAAATTTCATCTTTTCAGTTGTATGCAATTTTTTTCTGTATTTCTGATTTCTTGGGAAAAGATACTTCAGGTATTAATTTAATCATCTGCTCTTGTCTGATCTGTCAGCTTCAGATTAATCTTGATATTGCATCCCAGCTGTGTCAAGCTTGAGGGGTTTCAGAGATAATTTTTAATTCTCTGTTGGGGAAGAATCCTACCCTTCAGTAAATGTGATTCTTAAATAATCATTATCTGGGATTTTAGCATCACAAATTAAGTCCAAGGCTTTGGACATAAGATGCAGATCCTTACTTTGAAGTTCTACCCCTGTATGTACTTGTAAAGCAATGAAATACATAGTTGATAAAAGCTCAGGCACTTTTTGAGAGTGCCACTGCAGAGATGTGCCCTACCACTATATCAAGTTTCTGAACATGTGATGTGTTATAAATCATCAATATTGAAATGAATGCAGAGCATTTCTGCTAAAATTCAGTATCTTTGTATTATCTCTCAATTTGGGCTCAGTTCTTAATGTTTTCACTAATTGTCCCTAACTATTTCTTCAGAAAGGGGTACGGTAATGTACAAATAAATTTCTGTTACAGGTACTCCTCAAAATCCAAGTCTGGATTTTAAATTCAGATAACATGACAAACCTAACCCATCTATACAAGATGCTTTCATTGCTTGACTTCATTGTGCAAGTGTCCGTATAAATGTTGTGTTTGTTCATGTCTCTGTATCCTGAACTAACAGCTTTCATTTATGGAGTAGCACTTCTTTATCCACTCCAATCCTTTCCTGCATGGTAGAGAATACTAACTTCTATTTGTTCATTTGTCCAATGCCTGTATGAAGTCCTGTGATCAGGAATTCATTGTCATGGTTACCTCGACTCTTACCTTTTTCTAGTGCTGACAATTAAAAGAAAACATTTACAAAACTATTTGCTCTGGTTACTTTGCACTTTATTGAAGCAAAATAAAAGGCTGGTGTTCCTATTTCAAGTTTCATTGTAAGTTTAGCTTACAGATAATGTTTTTATTTTGGACTATTTCATACATCTGGCTGCCAAATGTGAATCAAGTATGATTAGTGAAAGTTTAGTATGTTATTATGTCAGTTTTGAATCATATGGAGAATTAAGTTTAAAGATCAGTCTTTAAATATATTTGCTTTCAAGAGTGGCAGACACTTTTCCCATTTTCAGTCCCTTTCATCTCACTGACATTTTTGCTGGATTCTTTTCTTCTAAAAAATGCCAGCATTAGCCTACCTCATTTCATGGTTTCAGTTTTTTACATTTTGCTTTGATTGTAAATTGAAGAATGGTTTTCACTTGGTAATGAAGATTATTAATTTATTACTTAAAAGACAATTTTTTTCTTTTGTAGATTGGTTTTTAGAGTATCTAACAAGATTAAATTTCCCAGATTGCTAGCCAATACACTTAAGTTTGCCTTTTCTTTTTCCTTCCTTTACACATTCTTGACAAATGTTCACTTTGGTTGGCTCTGTTTTTTTCCCCTAGTCTTCTGGATAGATTAATCATCTTCATAAAATTATAATAGTTTTTAGATAAGAGTAACTGAACTACAAAATCATTGCATTTAATGTTAAGTACTGATTTGGAGGTTTTGGACTTTGCAGTAGGCTCTTGTTGGATTTCTTACAACTTTGAATAAGAGAAGTACCTGTAATTACATGTCATTGCTGTCTTTAGTTTTCAATTTGCTTTCAATTCATTTTCAATTTTGTATAGGCACAAGTATTATTATAAGTGGCAAATCCAGATCAGGTGCTAATTTTGGGGTTGGCATCCCCCCAAACTGCTTTTCAGGCCTCGAGTTACCTCACTGTTGGTGTGGAGAGACAGAAGGAGGTTGTGTGCTGAGTAACCAGCCTCAGAGCTTGTGAGACTGGTTAGAGTGATGTGGTGCAGCCAGGTGGGTGATGTGTCAGGGCTAGAATCTGTTTCCACCTCTGCTGCTGGTCTGCTGGCTGGGACTGCCTTCCATCTACTTTCCAGTTTATGAACTGCCCATCTTTGACTCCTTTTGGAAGGACATTTTTGAATGAAAGATGAGAAAATGGAGAATTTTATCCTGCCAGGACTGGAATTCACTGTTAGGCCATCTGAGGTGTCTTTGTGGCTTTTGCAGATGTGGCACAGAACCTGTGCTGCTGGTATGGCAGCTGGAGGGCAGGCAGGTTCCCTCCATCACCTAATTGGCATTAGGTGCCTATGTTGAGGCAACCAAATTCCTCTCCAGATATCTGTACATCTTGTACCCTTTTTGCTGAGATTTTCTTGGCCAGTCCTCAGAAAACCTGCCAGAGCTGCTAACTGTGCAGTCCTGCCCCATCCTTGTACCAGCTCAAGCATTTGTCTGTTCCTTCACAGAGCCAACTTGGCTCAGTAAACTGGCAAAGAAACTGACTTGTCTCCCTGAGCAAGGCAATATGTCATTACTAAGAAATATGATGAGACTAAACCTGCTGTTTCTTGCAGCTCCTTTCTCCTTGTTTAAAATCTGTAGAACCTTTTAATTTAGGTATATTTTTATTGTTAAATCCAGATGTAACAAAGCTTAAGAAAAAGCACTTCTGTTCTTAAACCTCCTCTTTCACCCCCAGTCCCCAGGATAAAATGTTTCTTGAAGTGGCTCAAAACAGTTCTCTCATCTTTGCAATTAAAGATACAAATGATTTGGAGTTATCTGTGGATTTCAACATGATAAACATCAGTACAATTGTTTGTTTTCTTGGTTTTCCAAAACCACCATCAGCAGTGGTTATGGAAAGGTAAATTTAACTCATGACATTGTTGACTGACAATGAAAAGGTCTGTCAGCATTTTGTGTCAATATTTGTTCAGAGGAGCAATATTGAAATAACTTATTTTATTAAAAGGCTTTCTTTTTGGATCTTCTGAAATGCATTTATTGCCAAATAATTGTGTCTGTATACACTATACCTTATTGCCTGCCAGTTGGATTCTTAGTGTGTAGCCAAGTCCTTTTTGCCTTTTTTTTTTTCCTATTCTGGCAAACTTTACTTGTCATGCATTATTACAGAGCTTGTGTTGCCTTAGCTGGGTAAGTTAGGTTGTGTTCCTTTCTGTGCTTCTAGAGACTTCTCTGTTTCTCTCAGATCTTTGCTGTAGAGGTGCCATGTCAGTAGTACTTTGGATATTCAGGGATTGCACCTTGGTGAGTCAAGCCCAACTTTGTAAGTGAATGAGCCATAGATCAAATTTTAAATACTTAACTGAGTTTATTGAAATATCAGTGCTTTTAAAGTGTGTAATTTTACAGACATGAGAGTATTTCAGATTTGCATAGAATTTATTACTGTGGACGTGACATTACTTGTATGGAATATGTCTACCTTGGTTCTCATTTTGAAGTGTCTGGCTAGTGTTAAGTGGACTGTTGTTTGAGAGCAGGTTATTGTGAAAAGTGGGTGAGATAATTTGACACCTTCTGAAAATGCCAAACTAAATTTCTGATTTCTTCCTTTCGTTGTGCCTTCCAGCCTAATTACAAGTTTGGCATTTTTTTTTATTAGATAGCCAACAATAAGGATGCATTGAGAAAGACTTGGAACCCCAAGTTTACGTTAAGAAGTCACTTTGATGGAATAAGAGGTCTCGCTTTTCATCCAGTTGAACCAGTCTTAATAACAGCTTCAGAGGACCATACATTAAAAATGTGGAATTTACAAAAAACAGCCCCAGCAAAAAAGTAAGATTTTTTTCTTTATTTTCTTCAAAAACAATTTTAATTTATGAAGGAAAAAAACCACCTAGATACTACTTCACTGAATGGCCCTTGCAGTTAATGGGAAGTGTTCCCTGAATTTAAGAGTAGGAAAACAAGCTCTCAGAGAAGGGTGGAGATGCCTAAAGAATGCCAGAAAAAAATTCATGTGTGTTTGTGAATGTATTTTGTTTGTGAAGATGAAAACCATTCACTTTTTTATATTTTCCTTGTAGATAATATGACAAATTAATTTACTAGTGAAAATATTTGGATGCAGCCTGTTAGTGTGCTTGCATGTATATGTAAATGTATAGGATGCATTTATATATATATATGCATATGTATGTATACACATACATGCATTTACATGTGTACAGCTTGAAACTCTGAGGTGTTGCCAGGTTCCTTTGTTAACTGTCTCTTGCAATTTCCTCTGATTTCTTGCAAATTGCTGGGAATTTGCAGAAATCAGAGGAAATTCATAGTGGGGCTGATGTGGTTAAGGGAGTACCTCACACCTTTGAGGAGAACTGTGCATGACATGGAGTCCTCCCTTGGACTGATAAAGTCCAGAGCAGCAAATTTAGAAGCACTTCAGTGTTGATAGAAAAATTTGAGTCCAAAACTCCTTTGCTCCAATAGGAACGATTAATGATACATTTCATGTGATGCTGATGTCTCTTCACTCCTTCTGCTCCACTGATGTACCTACCTACTTGTTTGATAGGTCTGTGAACTATCTTGAAGGTCTTTAAACAAAAATCCAAACAACCAGTCCTATCATGTTTTGAAGGACTGCAAATAGTTCCTAGACCTGTGAAAAATCATGTTGGGAGAGGAAGTTGTGGGAGAAACACTGCAAAAGATGTAGCAGGGATATTAAGAATTTAGCAATTCTGGCAAATTTTTGTAAAGCATTATATAAGATGGTATACATGTTAATATTTTTTTCATACTTTGTTTAGGAGTGCTTCTCTTGATGTAGAGCCAATATATACCTTCCGAGCACATAAGTAAGTATTTCCTGAGAAATACTGTCATACTTTGAGAAAGATAAGATTTTTAAACAGAAACAGAATTTTTAAAAAAAGTAATTTCCATCTTATCAGCTACTGTTTCATGTGACGCTTTTAGTTCCTATATTGTTTAGAATATCTGCATGTGTTCTTCTCCTTTCTGCACAGTTATTTATGTCTGAAGTCAGATACACCACAACTTTAAAATGAAAAACCTATAAATGATACAGTTCAAATCTGATTAGGTGTTCTGTTCATCATGGCAGCTTTTGCCTTTTTGCCACATACCTGCATATGTGGAATGAAACTGAAGAAGAATGAATGCAGTGAATTTAAATCTACTGAGATGATTTCATGAAAGAGCCTTAAATCTTTTGAAAAGAGAAAAAATTTATGTGAAATATAAAATCCTAGAGTTTAAATTGTGATGTTTTTCACATTTCATGTGCATAATGATTAATTGTCCTGATTGCAGTTGTGCTACCAGATATTGTGGAGGGTATTTTTGTGGGAAGTCTTGTAGCATATGATTTCATTATGCAGAATTTTTGTTGCAATCCATGCAGCGAGTTGTATCTAACATGGAAATTCTTAAGATTGACACTGCATTGCATGTAATGAAAGTGTTAATAGTCAGTGTTTCTTTGGGGCTTTCTTCCAGTGGACCAGTGCTCTGTGTGGTGATGAGCAGTAATGGTGAACAGTGCTACAGTGGGGGAACAGATGGCCTCATCCATGGCTGGAACACAACCAACCCAAACATTGACCCCTATGACTCTTACGGTACGTTGCTGTCACGTGCAGCAGTGAAATGATAAGTTTAATGACAGTAATGTTATGTCACTAAAATAGTATCATTTGTAGATAATGCTTCTGTGAAAGTTTAAGAGAACAATTTAATGTTATCTTCAATTACTTAAAGTAACCTTTTGTTTTAATGCTGATGCTGCTTGATGGCAAGATGAAATGTCATTTTCTTAAAAAAGGCCTTGATCTCACCATAGTTTTTAGAAACAGCTAGTCTAAAGTACAGGTTTTAGAAGTACAGGCCTAAACCTGATAATTTGGCAAGTACAGGAAATGTGTATTTTAGTGTTCTTTTCTTTGACAAATTTCTATGGAGTTGAGAGAAAAAGGTTTTATAGTCTGAGACCAAAGCTGTTAATGTTGGCTAGAAACAGCTAAAAAGGCCCACTTTGGTAACATTTACTAGATATGAGTGGATGCCAGCCTTATGTCTGGATTTTATGATTTATTTTTGCACTTGTGGTAGCTTCAGGTTGGTCTCAAAGCTAACTTCTGCATAAAAGGGACTTCTGTGGCATTAATAGCTGTTTGAAAGTGAATTTTAACAATGAAGTGTGTTTTGCCAAAGTCAGTACTGTCCCTTCTGCTGAAGCATTGTTTTGTTCTTTTAGTTGTAAACTGAGTAATTGAATGTCACATATGCTGCTGAAATTCAAGCATCTTAATGCCAGAATTATTAAGACTTCTATATTGATATGACGTGATTCATCTTGGTATTTTTTATCAATTATCTTCCAGAGGTTGATGCCTAAACACAGGCTAAGATACAGCTATTGACTTAATTCAGATTTTGTTTGGAAATGTGTTTTGTTGTGTTTCATTCACAGATCCTTCTGTTCTAAGAGGTGCTTTTGTAGGCCATACTGATGCAGTGTGGGGTCTGGTTTACAGTGGAGCTCACCAGCGTTTGCTGTCCTGTTCAGCAGACGGCACTATACGTTTGTGGAAAGCTACAGAAATTGCTCCAGCTCTCAATATATTTAATGATAATCAAGGTACAGAAAATCACCCTACCCTAAAGTTCATGAGCAGACCTGTTCAGACTGACATAATTTTGGCTACTGAATAGAAATGCTTCTTATGCTTCTTTCTGAGTTTTGTATCTTTATGAATGTTTTTGGGAAGAGTAAATTTTGTGACCCTTCTTTGACATTACCTGCATATATACCTAAATTCAGGGGGACAGTTAGATACATCTAAAAGCCAAATGCTGCAGATGATCTGCTGATGTTACTAGCACCATGGAGGATAGTGTATTAACTCTGTAATTCAGATTCAAACTTGAGTTTCCACCAGGCTCTTGTTTTTGGTTTGCCCAGAATAAAAATCTCTTTCTTCCCCCAGCGAAAGTTTGAATTAACCAGTGTTTCATCTCAGGCCAGTGTCATTGTGCCTTCCAGATTTGTTCCTTGTGCCTCTAACACAGCGATTCCAGTTGAATTTCTGAGTTTGCAGATCAACTAAATAACAATAACTTAGTGATTCTAAACACTGCTAGTTGAAAAAAATACTCCTTTGGAGTTGGTTACTGAAATGTTACGCAGAAGTGAAGATCCCACTGGTTAAAATCTAATTTCTGGAAGTTGCTGTCTGTCTGAGTCAGAGTGCTCCAGAACAAGCCCATTGACATTGCCAAACTGTCTTAGAGCTGATAGTCATTAAAGACAACCCATGAGCTGAGACAGTTCCATATCTCTTCAGAAAAACTGTGAGACAAAATAAACCTTGTCACAGCTGAATGGACAGGTCAAATTATAGTGTAAAGCTGGTCAGATATGCCATTGCTTGTTAGTTAAAACAGACTGAGGAAAATAGAAACATTCCATGTATTTTAGTTTTAGCAAAACTATGTTTCTAAAGGTATGGAGGCTTCTTACTGCCAGCTTGCCTATCTGCCTGCTTTGAAAACTTCCTGGTAGAGTTTTGGAGTTTGTTACTGTGAGTTGTTTTGTTTTTAATTATTAAACTAAGAGGGAAGGAGGAGTAGTCTTCCCTCACAGAGGCAATATAGTAGCCCTAATATTAGGGCTTTTTTTGTATTCTAAACTGGAATGAAGCCCAGTTGTGAAATCCAAAGACTGAAAACTCAGTTTTCCTATGGCTTATTGATAACCTTGAACAAACCCCCTAAAATATCCGTCACTCATTATTCAAGTCACTCAGATTAACCATTGTAGGCTTACCAGGAAGCTGCAGGTAAGCAGGCATGGCAGTGGTAGAAAAGGGCACTTGAGAAACATTGTGTTTTCTTCTCACACCAATCCTTTTTGGCTTTTTTTTCGAGTACTTGTAGGTAACTACTGCTGTTCCTGAGAAATAGTCCTGAGGTCCTGTGTCTCAGAAAGATATTTCTCCCATGAATCTTCAGAGAGTTTACAGGGATGGGATGGTATTCCTGTGTTATCTGAGTCTATCATCCAACATTAGGTTGCTTAAAATTCAGTTTCTCACTCTCTATCTTTTCCTCCTCCTCCTGGCGTCTGTTGCAACTGGTGTTGTTCTTTCACATAGCAGGTGGTGAACAGGACATTTGAAGAGAAAAATCCTAAGGAATATATCCTATGCCCAAGCTTTGGTTATTTGACCTTCTGTCCTATAGTGTGCAGATAGCTACAGTATAAGGAGATCAAATATATACCACAATAGGCAGGAGCTTTGAAATACAAGTTTATAATGTATTTATATAACTCTACATGATGACAGTTCCAGTGTAAAATCTGCACCTGGAGAACTTTGGTGCTTTATTAAGCTCTGATTTTGTCGAAGTTAATTATAACAACATTAATTATCTGTCATGTCACTTGTTGTACACTTCAATTTCATGTCCTTTAACTCAAAGCAGTGGAGTTCGGTGGAGTTTTTTTTGAGAATTGCTGTTACAGTTAAAGGAAGGTAAAGGGGCCAGGGAGTTCTTGCTTTCTTAATTTAAAGTAGATTTCTGCACAGCTGCAGTTCCAGATACAGCATTTTAGTAAAGAATGTTGTTGGTACACATGTCCAAAAAATAGGATTAAAATAGTTATCATACAGGGAAAGCTATTTATATTGGCATAATTTATATTTTAGAATGCAACGTTTCCTTTCATAGTCATGGTCCTTTTGATGTTGAAGTACTTACTTTTTTTGTAAGGATTTTTTTGTTTAATTTTTTTAAAATTTTCTTTACACCAACTACATCTTCTCTACATTGTTTTCTAGAAATGGGAATCCCTTCATCAGTAGACCTTGTGAGCAGTGATCCAAGCCTCATGGTAGCATCATTTAACAGTGGACACACTAGCATTTTTAACATGGAGACACGGCAACGAATTCTTACCCTGGAGTCCAGTGTGGATACTAGTATGTATCAAAAGCCCCAAACCAACCAAAGGAAAAAAAAATTGCTTGTTTAAGATGGATACTGTTGACAATCTTTTTAGTATTTCCAAAGAATCAGGCAGTGTCATGAGAAATTATAAGATGGATTATGTTACAAGCTGTGTTCTGAGATATAACAGTAAATTGTTACCACTACAACAGACCTCACAGGTGTCGCAGTAGCAGAAGAGTGCACATACTTTTGAAATAAGATAGAAGAAACCAGCTCACACTCTGAATTCCTCTTCAAGGGATAGTAGCCTGAGAAAAAGCACAAGTTTCTTTAATACAGCTTTGTGATCTTTGAGATTCAATATATCCATTTTCTCTTCAGTCCAAAATTGCAAAAAAGAGGCAGTATCAGGAAAATTTAATGTTAAATTTATTCAAAAATTGGGAGTGTGTGTCAATTATTTTTATTTTTCCTCAGAAGTATCCATCTTCTAAACTTTCTTGCACTCTTGGCTCATTTAGACTTGGGCTTCAGTTGAAATTTTCACTGAAGGGGGAAAGCAAAGCTCCAGTGAAAGAGTATTAATTCACAAGGTCCCATATAATGCCTTGAATCATGGCAGTGACCAATATTAGAAGTTTTAGAGAATACTGTGAAGAGCCTGCTATCAATACATTATTTTACCCTGACTTTACAATAGAGACCAGAATGAGCTGAAGCATAAGGTTTCATATTCAGGCCACAATGGTAAAACATTGAGTCTTTTAAAATTTTGATATTTCTTCCCTCACTCTTAGGGTTTTATCTCACTGAATTCTGTTATTTAATTATATTTTTTAAAAGGACTAAGCCATTCTTGTTGGCTTTGCTTGTGTGTTTTAAAATATTTAAATGACTGTAATTTTATAAGAGCAAATGGAAAGTGCCATATCTCTTCTTTAGGTTATTCCTTACTGTGCTAGATTTCTTCTTTTAACCCACATCTTTGTTCCTGTCTAAAAAAACAGTTCTAAATTAGTTAAAGCAATTCAGTGGAAGCCACCTTTCTTCTTCCCTCCCCTTCTCCCTTCTATTTTTTTCACCTACTCCTTGCTGTAATTCCGTAATGTTCCTTTAGGAAAACAAGACCCTGGTATGGCAACCAGCAGTCCCTGTTTAGCATCTTTAGTTATGTAACAGCACTATAAAGTTTACATGTATTTTAAAGAAATAAATTATTATTTCTACAAGAACTAGACAAGAGGAAAATGTCACCTGAAAAGCCCTACCACACTATTTAGGGACTCTTCTGCTCAGTATATATTGGCATTTTCAAACTGTGAGGATGGGTGGCTGTGATGAAGGTTCATGTGCTTTTAGGAATTTTAGGGGTGTTTATTTAGATGAATGTGGAGTTTTTTCCCTTTATTTTTACTTTCATAATTTCTAAATGTCCTGTGGATGCTGACACTGCTTTATGGTTCAGATTTTTATAGAAAGGTGTAAAATGAATTTTTACAATTTTAATAGGAAGTGAACCTTCAGGAGTATTCTATTTTGTTTATTTTAGTAAGAATTTAGATTAAATTATGTGACTGTTCTTTGGAAGCAATTTAGCTAAATACAGTTAACATGAAAGACAATATCTGTATTTTGTTCTGTGTAATGACTATTTGTGGGTTTTTTCATAATCTATGCCTCTTAAGACGCCTCTTATATTAACCTGTGCATCATAGCAATGCCTGCATTTCTAACCAGAAAATTCCTATGCTTTTTTCTCTGTGTGTGTATATATATCTATATATATGCATGCTATTTCAGAATTACTGAAGGTGAGAAAATTGGCTCTCCTATGAATAGTCTAGCATCCTTTTTTTTTAATAATAATTTCAATACATATATATCAGATAATAAGAGGTAGATTTTGTTTGCTTCAAACATACTGCCTGCAGTGTTTATTTACCTGTCCTGTATGTTATGCAGAATGTTTGACTTGGCAAAAGGAGGAATGTGTGTGAATGAGGTGTTTTCACTCAGTTTTTGGTTTCACATTTTTGCCTGATGTGCCTATCTAAAACCATGTCCAAAAGCTGGACCTTATTTGGCCTACATATGTTTTATGTATATCTCTGTCTTGTGTAGTTTGGAAAGCGCGTAACATAAGGTGCTAGCTGAGAGTTGTCAGGATATGTATGTAAGAAGTATTTCGCAAATTAGATTGATTACATATTTATTTCTTAGTAGAAGTCTTTCAAAGAACTTAGCAACTTACTTATACTGATGTGTGTGGGTTTTTTCTTAGCAGTCAGTTCTTCCTGTCAGATAAACAGAGTCATCAGCCATCCAACTCTTCCAATTAGTATCACTGCTCATGAAGACAGACACATCAAATTCTACGACAACAACACAGGTACGCATCTTTCCAGCAGGTCTTAGCCATAGCCATTGTGTAATATAAATCATATTCCCAGTTTCATTATGATCAATATTATTCACACAAATGCTGAGGGATGTCAAGAATTGGATAGCTTCTGAAGCAGAAATCTCTCATCATGAACAGAGTATAAAGATTGCCAGCTCACTTAAAGCTTTGTTGGCAAAGTGATAAGGAACTTGGATCTCTCTGTCCATTCTTTTAGAATGCCCTATGTGTGGAGTTTATAAGTATTTAACAGGCATCTTTTTCAAAATCTTCATGCTCTTATGTTTATGTTTCTTCCATTAGTTGTCTGTATTATTTTGCTCTTGAGAGCAGGAACCTCTGGCACTCCTTTAGTGCTTCCTAAACCTCTGCCACATTTGACCCATGAGTTCTTATTTTTAACATGAAATCATTGCTGTAATTCTAGTAAGCTGTGATAAAACATTAATTCTGTCTGAGACAACTAACACTATGCCCTATTCCCATGTAGTTTATATTCATTACTTCTAGTATGCTCAGCCCCTGCCTTCCTTCCCATCCAAGATCTTACCTGAGAACTCCATTAATTTGCTTAAGGGGCAGATATTTAAAAGGCACAGTGATTGCAGTGTCAGTGTGGCTTAAAGCAAAGGTCTCATAAACATTGATGATACTGCTACTGTGGTTCTTGGGAGCTGTAAACATTAAAATACTGATTTCTCGTATAATGATTCAGTCATGGGACAAGATCTCTTGTGTTTATATCAGCTATGGTAGGGTCATAAGCAGTGAATACAGACAACAAAGTTAACTGCAGAAAATAACCTAAATAAATCTTTTCTTTCAAAGGAAAACTGATCCACTCCATGGTAGCTCACTTAGATGCAGTTACAAGTTTAGCTGTTGATCCTAATGGCTTGTATTTGATGTCTGGCAGTAAGTACATTCAGATTTCATTTTCTTTTTCTCATAATGGTGGCAGGCATGCAAATTATAAAGAAAACTGTTTTCCCTTTCTTTAGGTCATGACTGCTCGATTCGCTTGTGGAATCTTGAAAGCAAGACCTGCATCCAAGAATTTACTGCCCATCGCAAAAAATTTGATGAGTCCATTCATGATGTGGCATTCCACCCATCCAAATGTTATATTGCCAGTGCAGGAGCAGATGCCCTGGCTAAAGTGTTTGTATGACAGAGTGCTTCCCATTCAACTTTAGCTTTGTATATATTTAACCAGCTGCTCAAAAGAGGAGAGGAGGGCATGAGTAGTTTTATCTTGCCCTATTAATTCAGAGAATGTTTGTAAGTGTGTAGTTTTGCAGGGTGCTGTTTTCTAAATTGACGTTTGTTCTGGTTTCTGTGAGCTCAGCTGGTGCTGAGAGCTTGGAATCTCTCAGTTTCAAATAGTTTAAAAAAAAAAAAAGCTTTTATTTAGAGGGTGTGAATTTTCGTCCAGGCAGGCCTTGGGTGAAACTAGGTCTACGTATTCTCTATTAATAAAATGGAGTACTGGAAAGAAGGGGTCTAATTGCATCAGGGAGTAGGAAAAGAGGGAAACTTCCTAGGATGCTTCTCATTGAAGAATCTTAATGTACTCAAATCACCTGGAAAAAGTGATTCAAAGTCAGTTCACATGCTCTTTACTGTATCATGTGAGAGGCACTTTGTCATCCCTTTGGTCTATGAATAAAGTAGATCTTGTTCAGAGAGCAGTAGCAGATAGTTAATCTCAGCCACCTGGCTGCTAGCCTAAGATAAATGCAGTTAAAGGAAGGCAAATTACTAACATACATTAAAATGCAGTAAAGTTTCTGTTACATCTTCTGTGTTTCTCAGTAAATACTTAGTTTGCAAAAAAATTCATATAATTTTTTTAAGACTGTATTAGCATATGGCTAGAAACTGAGCCTTTAGTCTAAATCCCAATTAACAACAGACTGACGCAGTCTGTGTATACTCTAGTAGCAAATTTAACTTATTCAGATTTTAATGCTGTTTATTCTTGGAGATCTGGCACAAGAAATTATCACAAAGCTTTCCAAAGAAGCTGTCCTACAACTTTAGCTATCAAGCATTCATAATTTTTGTTCCTGCTAAAAAGGGTATCATTCTGGGCATTAAGGATAACGGTGAAATACTTTGTTTGAAGATTAAATCTGATGCTTTGTATGAGTCCTTTTCGTGGAATAGGTGGGATCTGTACAAAGCTCCATCAGTTTGAGAGATTCTGCTACTGCTAGAATATTTCCCAGCTCCACCATTTGAGGGACTTTTTACCTTGTCCACTTCACTGGGTGTATGTGTCATTGATTGGGTTACCTGAAGAATGAGTACTTCTCATAATTACTCAACAGATGTGCTTTGTTTATCTATTCGAGCTTCTCTGTTGATTTGACAAATAACTTTTAATCCAATCTGTTAGTCTTTTTATCCCTTCTTAAAGGAAGGTGAGTGGGTTCTTTTCTGTTATGTGTCATCATCAGAATTATTACTATTCATAAGCACAAAGTTGGTGTTTTTCTCTGATGGGAATGGAAAGCAGAATTTCTGCTGGAGTTGATTTCTGGTGCTGATATGAGTAGAAAAGAACCCAGTGCAACTCTTCATATACCAGCCTGAGGTTAAGACTGGAAACTGGTAAAAAAATCTTTACCTTTAAACTGACACTTCATAAGCAGGAGTCATTGAAAGATATCAACATGAGGTTTGACAATATTGTTTTTAGAGTGCCATTTGGGGATGGGACCACATTTGAAGTTGATCTCAGAGTTTAAACCAAGTATATTATTTAGAATAAAAGGTTGACCTGTGCTGTTTGAGCCTGCTACACATTATATGTACTGCTAAAATATTCTGGAATACCTTTTATTGCTCAGAATATTCACATATGTCACTTCATGATATTGATATGCAATATATTTCCTTAGATAAGATTAGAACTTTTACCATGAAACAGATGACTACAATAATACTACAGATTATTTAGTTTTTATAAAATGTTTTGGTTATGATGAAAAGGAGGAAACTTGGCTGCAAAACTGAGCATTCAACTTTGTGAGAGTTTTGTGTACTTGACTCATATTCTTTCAGTGTCATTATTTTATTTCTTTTTGAAGAGAAAATTACAAAAATTTATTTGAAAAATTCTAAAAGTTATGTATATTATATATGTGTATATATATTGTAAACATGTATTAAATGTGTCTAGTAAGGGAAGACTCCATGGGTGCATTTTAATGTTTTAGTATTAAGAGTTCTCTTGAGTTTGTGTATACAAAGGATAATGGTGTGAGTATGAAATGAATGTTGTGGTTTTGCTTACACTATACAATATGTAGTCACAGTTGTTTAAATTGCTGTACATAAAAACTAATAGGCCAGCATGCTTGTTTTTAAAGACTGTCATTCTGATTACAATTGGAATGTAAGAAGTGGCTGTTCAAATGTGAATTGAAAGATGTTTCCTTCTCGCTATTGAGCTCTTGCTCAAACCGAAAAGTGATTTTTTTAAAAGCTGGCAATAGCTAGAGGATGAGGTGCCTTTAAAAAACAAAACAAAACAAATGTAGCCTTACAAAGAGGTTGTGGAATATATATATTTTTGTGCTTGTCTTCATAATTGATGTCAATGTCTTTTTACTGTACTTGCTCACATACTTGTAGGACTGCAGGGTATTGTGCATGAGCCTGTCAGATCTTCTGAGCATCATCGTAGGAGATAAGGTTGAAAAAATTATTTAGGTTATCTAGTCCATCTGCTTGCTAAAGCGGGGTTGTAGACTTGTGCATTCTAATATTGTCTTGGCCAGTGAGATTTTATATGTTCTAAAACACTTAGGCTTCCTTTTAAAGATTATTTCAATGATTACATCTCACTGGCAGGAGGATTTATGTTATATTTAGTAGCTCTTTTTTGTAACTTCATGCCAGTATTCCAAGCCATCATTTGTGCCATTTTTCATATTCTTCATAGTCTTTGTAATTTGGAACCTCCATGCACACACTGGTTCTGTCTGTATATTTTCATTCCTTTCTGCTTTCTTCAAGCTATTTTTTTTTAGTCAGCTTTTTTTGCACAACATTTTCTTGTTTTCATCCTTTAAGCTCAATTCTCCAGATATTGGTGTCCATACCACCATTCCACATGCATGATTTGTTGGACTTAGTCTGAGGGTCATCTGTTAAGTGTGGTTGTTATTTGGTTGGGTTTATCCTCTCTAACGTGACGCTTTTGTGTAGGAAGACCAGGCTTTTGATGTCTGACAAATCGTATTTCTTTATTTATGACAACTCCTTTAAATAACATTGCTGCTTTTCATGTTTCTTCTTTACTTTTAGTATGTTATGATTCTTTTGCAGCTGGAGACTTAATTCCTGTTTCATGATTATCCTGGATCTTACAAGTTTTGAGCTTCTGACCTCTGAGGGCACTAAATTATTTTTATTTGTTCCCGTTTTGTGTGCAGTTCTTCCTGGTTCAGTGTAATTAGTAACTTCCATTAGTGTGATACATATGTTTATTCAAAGTGTAAACAAAACTGGACCCAAGGCTTATTCTTGGAAAAAACATTTTTCTGCAATATCAGTATATAGCATTTTACCAATACTATTTTCCCATATCTAATTTACAACGTAATTTTTTAATGGTTAGCTCATATAATTTTTGTATATGTTAGCCTGTGTTAATGATTTTGATTTTACTAACTAATTTAATGGGAGAATTTTCAGTCCTTCTGTATGTTGAAAGTTGGTCCACTAGTTAAAATACTTTCACTTTTACTCTAATTTACTTCACTGGGCTGTTTGCTTTCACATATTTGATTCAGTTACCGAAACACTTGCACAGAATTATTTGGAGTATCTTGGAAGAAATTCTAGATATATTGTGCCACTCTTACAAAATCCTAGTGTCTGCATTTATTTTTGGGCCTCAGAGAGAAAACTTCCACATAAAAGATTCACTACTTTCAACTCATTCTTCTTTATTTTGATAAATATGTTCTCAGCAAGAAGCCTGTAGAACTATATGCCGTATACTGTAGCCTATTTTTTTAGGATGTGTATTTTCAAATAATGTTAAGTTAAAGCAGTCCCGTGTAATTTGGTTGAGTAAGTGTGTGGTGTTCACCATACAGCTTTGTGATTAGGTCATAAAACACTGTTTTTCAGTTGTGAATTTAAAGTAACCAGAGATTTGTTCTTTTGAATAAATGTGTGAGAGACAAAAGACTTAGTTTCATCACCTTTTCAGTACATCTGTTGGATCACAGATATGTCACCTTTCCCTGCCTCCTTAGGTTTTAACAGTGTAATTTTGGGGAGCATCAGTTTCTGCAAACTCATGTGTTCTTTGAGCAGTGTTTGATGGGCAGAAGTGGAAAGAGACAGTTGAAAAGGGGGCATAACTATCAGATAATCAAGTCTTGGTTTTACTAATGCCTTTCAAGTATTTGGAAACATTTGCAGGCTGTGGTTTGACAGTGTGTTTGCAGACTGTCTGTCCCAGGTATCCAAGAGCCTGCTTGGTGCCTGTGTGAAATACCTAGTCAACCTGAGATGGATTAAGGAAGAAAATGCAGCCATTGTGGTTGTCCTGTGCTGATATTTGTGGCTGTTTAGTGGAAGTTGGTGTGGACTATACTGTTAGAAATGTAGAAGTCAGAATACGATAGTTAACTGCTCCACATGGAAAATTGGTTTGCATAAGATCTTTGACATGGCAATATGAGTTTTCTTGGGCAGCTGCTGTTCATGAGCATTGTAGAGATGCTTAGCATAGTTGTTACTATTGAGTGACTGAGAGGATGAAAAGATTTCCTTGGAAAAAATGTTCAGATGTTTTAGGAAACTCCTTTTTTCCATAAGGACTTGAAGGTGTTGAGAATATTTTATCTGAATCTGATAACGTGTTTAATTGAAGAGAGTTACAATAGGTGAACACTCTTGACTCTTTCATCATCAGTGTCTTTAAGCTTAGAGACAGAGTTATGGAAATGATTTTTAAACTGCCAGTGAAAGCCTTTGCCACATTCCTACTGAGCAACAGAGAAACTGATGGACAGCAGTGTTGATCCATATTGTTGTGTCAGGGATGTTTTACAAAAAATAACCCCTATTGTAAAAGATAGTGTTAAATACAGCAGAGCAAATGAACAAACTCCTGGGGAGGGTGGGGAAGGACTAGGATGACTCTTGTATAAACAGTCCTTGTTTGGGCAAACACTCTTGTTTAGCTGGTGGGAATGTTCCCAGGAGGGAGGATGATTGGAAATGTGACTTTTAAAAGAATATCTGTGCCTGTGCTAATGACCATACCTGTGCAGGTTATCTCTCCTTTTGGTATGTGCTTTTTATCTTCCCACTTAAACTTACCTTTAGGATACATTTTCTGAGAATCTTGAAATCTCATTTGCAGTGAGCTCTTACTGCAGGATAAACGTCATAAAAGTCTTCTGATTTTTCTCTTGGAGTGGTTTTTTGAAGGGTGATAGAGTTTCAGCTTCAACCCCAACCCTCTCACCACCAAAAGGCTGATTTGTACCTCCTTACACCCAGTTTATTTAATTTTGGTGTGTTATCTCTTAGCCTGCCTTCTGACTTGGTTTTGCTGCTCTGTAGTCAAAGCTTATGAATTGCTGTATAATTTAAGATATTTTTGAGAATGTGGATTCCACTACAGAAGGCATAAATCCAGTTGAGTAGCATAATTTGTGGATCTCATCTGGTTTGTTGTCAGGAGAGACTAGTTGTTAGACTACAAAATCCAAGCTATATCCGAGCTAAAAAGGCATTTGACAATATTATATACTTAGCCCAACTTCTTCTTACCTAAGTGTAGATTGTAGTATTGTGTGTTAGACTACTTTTGCCCTGCTCATGCTGCCAAGCCGTGCTGTGATCCTGGGAGATCACACCAGTGTTTAAACCATACCCCATGCATGTGTTTCTAAGCTGCTCAAAGCCTTGTATTGACATCCTCCAGGCCAGTCTTCGATTCCCTTAGGTTTGAATTGCAGGCTCCCAAAATTACTTCCTGGCTATTTTGAGTAACCCTTGGTCCTCACACCAGAGTATTAGACTGTGATGTTGAGAAAAGATTTATACAGCTGGATTTGTACTATTCTGAAAGGGAAAGGAGAACTTATTGCCAAGCCAAATATTGTCATTATTTTTGGATTACTTGTGAAAAGCAGCCAAAAACATTGTATAATGGATGAATGATGGACTTCAAGCTAGTATTTTTCCATTAAGAATTTATTTTTTTATGCTTCCTATCATCAAGATACAGTGCTTTCAAATGTAGCTTGTTTTCAGATGTATGGCTCCTAGAATTGTTTCCTTGCAGTTGGACATTTGCAAATGTGCATCAGTTTTGAAAACTGTCTCATATGTGTTAGCACTTCTTTTGGAAATGCAAACTGAGTATGTTAGCTAATGATTTCTTCTACCTTTATAGTCTAAGCAGACTGAAAAGCAGTCTTGTGCTATGTTTTCCTTGAATAGTGCATCTGAAAAAACTTGTAGAAGGAACTCCATGATGAGATGACTTTTGTTGCTGTAAGGTTCTCTGTTGACATTTGTCAGCTTTGCATTGTATTTTGCATAATTATCTTCAGTTAACTGTCAAGATGAAAAATACAAATTTCTTTGCCATATGGACTGTAGCTTGGAATTTTTTTGTTGTTGTTGCTTATATTAATACACTTTTTTCTTTTCTGCTAGAACTTAGAGATACCTGACAGCTCTCTTTAGGAGAAGTTACTACAGGTGATAACCACTAACATGTTAGTAATTACAGTGGCTTCCCTTCTGTTTTGGGTCACTTCCATGGCAGATTGTTGATATGAAAAGGCTACTGTGGCTGATACAAAAACAGCTAAAGGAAATTAAGATTCCCCTTCAGAACTATGGCTAGGTTATGATTTTATACGCCAGTTTTGAATGACTACTTTGAAACAATGTGGGGCTTCAAGTGTCTTGCAGAATTTTGTATCCAAATGAGAAGTACTTACTTATTGAGTAATAGTCTGCTTGTCAGTTTTTTGTGTATGGCTCAGCACAAGGCTGTGTCTGAATTGCAGTACCACCAAAATTACCTTGTTTAAATGCAACTGTTGTACAAAAGTGAATGTTATTTTGAGTGAGAAATTCTGTTTTCTAATTTATGAAAGAAATAGTTTTCTTGGGAGTAAGCATCCATAAATGTAATATATGTCATGATTTTGAAAAGGCTTATTAATCATGGGACATGAGAAAAATGAAAGTGATTCAATCTCCAAAGATTTGTTTAGCGTTTATTATTACAAGTATAAATTCTTGCTTTAAATGGAAATGCTTCTTCAAAAACTTAGTATAAAACTTCTTACTAAAACTCAGTAGTTTAAAATGCTGGATAAATATCTAAAATGGCAAAGATAGAAAATTCAGAGGGAGATTATTTTTAAATATGCCAATGTAATTTTGAGCTTCTCAAGTGCAGCCCTGAATTTTCTCTTTTTCACTGCAATTCATATTTTGTGAAACTTCTTGGATAGGTTATATTTAAAGCTACATTCACTTGCCTGAATAAGTCAAATAAATATTTTGTCATTTAAAATTATATAGATCTGCTTATGTTAGTGTGCCATTTAAAATGAGACCCCATTGAGGTAACCATGCAGGTATTTGTGTTGGTATGACAGTAGTGAAGTGGGGTGTCTGTGTACTGTACCCGCATTCTGTGCTGAGCAAAATCACACGGACTTCCAGAAATAAGCAATGGTTTTTAAGAGCAGCTTTATTTAATGTTGCAGCAGCAAGTGTCATTTGTACCATATAATTATGTAAATTGGGTGCTAATAAATACTATTTTTCAACATTTGCATTGTGTTCATAATCCTGCATTTTATCACAAGATACGTGTGGTTTTGGAGTGAGTGCTAGGAGGGGGAGGTGCATTAAGAGTAAGACAAGTAGACTTGTTTGCAGGAGCTTGGGGTAACTCCATGTGAAGTTCCTACTGAACTGTGCAGCGTGTTACTGTTCACAAGAGTGCCTTGGTTTTTCTGTTCTCTCTATGTCTTGGTTTCATACTGCTGCACCAGCTTGGCTCTGTTGACAGCCCACATCCTTCCATGTGCTGAGGCACGTGCTTCCTGTGTGGGGGTGAATGTGGGGTGAGCAGACATGCGGAGTGGGTGCGGTCGTGCAGGAGCTGGTCTGTCAGCAGGCGTTCACAGCCAGACACGTGGCTCTTCCCAAGGACAGCGTTCATGCAGCGTAAAAATAAATGCGTGGTTCTGCCCTTGGGGAGAGGATGAGGGAGAGCAAACCACACATCACAGATGGCAGCTGCATTTCTACAGGAAGGTGCTCAGAATGGCACTGTGAGCGGGTGGCAGGAGAACCTACACAGAACTGTGCAGAACAAGTTGTTGTCAGTAAGCCCATCCAGTTTTTTCTGAGCTTGTAGGTGGGATAAGTGAAGTTCTCCTCTTTTCTTGGTAGGTATAAAATAGCCTGATTTGGTCCTACTCATCTTCCTGCCTCACAGGAAAGGAGGACTCGCTTTGTGAATTGACAGTACAATCTCATTCAAGCCAGTATGAATGCCTCTAGAAGATTCCTGAGGTAAGGGGAAAGAAGATTTAGTGAGTAACATATGAGTGACCCTCACATGGGGGAGGCATTCTTAACATGCTTATGGGTTTGCCTATGAGTATACTTGATGATACAGTGGAACTTCTACAATTTCTTGTGCTTAAAAAGAAGTAATTCCTATGAGTGCTGGAATTCTTGAACTGCACTATCAGAGTTCTCATTAGAAATCAAAGAATGGGTTAAACTGGTGTTACGGAAAACAACATTTCTTACCATTCAGTAAGACTGACACAGTTGATTGTGAGCAGTGTTGCTGATGGAATGCTAAAACCCTCATCCCCCTTCCTCCCCCAGTTTAACAAGGAAAAATGATTATTCTGAGGAATTTGAAGCATTCAGCTGCATAGATGTACATTTGTAATGTTTTCAATATGTAGGTGACTTAGCAAATGTAAATGGCCTGATACTATCCAAGATGTCTGGAAATGAGTTGGGAATGGAAAAGAGAAGGGATCAAGTTGTTTCCATAATGTTGGTCGTGGACAGAGAAAAAGAGCTAGCAGAATGACAGTGGCTTTGTTCAACCATGAAGTAATTTAAGGTACGTATACCACAGGAAAGTGACTTAAATTTGGTGTCTAGGCAATATTTCTGATACTACCTACTGCTTGCTTTGACTTTCTAAGTAGATAACGTGTATGATTTCAGGGGTGGGGTTACAGGTAGGGTGTTGAATCCTGAAATATATTTAGAGTGGGTTGATCCTGGCTGTATGCTTAACTCCAGAGCTTTTCCTGAGTACTGGTATGGTTCCCCCTGTGTGCTGGAGAGCCGAGGAGGAAGGAGTGCGAGGAGGAAGGGGAAGCCTGTCTGCCCACCTGTCAGCAGCAGCCATGGAGAAACTGTCCTCTTGGCAAACCAGCAAAGCAGTAGCAACTGAGGAGCAGGAGATGCACACTGCGGGCGATGCTTCCTGTGCAGGGTGGCACAGTGACAGCAGAAATGCTGAGTGTCCTGCTCTGGGGAAACAGGACTTTGAGTTACTTCTCTCTGAAGAGATGGCTGAACACTTAATTGAATTTGGTGGCTCACTGAAAATGTGAGTGGCTAATGCTGGAGTTGGCAAGAGATGCTGAAACTGAGGTCTGCCAAGGCTTCCAGAGCATGGACGTCAGCAGGTATTTCCAGGTGGGTGTTCTGCATTCTGGTTGCTGAGCACTGATAAGCCACCAGCCCAACTCTGAGTGCAAAGAAGCTTATTTCTTAGGGAGAGGGTGATCAGACAACACCCTCTAGACTGTGTATGCAGCCACTAGTTCAGACAGCTCCCATCTCTTCTCTTGGGCATGCCTCTGCCAGACAGCAGGTTCCACTGCACTGGTCAGACATCTGAAACTAAGTGGCCAAGCATCAAGTGACTGAACATCTAGATCCTCTTTTGATTCCGTCCCACATCTAGAAAGTGTGTAGAGCCTGTGTTACATTTTTTCAGCTTCCAAGGAACTCTGGTTCCAAATAAGAGATGATCTTGCAGACCTTGGGAAGTACATATAATTTTGATGCCCTTCAGTCATTAGGCTCTGCTTCAGTTGACTGATGCCTCTGACAGGTAATTTGTGGTAGCTCACTCTAAGGATCTTTTTCATCTGAGCATGTAGAAGGACAACACTGAAGCGCCCGGGGCTTTGCCAACCTTGCTAAGTCTTCCATAATGTAGTAATAACCTCAGCTGTGTTTCAGAAACTAAAATGTCATGGGCTGTATTTGCTGTTTATTTTTTAACCCCATATTAGATGACATGCACTGCATGTGCCTTTAAGACAATTTTATTGCGAAAGATATAGCAACTTATGTTGATAAGCTCAAAATAGCTTGTATATGTTACAGAAGGAGTTCTGCTTTCTTCAAACAAATATACCCCTTTGAACATTTATCTATATATATGTAAGTTACCTTGGTTTTTTATTAAAACAGTATTTAGAGACTTTAGTAGGCAGCAAGTTATTTGATTGTAGGTGAAGAGGAGTGTGTTCTGTGATTGCAGGGAAGGGTGTATTCTTCAAAATGTTGAGGCTCCCACTTAAGTTTACGGTGCTTATGAATAGGACATCTAAGTTTTGACAAGAGTTGAATTAAACCACTTTCACAGTTTGAGTTTTGACAATTTCAGGATCGTCCCAAGAAGTAAATAAAAATGCACATTGAAAAACAAGCACCATAGTTGTTCTGTAAACTTAAGACAAACCATTTTAACAACAACAAACCCTGAAGTGCCTTTTATAAATGCTTGACAAAAGATAGCTGTGCAGCTTTCCTGTGAAAAAGCATTTGAAAGCTTAATGTCATTGCTTAAATTTTAAGCTTTAGGAAAAAATTATGTCCCATATGCATATATCCCTTATGCACATCCTAAAGAACATGTGTGCTCTAGCTGTTCCTAACGTCTTGGCCACCACTGCTGTGCTTTTGGCAGAGCACAAGTGAAGCACTGGGGAGTCTCTGCAGGGTACCAATCTTTGGTGCTGCAAGAGTACATTCAGTATGGAAAACAATATGTGATGGTGAGCTGCTACATTAAGAATTAAACCACAATATTAAGAGTAAATGTAAGTTAGGATTTAGGCCTTTTCACGCAGCCCCAAATCAAGCCCCAAACAAACAGGTTTTCAGGCAATAAATCTGGTGTCTGAACTGAAGGCCCCAGTAAATTCAGTTTATGGGTTTGAGTTTTGTCCAGGCCATGTAATGTCCCATGTTGACAGAGAAAGATGTGTTCAGCAGAAGGGTAGTGAGGAGCTGGGTCAGGAGATGGGGGATATCAGGAGTTGCTCTGCTCATGCCTCATGTCTCTCAATCCTTAATAATTTTTTCAAGCCAAAAGCTAATGCTGTGAAGTGCAGCAGCAGAGATTAGTGATAAAAACTCTGCATACAAATATATTTGTGGAAGCTGACAGTGTCCTGTGCTTTCAGTCTGGGTAGAATGGTTGAATTGATGGTCCTCAGCTAAAGCTGGAACTTAATGTTTCTTCTAAGGGGAAGTGATGAACTTTCACTGTGTAAAACCACTGTTTCATCCAAAATTGGTTTTGATAACCTCTTGAGAGGACCCCAGCCTGGCTTATGTTACCCCACCAGGGGGATCATGCAGAATCTGCTGTTTTTATTTATTTGTGTTATGCTTACTTAGTTGACAGGTTATAAGCTACTTCAGTCATATTTCCAAACATAATGATTTTTAAAATTGTGCTACTTTTGCTGATAAAATGAGTTTCCCTTATGGCAATTCAATTAGAATTTATGTGGCTAATAAATATCTTGGCTCATGGTTATTAAAACTATAAATGCTGTTAAGAGCCTGATTTGCAAGTAATATGGCAAATCTGAGTTTAAGTTTCTTTCCATTTCCTGTTAGTTCCACAAGCCTGGCACAGCATGGCTTTGATTGCTGTAAGGAGTGTGAACACTCATGTTTTTATTGGCTCCTTTGATAACTTTGCTTAATGAATGTATTTTCTTTAATGATACTGGATGGAATATAACCAGCAACTGCTGCTTTCTAAATAGAGTGCAGTTATTTTGGTCCTCCTAGTGTGTCCCTCCTCCTGCACTGACTACCCAGTGACATGGGTAGTTCTCCACTTAAGAAACCACTGTGTGTTCTGACAGATCCAGGGCTGTAATAGGTACATTTTGAAATCAGTCCATAAAAGAAAAGTCAGTCCTAAATTTGAGGGAGAGTATCTGTAAATGCTTGAAATTCTGCTTTTCCCAGTGTATAATACAGAACTTCAGATAATTCCCTCTTAAATCCTGTTAATGGCTCTTGAACAGCTCTCCTGACACTAGAGACTGCACTTCTGAGTGTTGGTTTCATGACAGAGTGATAGGTCTTAAATGCTTTAGTGATTGTGAGCAGCTTAAACCCACAGTTTTTCTCAAAGAGTCTCCTGTGTCCTGGCAACACTCCTGTGGTCCTGCAGGCCTTGAACCACCCAAGAGTGAAGGATGAAGCTGAGGGAGAAGATCACTTCTCAAGATCAAGTAATTAATGCAGTGTTGTGGAAGACTAGATTCCAGTTCCTGCATTTTGGCTGCCTTGTGGATTTGAGGCTTTATTGGGGTTGTAGGGTTGTAAAGGAGGCAAAGAGTTGTAGGGTTCTGGGGTTTGAACCTTTCCTCTCTCTTGCTTTCCAGTTTCTCAGGGTTTGGGTAAATCCCAGTGCCTGAGCTGACACTAGCTGAAGCTTAACTTACTGACAAGACAGCAGTATGGAGAGAGTACCCGCTTTTAAGAAGGTAGTCAAAGTGTGTTCCCCCTCTGTCTCGTATTTGAGCCCTGATCTGTGTGTCATCTGGTGGGCAGTGCCACATCAGGTGTTTCTACCACAGCAGCTTGGCCACTCCCTGAAGGGATCTGGTCACTTCAGGGAGCAGGTGGCATGTTTTAAGGAACTTGTGTGTGTCCAAAGGTGAGAGTTGAGCAAGCTGGGGCTCTATGCTGGAAGCAGCTCTTCAAACAGCTGCGGTTATTTCCTCCATGTTCATTGCCTCTTCTGCTATCCATCTAAATCAGAGTTTCTGATGCCCACAACGAAAAAAAAAATCAACAGTCTACACAGAGCATTATCATGCATAGGGACAGAGCTGCAATCAACCTTGCTGACTGGAAAGTGCCAGAGGGAAACACCTCCAGTGTTTCTTGAACTGAGGACTGACACTATTTCTGTGGCACTTGGCATGCCCTCAGCACAGCACCCAAGGGTCCTGCCTTGCTTGAGTCCATCAGTTCCGTGGCTGGGAATTAAACTCTGTGCAAATGTTTTGGATGAGCTGATTAACATAGCGGTAGAGGTTGTCAAATTCATCCACAAAGAAGGAATGCTCCTTAGCAGGGTCTGATGCAATGGCTTCCAGTTCATCTGGGGCTGCCCAAGCAACTCCAACGGAATAAGCGATGACTCCTGGAAAGAAACCCAAAGTTTAGAAAAAGCATGAAAGTTTTCATTGCGGTAAATCTAATTTAAGACCAATACTGCAAATGTAGTTTGAGATCTCCTAGACATTGCTGCATTTGTGGTGATTTATAAGTTATTTTTCTGAAGTTCCTTATTCAGCTATTAAACAGATGCTGATCTTGTTGGACTCAGTGGGATCCCAGAGAAAAGTACTACTCTTCCTTTGTAAGGTTTCATCCAGTGCCTTCAAATTATAGCAAACTGCATTTATCTGACCTGGATAAGTGCTGAGGCATGAGGAGAGAGCAGCCAGTGATAGAAGACCTTACCATTTTGGTGAGCTGCCATGGCTGGCATGCTGACATCATCGTAAGACCTGCCATCTGTGATGAGAATCATGATCTTCCTTTTGTTGGGTTTGGACTTGCTGAACAGCTGCTCTGAGGCGTAGCTGATGGCTGCTCCCGTGCTGGTGCCCCCACTCCAGTAACTGATCCTTTTGATAGCGTTCAGCACGTCCTGCTTCGTGCTGTACTTGTCAAAACTGAACTCCAGCCTCTGCTCGTAGGTGTACTGCACAGCTCCAATGCGCGTGTCGGTGTCTGAAATCTCGAACTCCTTGCTGATGTTGGCCACAAACTGGAGAACCGTGCGGAAGTTGCCGGTGCCAACGCTGCTGGAGCCGTCGATCACGAAGCCGATGTCGGCGGCATTGAGGCACGTCTTGCTGCAAGCCAGCTGGTCGGTGTCGCAGACCCGCTTCACCAGGGGCTGCACCACCTTGTGGAGGCTGAACCAGCTGGGCACGTTGATGGAATAGAAACCACTTGTCCTGCACACTGCCTGCAAGGCAACACAAGGATAAATGCAATGGAAATTCAGTCTGCCTGTTCCTGCTAGGGTGTGTAGCTAAATTGTAAATACAGGCTCCTGGAAAGAGCAATGCTGGAGTCTGAAATGGCCTCTCCTGCAATCACCATCTGCTTCCCTGGGAAATGATGTCAGTGTAACATCACAAATACTTGTGTAATGTGACAGTTTCTCCTGCTTTTCTTTTTAAACTGTGGGATGGAGCTGATATTATAGTAGTGAAAAAACTGTAATAAGCAAGTTTGCCACCTGTCAGGCTTTTTTCTGTGAGTCATATTGTTTGTGGAAAAGCATCCAAATCACAGAGCTGCTCTTAGTGTGTTTCCTGTGGACATTACAAGAGCCTGTGTGTTTGCCAGGGAGCAACTTCAGCTCCCATCATTCAGGACAAGAGAGAAAGTTTTGCCTGCTGACAAACCCTACTACTTTGAAGTGAAACCTGGGGCTTAAGCTGAGGATAACTTGGTTCATACCTTTCTAAGCAGAGAAAACCCAGGCTTACTGTGTTGGCTCTGCCAAATAGTAAAAAAACCAAAACCAAACCCATTAACTTTTATAAGTAAATACTCATAAGGGCCAGATCTGTGGGAAGCTTCTATAGTGTTAGTGGGAGTCAGGTGAGCGTGGGTAGGAAGTAGGGCTGGCACAGAATAGGACATGGGAAAAGTCAAGGAGTGGAGGAGGGGAAGGGTGGGGCAAGGAGGGGAGCGATACAAACAGGCTGGATCGAATTGTCTTTGGCTTTAGTGCTTCTTAAAGGCCAATTCCTCAGTTCTCTGGGTGAGAATATTTTGTTAAGCCAGGCTTTATCTATCAGCTTTGTGACGGTGTGTGTATCTGACTGTCTTAAAAGACCAAGGCACTGGTCTTGACTTGCATAAAGCCTAACAGCTCCAAGGGAGTTACAGTTCCCTCCAGTCTGGGTTCCTCATGGTGTCCTATTCTCATTTGCTCTTCTTAGTTTCTCACTTCTATTTTAGTGTTATGATGCAGCAGTATTAAGCCATAATTCCCTCCTTACCTTGCTGTTCTGAGCCCACTCTACTCTCATTTCTGCTGTGTCACTGGCAGGTTTGCAGAGACTTGCTGCAGATTTGTTCTTTTAAAAACATTAAATGCAAATGAGACTACAATCCAATTATATGCTGACCAGAGACAGTGCAGCTCTTTGGAGCAGCTCTGAAACTCATGGGAGATTATTTCATGGCAGAGCAACCCAACTCAGGTGGGAATCTGTTTCCTGAAAATACCAGATAACTCAACCCTGTTTCCTAAGCCCAGCCTGGTCTGCCACTTGGTAGGTATCTCCTGCCCTAGCAGAGTACCAGCTTGTTCTGAAGCACTGTTATTAGACAGCTAGTGTTGGTGCCAAATACAAATCAATCAAAGCTTGCATTCTCTTTTTTTTTCTGCATATGGCAGGGATTTACCCTTTTTCCAAGAGCTACCATTAAGTCCATAGCAGCAGAAACAAATAACTGAAAAATAGCCTTCATCAACAGTAAAAAGAGAATGTTTGAGTTATCCAGTACAGCTGAAAAACTAGGATGTGCTTGTGTTGGGATTGTGCCAACCTTTGCTTGTGTGGGACCAGTTTGTAAATGCAATATTGACATTAGGTTGACAGGACTCCTCACCTTTTCCCTAGTGGGAGGTGCACAGCAGGAGGTTTGTGAAAAAAAAAAACAATTCCAAATTGCTCAAGCTGCAATTTTACTTTGTCATTTTCCAAATACTGTGTATTTGGAAAGCTGCTTGTCTCAGTACAACTGCAGGTGTGTGCTAAGGTTTAGTTGGTCAAAAGCCATTTGCTTGATGACGTACCTCAAACCAGAACTTTACTGACTTCATTCCCTTTCTGACCTCAGCATTACTGCCTGGTTTTTGTACAGAAAAACTCAAGACAGTATGTACAAGAAGGAAAAGAAATAACCATAAGTGGTAAGAAGGAAAAGGAAATGCCCTGAATGAAGTAGGTTGGAAAGTTTAGTCAAACTCAGCCTGGTCAAATGCTCAGACTCAGTCCTGGTCAGACACAGCCCACAAATTACCTTGTCCACAAAGTTCGGTTCAATAACATTCTGCTTTTCACTTTGAGCAGCTGCTTCAACAGTGACAAAGAAAATGTTGATCCCTGATTCTCTGGCCAGCCTGGAGGCCTCTTCCACTCGGTCGGTCGGCCACCCATCCACCATCACTACAACCACATTGGGTGCTCCACCTCGGTTTCCATTAGCATCCAGAAAGAAGTTTTTGTTAACAAATGAAAGTGCCTTCCCTGTAATAGAAGAGGAGTTGAGGAGGAGTAACGGATCTGGAAGTACTCTGTGCGATAATATCCCATTAAATAGGTAGGCAGAGAGCTGACTCAAGTGTTGGAGGCTGCAGAGAGCTGGGGAAGGCAGTTTCTGTGGTTGTGTGAACAGGAAGGGAGACCACTGCTACTGGTGCCAGTGCTTCGTGAGCCCTCCTGCACTGAACCCCCTCCCTATGCCCCAGAGAGGTTGGGGGATATGAGCTGGGTTGTCAAGGATCCCCAAAGTGTTGATGGGAACTGCCCGTATGTCCTGTCAACTTGTTGATCCCTGCCCCTTTGCAAGGCCTGGGATCAACACATGCAGGTCATGGTGGGAGCAGTGCTCCCTCACCAGCCTGGCCCTAGCACTAAGCACTGTTTGGTCCCAGCCTCTGTATCCTGTGAGGAATTGTGAGGGCTCTGAAGCCCTCCCTGAGCAGAGGATGTGCAAGCAGCCCCATCACCTACCAACGTTGGAAAGTCCCCCTTTCTGTTGAATTTTCTCAATGGCATTCCTTAGATCCTTGGAGTTGGCATAAGTTTTTAAGTTAAATTCTGTGGAAGGATCATCACTAAAAGGAGAAATTAGAGCAAATGTCAGTGTTTTGCTTCACATACAACAAAAAAGCCATAGGGCTAGTCTGTGCTACCTGCCTCCTGAGTGCAAGCTGGAGTGAGGCCTTTAGCATGCATTAGCTTAGAGCTACAGCTGCCAGAGTGTGCAGTCATGTCCTGTGGCAATGGGAATGTCTGGGAAACTCTTACCCATACTGAACAATGCCCATCAGAGGACCAGCGCTGCCGATGCCAAGGGCTTGAGCCACGTTACCAAGGAACCGTTTCTGGAGCTGAAAGCGGCGTTTGCCAATGCTCCAGCTCCCATCCATTAAGAAGGACAAATCAACCTTGCAATCTGAGGAGAGATAAAGAAACACGGAAGATATTTTTAGTCCTTTCTGACTGCTGTGCTTCTTGCAAGCAGCAAAGGCCTAAAAAGTCTGCATCCAGTGACTTGTCCTCCTCTGTAAACTCTACAAAAAAGCCTTTGACAAGGACAAGTTACAGCTGGCAGCTCAAGTCTGTCCTACTGGTTGGTAAACAACAGTTCTTAGAATGACTTTGTCCCATACAACATCTAAGCTTGGCTGTGTGACAAAAGGGCAAGAATCTTTTCACAGGGGTCAGTCTGGGAGCACTGCATTTTGGGGGCCAGGGAGGTCAGCCCCACAGGATATACAGGCTGACTTGTCTATCCTGTGCCCTCATAGCCGTATCTTGCACTCAGCACACTTTATTTGCAACCTAGAGGTGATGGGAGTTTGTAAAACCAGCCATGGTGCTTGGATTTTGTTGTCTGGCCACCTGGAGAGCACAAACTAAGGGGGTTTCTGTGGTGACACTCTTGTGGACTTAATTGATGTAATAATAGACATTACAGGAACAGTTATTGTGTTAATGTTGCTCAGAAGGGAGGGAAGTTCCTGAAATGTGTGATGCCTGGGATGTGCCTCAGCGGAAGGACACTGTGGGGTCTCTTCAAGGCGATTGCAATCCAGGATTACTGACAACAATCCTGGCAGCTCTGCACTTCTGAATGAGAATTGTTCATCAGTTTCCTTCTGGGCTGGAGCTAACATCAGGGATGATGGTTTTGCTTGGGACGTTCAGACCAAGTGGGGGCTGTTCTTTTGCATGTTGTTGTAGCCTTGTACCATGTGTGCAGCAGCAGCAGCGTGCTGTTGTGTGTTTCCTCTCTGGGCTGAAAGGAATGTTCTATAAAAGGTATGCCTGTACCCAAACAAACTCTTCCCTTTAATTACACAGATGAACCCCATCTTTGTGCTGCAAATGCTGTCTTCATCTCTGCCACCCTGCTTTCACATTTCTGCAAGTTAGTGGTGAAACATTCAAATTTGGTCTGACTGGGAGTGGGATCAAAATTTGGCTTAACTAGAGCGCTAATTAACATTTTCCCCCTCTGGCGTCTGGGTCATCCTCATCTCTTGATTTCCCTCTGATGATGCCTCCTACCAATCAGACTGTTCAAACTACTGTGTTTTAATCATTAGGTAGCCTGAAGGCTACAAAGCACCAATTGTTCTTAGTGGCTTATGCAACTGCCTCCCATCTCATTACCTTCAATTTTTTCTCCCATAGCTGTCTCTTTTTTCTAATTCTAATAATGCTGAATTACAGGAGCGTGACTGAGAACCGTGTCCGCTCACAGCAGATCGTGAGGCAAGGTCGGGAACCCACAACAAATACCTCAATTAACAGCCAAGTTTTCCTGAATTTCTTATCCTTCAAAGGGAACTAGTTCATGAGATCTATATGTGGAAAGTGGGCAGTTTGTTAGCCAGCAGGGTCTGGGGAGGCAAAGATTTATATACACTTATAGACAGACTTGGCTTCTGGGGAGGATTCCGATTTGGTGCTGGGACATGAGAGGGACACTGCAAGAGCACAGGCTAAAGATTCTTCATAGGGAGGTGAGCACTTTCTGATTTGCAGGGAGACGAGATCTGAATTAGGGCTTTTATGGTCCTAGAGTTATCAGTGAGATGAAAATTTTGTTTCTGGTGTGACTTATTTCAGTTTAACTGCTGGAAACACAGCTGTCCTTGCTGGTGTCTCCACTGCACCAAGCTCTGCTTTTCTGCAGTGCAGTGGTGTCTGTAGGGCAGAGCCTTCCCTTTTTCTTCTTCTTTCCCTTATTTCTGTATCAGTTTCAGGGGGTATTTGACATCTTTGAATAAGGAAAATAATTCTTTAAATATAAAGAGGAATGCCTGGGAATACATAGACATTTGGTTCAGTAGTTACTATAAAGAGTCCAGACAGTGTTCAGCTGCCCAAGGATAGGCAAGAGAGGACCCAGGCACTTTTGGAAGAGTCAACCCTCTCTTTGGGGTGGCTTCTAATGAAGACGTGGCAAGCAACCCCATCTCTCCACTAAGAACTTGCTTTCTCTTTCTTCTGCTACTTTAGGCTTCAACTAAAGATGGGTTAATGGGTAAAACTGCCTTTTTAAAAGGCTGTAGAAGATTTCAGAGTAGGGGAACCTGCATTTTCTTCCCTGAACTTGAGTGGTCCTTGATGCTCCCTCTGCATCCTCTCCTGGCTGTGGCAGGTGTTGGGTCCCTTTCTCAGGTGTTTTCCTTCCCTCTCACCCACTGCTGTGGGAAGGGTGCCTGCACACAGCATAGCCATGGGAGCCTGCTCTGGTCAGCAGGGCTTGCTCATCTAACCCTGGCTGCAGCACACTGGATTGCTGTCCTCTGCCACCAAAGTACCTGAGTGAAGAAGCTCTGCACGCTGGGAGCCTGGAGCTGATACTGCCTGGGAAGAGGTGGTAGGGAACAGCCACCGTCTCACTGCCCAGGTAAGATAATTTTTGGCTGTTATTTTCCCTGTAGAAGCAAAAACCAATTCTGTGTATGAGGGGTCAGCAGAGAGTGCTCGCTTTTTCTCTTAAAAGGGAAAAATGTGCTCCTGGATTTTCTTAGGCTTTCTTGAAAACTTACCTTTTGCTATTTAATTTGAATACATTCTAGCAATATGTAATTAATAATGTCACCTAATTATGAAGTTAATTCTGGAGTACATACTCTGATTCCCCTGGGAGATGGATTCCAGCGGCTTTGGATGAAATTCTTCCTTTGAACTGAAGCCTAAACAGAGAAAGGAAAGAATCTATCAGTGTGTGTTTGGTGGCTGCCCTAGCTCTTTAAGGAAATGGGGAACAGGGTCACTGCAGAGACCCCCTGGCCTGAGGATTGATGTGGGAGGGAAACAAGGATGGAGAGGACATACTTGGAGCTTATCTTTTTTCATCTACATCACTTCTGGGGTAAAACAAGAGCAGAGACATTTATTTCTAGGAACGCCACCAAAATCTCTCCTAGCACCAGCTTTGAGGTGCTCCCCTTTGGGAATCAGTTCCCTAACTGCAAGGGCTTGGGAGCATCACGCACAAATGGTGGGCTCCTCAGGAGCCCTGGTGGCCACAGTGTGGGATGGTGACTCCCAGCAGTCTTCTCCTGAAAACCAGCACTGCCACTCCACTGGCTCACTGTGCCTTATAATGAGCTGCACAATGTCTGAAGTGGATAAGCAACAGTTTTATCATGTTGTTTTCTGTATGGAGAGGAAAGCACAGGCAGCAACTGACTCCAGCTCATTACAGCTGGGGAAATAATGGAAGCCACAACTCCTCAGGTGCCCCCAGAAGTCTGGGTTATTTTGCAAAGCCAAATGAAACAGGGTAACAGAGAGCTACAGTTAAGTCAAGGGAAAGTCTCATGGGTCACTAGTGGAGTCTAGTGAAGTATTTGGGTGGTAGCAGCCTTGAAAATATGAGTTGATGTCCTTGTGAAAGGTACTGACTCACAGGACACCATCAGGCTGGCGTCAGAAGGTCTAAAAATGCTGAACTTCACTCATGACTTGAATGTCTGGCAAGGCTTTCCTAGAGTCCAGCATCTCCCTTCAAAGCAAGGGCAAAGAGCTGTCTGTTTTCAGTACAGCATGACAAGATTAAGGGGATTTAGTTAGGATAATCCTCAGAAGAGACAGCAATGATCAGACAAGCTACAAACTGAGCACTCACCAAGAAAGCTGTTGGTCTAAAGAACAGCAGAACAGCTTATTATTTTTGTAAACTGCATGTTAGATTTTTAAGAAAAGTAGGAGGAAGACTTCCTTAAATCTTCACCAAGTAAGCTGAGGAAATATTACTGACTTCAGAGACACAGTGAAAAGGTAATTTTAGAAAGTGTGAGCTTTATAAAGAAAAGTATGAGAAATTACTAGGTACCACAGACTTTATCTCTCCACAGCAGCCAGCCATGAGCAAGCCAAGCATGAGAGCATCAGTGTGTGTAAAGGGACATCAGGGAAGGTCACCACCTAAATAAGATGGGAGATGTAACAGCCAAAGCTAGTTGCTGAAGGGATTAAGGACCAAGCCATAATAAGGCAGAGTACTGTGAAGAAAATGGAGGGAAGTACCAGCTCCATCCCCCTCTGTAACCACTCCTATTTCTTTTCCAGTTAAGTCTAAAATTTTACCTCTCGCTATCATCCAATACAACATTTTTGAGTCCTTCTGCCTGCATGCTGAAAGCTGCACATAGTTTTGGGTCAGGGGCCATGTTTGTATAAGATCTGAGTGTGCAGGACCTGGTGTAAAGCTGACTTGACTGGTACCTGATCCCTGCTGGGAGGCTTCAGCACACGGCAGCATAAGTACCAGACAGGGGTGCTTTGGCTTCTCAGTTTGAAATTCAGCTGCCAGTGCAGAAAGTTTCTACCGCAGGGACCAAACAGAGCTACTAACAGCAGCACCAAAGCAGTGATTTTCTTCTACTTTGCTTGTTCCCAGGCATCTGCTGTTGCCTGTTGCCAGAGCCAGGATGTGGAGCCAGCTGTAGCACTGGGCTTGGCCTTGTATGGGAACCCATGGGGCTGCCTGTGAGTGGGCAAAGGGCACAAAGAGTTGCCCTACTTTGTTTACAGCAGGAGTTGGTGATTGCTTTGTGTGCTCTGTTTGAGAATTTCCCTGCTATGTCTGGCCAGGTTAGGAGAGTCCCAGGGCTGGTGCTGCTTTTTGTCACTGCGTATGTGGTGCCTGCAGTGCCTGTAGACCCATGTGCAGCTTCCATGTGCTCCTGCCCAAACTTTGGACAGGATACTTTCTGGACTGGGAATAGGAGCTCTCCAGCCATCCTGGCACTGGCTCTTGTGACAGAAAAGCCTCTCTCCCACAGTAAGTGGAGCTGGCCCTCTTGTGCTAGAGCAGGCTGAATGCATTCAAAAGGAGGCTGGCACGCCAGGCTCCGACCAGCTTCATCTCTTATGGCTGGAGCTGTTGTCCAGCACTCTGCTGGCTCATGCCTCTTGTCTTGTGTACTGGGGATGAGCTCCCAGACAAGGAGCAGGGAGGAGTGCACCTGGTGTTGTGTATTTGCCCATGGGAGCCCATTTGGATGGGGGAAACACCAGCAGGGAGAGGTAGAGTGGTGGTGCTGGGGCAGCACTGCCGGAGGCTGACCACCTGTTCCTGACTGAGGAAAAATAATGTGGAGCAGGGGTGACACCAAACAGTTCCATCCAGTAATATCTGCTGCAGGAAACATTTCTGACCTCTCTCAGGCCGAAGGCCTTGCTGACACGAACCAAACCTGCCTTTGAAGGAAGGCAAGTCTTGTGCAAATTTATGATTAGTTTATCTGATGTGGAAGTTAAAGGCAACATGACTTGGCCATGCACAGCCGCTCTTTGTCAACCACATGGATGAAAATGATTTTTTTTTTTTTTTAAACCTGAAATAGTCAACAGCCTGCCTTCCTGACTGTGTATATTCCAGTACAGGTTTTAATTACACAGGCACATAATAGTTCCTCAGCAGCAGACCAAAGCCACGCTTCATCCTGCAGCCTGCACACTGCAGACCTCACATGTGCCAGCTTGGTATCCCATATGTGCATTTCCCCCCCACCTTACCTTATTTGCAGAACAGAAAGTAGGTGGATTTAACAGTGTAGTGAAATTAGAAATTAACATGTGCCATCCATTTTAGCAACTAAATTGTATATGAGGGATAATTCATAGATAGCTGTTTGCCTCATTGATTTATCTACATCCTGTAAAATCCATATTCTTTTCCCAGGCATACAGCTGACATTAGCTTTGTCAGCATGGAAAACTCAAGTGTAGGCAGTGCAGCATTTTTAATTTTTATTTGCCAGTGCAATTATCAGTTCTTGAAGGTTGTGGGTCACCTGGCTGATTTGTGCTTAGTGGAACAATAAGGTCACCCACCAAACACTCTTTCCCAACTAATTGGGGAGGTGGTCAGTCTCTATGGGCCTCCTTGTTCTGCCAGTCCAATTTATTGTTGGTATTGCCATGGGAATTTCAACTTGCTGCATGGGCAGTCTACGCCATGCTAATTAAAGTTCCCTTCACCAATTGTCACAGCTGTCCATACTGATTAAACTTCCCATTCATTTAAGTAAGACAGCAGTGATTACATCCACGCCAGAAACCACTCCTTTGAAGTGACAATCTGAATTCATCAGACTTTATCACACTAGTCTATACTGGCACTTCAGTTGCTGAGAAACTATTAATACAACATCCCTTCCCCCATGCCCAGCCTTTCATTGCATTTAATGCAATCTGTCATTTTCTGCCTCAAAATATCCCTCTGCTCCCTGGCCCTCATGTTGTAGCTGTTCCTGAATAAGCACTCTAGTGGCTTATTAAGTAAGAAGAGTATTCAAGGGAATGGCCTTTACTAGGGCCACCAGCACAGCCCACTCCAGCGTCACAACCCGTGGTGGGAAAGACCTCTTATATTGGATGGTCCGGCCCCTTGTAAGAGGGAGAGTACCACGTCATGAATTGGTCTGTATCTTGTGCAGTCTGCTTTTAATGTTTCTGAGGAAAGGAGCTGTTAAATCTGCAGCTGGAAACTGGTCCTGATTAAGGGTTGCACAAGTCTTGGTCTTGTTGCTACTAGAGCCTGTTACAAATGTAGGGATTTTTTTCCTTCACCAGTACTCATAAAATACTCGTATCTCCATATTGTCAGTTTTTAAGGATAAAATGTCAGCAAATTTCAACGATGTTCATTATTCTTTAAGTTTGACACAAACCCTCCTTTTCTTATCTGAATGTCTTCCCTAAGTACATTGACATCAGGATAATCTGTCATGTTCTTCACTGATTGCAGCTCTAAACTGTGATCTCAGCTGTGGCATTCCCAAAATACCTTCTCATTTACAAATGGATTTCAGTATCTAGAATCCCTTTCCTATAGTGTAGCTGCCAACTCTTTCCAGAGCTCCTCTCTTCTGCTCCTGCTTTAAGCAGGAACTCAAGAGTGATGAAAGCACAGAATAATCTGCTAAGATGTAAACAACATACCTTATTTATAATTTTAAATGCTGTAATTACTTTTTAAAATGAGATTGTTATCACCAGTGTCATGGGCCTGATGAATAAATAGATTTAGCTTTACCCATGTGTGATGGAAACCACTTATTCCCAGACTAGTTACTAGATGTTTTAAATATTTACCTGTGTCAAAAATGCTCCGTCCAGGTTTCCATGAGTCTATTTCCATTGCTTTCACACATGAAAGAGAAAAAAACTTTTACTGATAGTCATGCAAATACTAGAGATCACACAGTTCTGACTCAATATAGAGAGGTCAGTTCAGACAATAACTTAAATTAATAACTTAGGAGCTGAGGAAATCAGTAAACCTGGGAACTTCTACGTACACATTTCAAGCCATAATTAGGAACCTTGTATCACTGCCCTCAGAGCACTAACATTTTTTTAGGTTTTAAATACACCTCACTAGATCTGTTTTGGTCTTATTCCTCTAAATTGCATTGATACTGAGGCACAGACCTCAGTATATTTTTTTTTTTGTTTAAGTTGTTTTTCACTGAAAATCTGCGAGGACCTCTCACCTACAGATTTCTCTATCCCCTCAGCCCACCAAAACACAAAGAAATTGTCTAAAAATTGCTTGCCACTTATTAGGCATGGATAACTTCATCAAAGTTGCTGCCCTTATAAATAAACCCCAAAATGTCTTTGGTTTGGAACCTGCTGAAAGGTGTTCCCAAAAAGTGAAGTTTTGCTCTGGGTTGAAGCCAGATGAATGCCCTTGCATCTGACTAGGACAGAAACAGTTCCTGGGAATCCCAAGAAGAAAAGATTTAACTCTATTGAATACTCAATAATCTGCACAGAGCTGGTGTGCTCTTGACTAGAGCCAGCGGGTGAACTACAATATAGGCTTCAACAAAGTTGTGCATGTGCTTGCCAGTGTCCTCCAGCCTAGAGAGCACTGACCTTGTCCTTAGATTGCCTTTCCCATGAGGAGCTATCAGCTTCTGTTTGGGAGGGAGACTTGCTGGATGAATCTGATGGCTGAATAAGGTGTGTGATCTCCCTTAGGGTAGGAGGAACCCTGCCATGTTTCATTGCTAGGCTGATTTCCCTCCTTATGCTGAGCACTACTTAAACACCCTATGAAGGATCTAAAAACTGAGGACAGTGAAGGGCTAGGTCAATCATGAAGCACACAGAAGTTTTTTTGTGATTTTGCTTAGGAGGAGAAATCAGGTAAAAGAAGGGCAGGCCTGGGTAATGGGAAAAGAAACAAGAGGAAAACCAGGAGGAATATTCCTATATTCTGGCAGTGTTGTTTACCAGTTTTATACATCCTTCAGCAGAGTCATGAGCAAACAGCAGCAACAGGACCTAGGGCTGATGGTTGCACAGCAGGGGGACCCTACCCCCACAGAAAAGCTGATGCTCATTTGTTATCAAAGTGGCCAACATGTCTCCTGAATGCTGTCACTGAGAAGAACAAATTTTAATGAAACCAGTTTGTGATTCAATGAAACCAGTTTGTGAGTAGATAATCTCCAAAGGTGTGCCTCCCCCTCCCAGGCTGGAGGAGCACCTAGTGGCTGTGAGAAAGGAAGGTTCATATGAGGCTGCTTTTCATCCTGACCAGCTGAAAAGAAAAACCAGACAAGGAGCAAATTACGAAGAAGACCCCTCACTTCTCGAGTCTTCTGTACAAATATGCTGCTCTGTGAGTTGCAGTGGCAAAGCTGTTTAAAGCAGAAGGAATGTATGGCAAGTGCAATCAGCTGAGGAGCTGCAAAGATTTGCCCTATTTTCTCTTTTCTCTTCTTCTTATGTAGGGATGTGAGCTGACGGATCAGAGCAATGGAATGTGCCCATCTCACATGTCACGGGTTTGTTTTTGCTGCCACCTCATTGTCAGGGAGCACCCTCAGAAACCAGGCTTCTTTAACATCCCTGACTGTTTACAAAAGACAGGCAGATGCTGAAAAAGACTGGTTTTTATCAGTAGGAGCAGTGGTGAGATTTTTCTAGATTAACAATTAACAACTTCTTCAGCTCAGATGTCCACAGGTACTCTAGTCTGTCCCAATCCCTGTGGTTAGGAGCTGTCTATTGTTTCTTCAACCAGTCGTCTCAGTTCACCCATTTAGAACTTTCTGTGGCAGTTTACTATCCTAATGAAGAAGATAAGTACCAAGAACACAAGATAAGTACCAAGAATGGGTAGCTGGCTGCAAATATGCAAAATACACAGCTTTTTGAGTGACCTGTTTATCCAGGAAAAAGCTCTATTTCTTGCATATTGTCCTAGACACATAATGAAGAAAGCTGTCCATGAAATGTATATCTGAAAGTGAAATTACTATTTTATTAACTAGGGCTTTTTTTTTCCTCACTTGAAGATGCCCATTAAAAAAAGGGTTGATTTATAAAATACTCCAAGACTGGTCTCTTTAAAAAAAAGAAAGACATCACCACCAAAACTATTCAATATAATTGCCTTGAAAAACATTCTTGAAAACTCAAGACTAAGTGAGTATGGATTTCAAGGGAGTTAATGTGCATTGCACAAGTAACTGGTGTGTTGGGGAAGGCATTTTCCTAGCACACTTTTCTGGCAACCTGGGCTGATGAGAGGAAGTTCCTCAACACCATGGCCAGACCCTCAGAACTGATTGCTGTTTGTACACACTTGGTGGGATCAAGAAGAAGAACCTGCCTTTCCCAGAAAGCAAGGACTTGTTCAGGAATTTTCCTTTGATTGTTAGATTGTTTGCTGTTTGAAAGCAACACATCTGAGCTGCCACATTCTGGACTGACAAAAAGATCAAGACTTACTGGAAATACAGCAAATATGTGTTTGTATTTCTTTTCCTTCTTGTTCTGTGGTGAAGAAAACAGAATAATTTATGATGGAAAATTTGTGCCTTTTAATCATCTTAGGGTGACGTTAAGGTGCCTTAAGCAATTAGGTGGGATCAAATACTGACTTTGATTTAAGACTCAGTAGTATTCTCCTGTTTTTCTGGCAAAGATTTGGCTAGCCTGAGAATTAGCCATCACATCCTTTGGTATGGCCAAAAAGGTATGAAAAAGACAAACACAGACGTAAAACAGAAAGAAGAGAGGGAGAATGAAATGAGGAGGAGTAGAAAAGTGTGGGAATGGAGTACATCTTAGGACAAGTGCATTGTAAATATGCTGCAACTAGGTCAACTACAAATTATCATTTTGACCAGGAGACTGCTGGATGAGATTACTTGGCTGGAATTATCTGGAAAGATAATAATATATCCTGCATAATAACATCCTCTAACCTCAGTGTGAATGACCACTTGGCTCTTCCCTGCCACAATACTCCTCCTGTGATTCCCTACCAAAGCCCTCAGGGCCCAGGGACACCTTCATCTGCTGAAGTCTCTCCCTTCCCAGTGGGTTTGGCTGCCCATGCCAGAGGTCAGCACTGGTACAGGGCAGCACTTGCCTTAGCCAGGGCTATGTGTGAGAAAGCCTCTGGGAAGCACCTATGGGACAGCACAGAGGTGCACACCCTCTCCTTTGCTCCTTGCACCTGTGCCTAGGCTTGTGCCTTGCTATCTTGACCCCGACCTTGCCTCACTTACCTGGTGCCCTGCCTCAGCTGGTCAGACCTGCCTCATTGCTGGGGACTTGCCTGGCAGCCTGGGCTGTCGGTGATCCTGAGAACCACCACTGGACCTGCTCTGCTGCTCTTGTGGGGATTTTGTGGGCCTGCAGCCTCACTGCAGCCCTGCATGCCTTGCTGCAACCCAGCTCCCATCCCACACCCCACCCTGGGTGCTCCCAGACAAAATCTGTCTCTGAGAAACTCTGCTGTCCATCATGGGAGAGTTAGTGTTTGGTATGTGTGCTGAGAGCTCTGGAGCCCCTGAGAAGTTGTTGTAGGTCTTGCAAAGTGCCTGCTGAGTGGGCTGCTTGCTGGGGAAGGGTCAATTGCACTTCCAGGAAGAGAGAACAGTGCAGGTGATGTACTACTACAGGTGATGTACTTTCTATCCCCAGTATTAAAAGCAACCTCTACTTTCACTGTCAGCCTAGAGGTTTCTGGGAACCACAGGAACAGAAGATCTAGCTCTACCAAAGACCTGATAGGCTGCACAGAGCTGGTTGTTTGTTTCCTGTTTTGACTAACAAATAAGAAAAATCATTTGTAGATGTTGATTCCCATGGCCTGAAACAACAGGTCACCTGTGACTGAGCTTTCCTTTGCATTTCCCTTTCAGGAAGCTGCTAGTTGGTGTTCAGTGCATGAGTCTTGCCCTGGTCCTCCCCCAGGATGCAGGAAAACAATGTGCAGTACAAGGGCTAATTTGTGGTTGCTAAAACTGTAAAAGAGAGTGGAAAATCTGCTGCTAGCAGTCTTGCTCACCGAGGTGGACTGGAGAGCTTGCAGCCCTCTGGAAGGTGGCAACGGGCTCTTGGCGCTGAGCACCTGCATGATCGGACAAAGAGGCAAGAGGTTAAATAGATGCCACTGGGTGAGGAGAGAGGAGCATCATCACAAGGGATGCAGTGGCCCCAAATTGTCTTTCTGCATGTTTTCAAACCACACAGAAAAGGAAGATGGAAACTATGAATTAATTTAAAAGGGCTAAAAGGGGCTGGCAAAAGAGTTTAAATGTTAGTAGCTGCTGCACAGTGCAGCTATTAGGTGGTCCACTGGAACAACTGGCAGTGGGTCCTGGGATGCTGACTGTGCTCGGGGCCTGTGAACTGGGTCAGGCCTTAGTCCTGCAAACTTACACAGACACAACGTTCACCTCTCATTTTGCAACAGCAAATGTTATAAAAGACCTCTATAAATGATTTTAGACTACTGTTTTGAGAACAATTCCATGTTTAATCAATCTTGTTTACTTTTTTTGTTAAAAGTTACACTATTGTCACGCAATGACCACTGTGATATCTCCTCTCACTGCAGCCTGCTATGAACATGTTTAGGAGGGAAAAACCAGTGTGTTACTGTACGACTTGGTAGATGTAAGTGGTAAAAATAACTGCGGGGATGAAATAGAGGAGGATTGTAACGCCTTTACCTGTATTGTGTCGTAAAATATTCCTGTTATTTGCAGAGGTGGAAGTGCCCCTGAACGCTTTGAAAATATTATATTGGTTAGCACATGGAACTTAACCACAAGGTTTTCTAGCATTTGAGCAGTACAAATCTATGGGTTGTTGTTAAATTAAAACATACCTGTATTCTGTCCTCTTCCTTGTGCGGCCTGAACCTGTCCTATGTAGACATCAAAGTGGAAAAGTGTGATTTATTACACCATGTTTGGTTCAGTACTACTGCTACCTAGCTTTTTCACTGAGTCTCACTTTATAGCTGTCAAGAATTAATGTTTCATATATAGAGTTGTCATTAATAGACTGTCTTAGATGTTAACTGTGTATTTTGAGCCTGCTTAAAAAAGGATTGTCTTGCTCTGTCTGTCATACAGATCTATCTGTTCCCTTTAGTTATGGATATTACTTCTACAAGTCTCTGGTCTGCATTTAAAAGATCTGCAGTTACCTCTGTGATTTGCTTTCCTTTGTAATTTTCTTTCTCTCACTCACACCGGTGATCTGTGTTTATCTCTATTTCTGTACCATCCAATTGTCCTAGTTGTGTGAGGAAGGTTTTAACCCCAACCCCAAAACAACCCCCCAGACCAGATACTACCCTTCTGCAGAGATTAAGTGGATATGGGCAAGCAGGCAGACCGTAAGTAATGAGACAATGGAAAAATAATGTGGGAGAATTCATGTGTCTGACATGTCTTCTACACAAAGGCTTTTTTTAAAGGTGATTGGGTTATTAAATTCCCATTGTTCAAAAATACTGAAGGCTCAAAGCATTTGCAGATGAAAACCATGTCTTTAATCATGCCTTTCATTTCATTAATTATTCTTAAGAAGTCTGTTAACAAACTTATCCTTTAACAAGCCTTTATTCATTAGTTTTCCCAGAAAGATTAATTTGAAAGCCTGGTGAAATCAGTGGGAATGTTTTACCGGACTCTGTGAACACGGGACAGGGGCCCAGGAGGTTATTTTATCAATAAGATGTCATCAATGAGACCATTTTGAATGGTTGTCTCAGAAAACAGGAATTGCTGCTCCTTGGGAGCTTGGCATTGCAAAATTAGGTGAAGTAAATAGCTTGTGTTTAACCCAAACTTGAACCTTCCAGGCTACTAGAAGCCCTTTGATGGGATTTCTAGGAGCTGTCCTGAGAGGCCTTGTAAACTCCAGATGCCAAAGAGATTCTGTTTATGGAAGTAATGGGCTCATCTGCCAAATCTGGCAAGGCTTTTAAACTCTAAGCTTGTAAGGCTCCAGATGGACTACAGCTATACCAGGCTGAGTATTCAGATTTTGGAGAGAAAAATCTGTGTGTGCAGCAGTCAGTGTTGTATGGGATTGTGCAGGGCAGGCTTCACACACAGGAGATCAGTATGTGCCAAAGTGGTGGTAGAAAATTAACTCTGAGTCTCAGAGCTGTCCTTGTTTCATGTTTGCCATGACTGAGCCCCAGTGCATATCTAACACTCTTTACAGGGTCAGTGGAAACAGAGTACAAGAGGGTAAAAGAGAGATTACCTCAGTATCCAAGTATTTAATGCCACTTTTAAATTTTAATTTGATGTTAGCAATGTGGATTTCTCTCTATGCACCTTTTGACTGTGCTGGGCCACGGAGCTGCTCCCTCTTGCTGTACCTCCCAAAGGTACATTACCCCCATCTCTGCAGTAAGCTGCTTTCTGCCATGCTTTTTTTGGCTGGGGCAAACATGGTGGTGGTAGAGGAGGAAAAGTTGGAATTGCACTTCCAGGTTGCAAGGCTTGTTCTTCCTTCGAATCTGAGATGCCAGTGAGGCTATGGCATGGGAATATGTGTTCATTAGAAGAGAACTCTGTGCAAGCTGGAGGCCGAGCAGGACTAGAAGTCTCTAACAAACTGGGGATGGACAGTCCCAGGCAAATTCCAAGAACTGGGTCAAAAATCAAAGTAGTGGAGCAGAGAAACCTTGGTTGGCAAGTTCTGTGGTGTGCAGGGAGGCATGGAGGCAGGAAATGATGAGAACAGCGGTTTACGGGCAGTTTAGAGTGAACTTTGTGAATAATGAGAACTGATTTGAGAAGAAAAGGAGCTACTCTGTGCACAAAACATGCCTGGCCATCTGCAACTTGGTCAGCACCCTTGATGGGTTAAGTAGTCAGGGATAACTTGGGAAGAAAGGCAGCATCCAAAAATAAACTCCAGCTGTTCTCCCTGGTGCCAGGATGGAATGTTTGTCCAGTGCTTCCTGAAGGCATGAGCCCTACTGCTGGAGAAGAGCTTTCAGCCCTTCCTGCTGGAGAAGAGCTTTCAATGCCCTCTCTAGCACTTACACTACCACTGTCTCATGCCCTTTCCATACTTTTCTGTTTACTGCCCTATTAAGTCACAGCTGGGGATGAAATCTGTGTGGTGTACCATGGTAGGCAATGCCCAGCTTAGAGTCCCTGTTTGAAAATAGATGCAACCATTGACCCATCTGGACATAGAGGGCAGGAAAGCACCTCACCTGACAATGCCCAGGCAATTGATGCCTGATGCTTGGCTGCCAGCACAGTGCTTCAACATGGCACCAAGGATCATGACATGATTTATGATTGCAGTGTTCACAGAAGCACTGGATTTAGACCCAAGCCTCATCTAGGGTCCAAGCTGCTATGCAAGAAAGGATTGCTTGAAGAGCTGGGATGGGAGAGAACAAGTGAGCTTGTGGCCCTTGGGAGTGTGCTGGGTTAACTGCTGTTGTACAGAGGCAGAAGCCCGAGTAGGGCAGGCCCGAGTAGGGCAGGAACCAGCTGTCATATGGCACACTAGTCACATCAGTGTTTTTTCATTTAGCAGTTTTGGCACATCAAGTCTTTGAAGCAGGGGTCTGGCAATGGAGCAGGGTCTCCATTATTTTTTATGTTACTCTATCTTTGACAAGCAGAAGATAAAGGGGAAAGAACAGCAAGAACTAGGGCAGCAGTTTTGCCCCTGCTCTCATGCTCTAATCTAAATCCCATGCTCTAAAAGTCCTGCTTTTCTTTTGCTCCTGTGAACTATTGCCCATGCCAGTGGCTGGAAATGGAAATGGTGTGTTCATTCTGACTGTGCTCTGTTTCATAGCTGTTTACTTTTGAGGTGTCTTTTGCAGGCAAACTACCAATGCACAGTGAGAGGTAGATCTGTGAGTCTTTGTGAGCCAGGATGGACAGGAGAACATCTGATTCTGTTCAGTCAAACCAAACTCTGGTTAATACCAACAACCAGAAACACTGAATGATAGCAGTGGGTCCTAAAGGTTCCTCAGACAGAGAAAACAGCCTTATGTATGGTCATGACATCAAAACTGTATTTGTACTTTCTGTATTTTTTAATTTATCCAGCTCTTCTCTTTCGGAATCAGGAAGGAGTCAGGAGAATTCAGGAATATCAGGTACTGACATGCTGGACATAATCCTAGAAATGTAGTCTGTGAAATCAGAAGTGGGTCTCTACCACTCCAGCTCACAACCTATTCTTAGCTGTGATCATTTAAATATTTTGGGAATTAATTTATGCTTAGAACTTCAGTAAAGAAAATTGTGAAGAAAGATGAATCCAAATTACAATTAAGTGACCACTGAAAACATTGGAAAATTTGAGAAGGTTTTGTTTTGGGGTCCTTGGTTGGTTTTTTGGTTTTGTTTTGTTTGGGGTTTGTTTTCAATTTTTGGACTAAATTACTTGTCTTATTAAAGCAAATACAACCTTCCCACTGATTTCAGTGTTGCCAATACTTTACTCTCAACACGCATCTCTTTCTGACTGGGGAATCTCAAACAGGGTTTCCTAGTTGCTAGTAAAGACAGTAAAGGCCTCCTCTGTGCTCAGCCTGTGGGAATAGGAAGTAGAAAAGAAAGCAACAAGCAGAACCAAGTTAACAGGCACACTAGATACTGAATGATGCAGATTTCCACAGAATTTAGACCCTTTTGAATCTGTAAATTTCTGTAAATCCTGTCATGCACATACTTACCTGCACATTTGACTTGATAAGATTAACCCCTCCAGCCCCTGCCTTTATTCTGCACTCACAACTAAATTTTACTTAATCGTCCTTCCTCTCAGGATCTGAATTACCCAAAAGATGCTTGCCCTGCCATGTTCTTGGCTGTGAATTACTTGGCACTGGGGATGACTGCAGTAATGTGAGAGGAAAGCTGAGTTGAAAGCACTCAAATAGCTATGGAGCATGAAAGCTAATGATAGCCCAGCTCCCTTTTCACTCAAAAGCAATCATATCCCCATGCTCAGAACCTTTCAAACAGTTGAAAATATTCTCCTTTTCTTGACTGCACAGCTGAGCAATTGCACAGTGTATGGAAAAACACCTCTCTATACTTGCATTGCAGGCTGTGGGCTGGACTGGGAGCAGGCTCCTGGACTGAGATGCAGAGCTCTGAGCAGCCACCATTCTGCTGTCAATAACAAGTGGCAAGCCAGGAATAACATCACATGTATGCCAGGCTCAGAACCACAGCCTGAGATTTTTGAGAGAAGAGTGCTTTAACGTATGTCAGCATTTCAGAGCTTTCAGCCCTAAGCTTAGATGGCTGTGCAGCCCTCTGCATCGTGTATTTTACAACTAAATCAAGTCTGCCATTTGAAGGAGTATGACAGAAGGAAGTAATAGGAAAACATGATTCAAACAGCAAAATCTTTGTCTCAAGTTTTGTAAAACCCAGCTTTTATCACAGCTGAAATGGGCAGATACTAGTGACACTTCCTCAGAACTGTGGGTGATCAGCATCTTTGACATTCAGGCTAAGCGTCTGTTTTTTCAGTTTAAATCCAGACTTGGATTCAGTCATTGAGTTTGCTGAGGCTTGAAAGTTTATTGAATGATTGCTGCCCTGGAACACACTGTGCTGCATGCCTCGTGGCATACTTACTTCACCATACTTACTTGCTGCTGCAGCTACCACAGATGCGTATGCTGGGTGGACACTGCTAGAACCTAAAAAGAAGAGATTTTAATTTCCAGCTATTGAAGCAAATCCCCACAATGCTAATGGATAACAATAAATGAAGAAGGAAAGATTAAGGAAAATCAGGTGTTCAAAAAAAGTATGAGAATTCCTTCACAGTGTTTTAATCTTAAAAATTCAAAAGCTGTTACAAAAAATATATTACAGCTTTAATCTATTGAAAGTTATCACAAAATTAATTCTAAAATGAGTCTTCACCTATCTGTTGATCTCTCAGTCTAGACATGAGAATCAAAGAACTATTAATTGGCTTCTATACCTGAGAATCATCACAGCATCTGGGGATGGAGAGCTTACTCTCACATGAATTGGTCTGCTGGACTTACATATTTTTTTCCACTCCTAGTATTTCTACACTGAATTACTGAACTCATGATCCTCTAAATCACGGTATATCCAGCTATATATCTTGTTCCTTAAATTTTAGGAGAGCTGTCAGTCCGGAGGAAAGCAATGAAAACATCCATGCTACTGACCCATATCTCTGACCCTGTGCAGTCCAGGTCTAGTCTTGGCTGGAGCTGCTGTGGTTCTGGTTGCTGCAGGTGTTGTGGTTGGCTGTGGCACTGTGGTGGAAGGATCTGTCGTCGTGGTCGTCGGTGTGGGGGTTGTGGTGGCCATTTGTGTGGCTGGGGTCGGCACCGGAGTTGTCTGGTGCTCTTTGTGGACCGTGTCCCCTGTAGGAATATTGACATGTCACTGTGGCTGGATGCATGACATGTATGGAAGCGTCAGCAGCAGCACTCAATGTTTAAGGCAACCCAGAAACTGGCATTCTGTTCAGGATGCCTACAAGCATCCTCATCTGTGGAGCCATTAGTGCCTTCATTGTGGATGTGTAGTGCAGGTGCCTGCATGACACTGCTCTCAGAGGGTGTTGAGAACAGCCTGTTGCAGCATTAATGCTCCCCCTACAATTTTCTGCTTTGGCCAGGAACACTTATCAAACTGACAGATGTTTCAGACCTATGAAATGGTTCAGCCAGCCAGTTGCAGATTCTGTTTTGGCATAGCCTTTTCTCAGTGTAATTAAGCACTTAGAAGATCCATATAAATGGAAATCAGCTGGCATCTGGGAGTAAAGATGGCCAATCTGAGTCATAGACCAGAAAAAAATTGAAGCACTGAAATATTTTTGACAGAAAGACAACTTTTAGATAAAGATTTGGGGGAGAGGGTCAGAGCCAGAGCAGGGAGCATCAGGGCTTTGGCTGAGGAGAGTGGGGGAGAGCGCCACCTGGAAGGTGCCAATCTCATCTAAGATTGACTCATCTCACAGTTGCTACTACTTTTAAAATGTATCATCTGTTGTGAGAACAGTGACAATTCTAGTTGCAAAATATACATCCTAAATATCCTTACAAAAAATAGCCAACATGCTTAGGTTCTTCCAAGTCATTTTCTCAAAAAAGGTTCTTCACTGTTATCTTTTCCATCTAGCTACAAAAAACTGCCCTAAAATATATTCCATGTTAACCTTGGTCTTGTTCCTTTCCTCCCTGCCGATAGCCCTGGGGATGGCCTGACACACTGTTTACATTGAAAGGGAATGGTCCACGCTCTATTCACTGCTGCACAACACAAGCTTGTGTTCTACTGCTATTTCTGGATGCTCTCCTTTTGGAAGGCATCGTTGTGAAACTGTCTGGTGGATTAATTATCACCTAATACTAGGCAGTGAAAAACTCAGATCTCAGACAGTTTTAATGGAATAATGCTGAAAGAGGGCTCAGAAGAAAAACAAAACAACTCAGCTGAAAAAAACAGCATGAATGGCTCTTTTTGGGCTGAACAGTGAACTGCTCCACGAAACTGTACTAAAAGAAAGAAAACAGAGGGCACAGTGAGCCTTCCCCTGTGATCTGTGCTGCTGGAGTAAGGAGCAGGCACACTGGCCAGCTTTATACCCCAGTCTGTGAGGAGCAAGGAAGCTGGAAGCTAACAGTATTAGCAGAAAACCTGAGGAAGCAGCACAGTAAGAGCAAAGAAAAGCTGTTGCCTTGGTGCATGTTGGCTGGGTTTCTCGTGGATCCTTTAACACAAGAGGAAGCTGTTCTCAGTGCTCCTGCTGGCAGGGTACCCATCTCTTTCACAGTATCTTCAAAGGGTTTGCAGGGCACGTGCCCCGCATAGGAGATTGCCAAGAACCATAATGCAAGATTTTCAAGTTCACAAAACCTGAACTCATCCAAAGCACAAGCAGAAATTAGACTGCGTGGGTGCCCTCTTCTCTGAATTAGTAGAAGCCCTTCAAGCTCCATTGCAGTTTGGTTTGGTGGGAAAGGGGCTGTAGAGAGGAGGTTGGATGGGGGAGGTAAAGCTGCCTGTGTAACCAGTGTCAAAATGCTTCCTGTAAGCACCTGCAGGCAGATTAGGTGGGTTGGATACTGTAAAGAGCACCAAGATCCCCAACCCTTACCTTGATCTGATGCTTTTTCTGATCTGTTAGCGGTGTCTGCACTCTTCGTACCTTTTAGGTCTTGCTCTGGTTTTTTAGGCTCTGAAGCAAAATTGAGCACATTAGAAAAGGCAGCTCTGTAAAGAAAATAATTTCAAGTCTCCCATTTAGAGATTGTCTGTCCCCAAAGGAAGGCATCGTGTCACATGTCATTAGGTAGGTTTGCCAGCCCAATCAGAGCTTTATCACCTACTGGAAAAAAGCGATGACTAGGGAGGAGTCACCCCCATCTTTCATGCCAAACTTTGGCATTTTTACAGCCCAAAAGTTCCTGCCAGTATCAATAGAATTTCTGAAGTGAGCAAGAAGTATGGGTGTTTGCCACCAATAAGTCAATACTCATAAGATTTAATGCATCATGTTTTTTTCCTCTGAGTAGTAGCATGTTCTGAGAACCAGGGTCATGATGTGTGTACGTTGTTTGGGAAATACTTGCTAATGTGCAATCTTTCAGTCACTAATTCATGATCAGATGTATTTCTTTCTTGCCTGATGTTTTGAGATCATTATGGGGCCAAATCCTGAATGCCATGGACTGGCTTAGAAGAAAAAGGGAGATTTTTTTGTTCTTTTTTTTTTTATTTCTAAGACCCAGAGACACCAACATACTTGGAGTACTTATTATAGTTTATTTACTGCTACCTCACAAAATAATCTGCTTCTGCTTTTTTATCTGACTGAGTACTGGAGGATTTTCTTCTTCCCTTTTTTGTTTTTTTTTTATTCTCTAGTTCTTTTGGCAGTATCGAACTGTTTGAGAATTTACTGCAGTGTTAATATTTTCCTAAAATTTTCTACTGTTTTTTCTAAACATCTTTTAATAGTTTTGAGCAGCTGTGAAGAGTTACAATTTTGGGAAGGCTTTTCTTGTCGTGCCCAGCATTTGAGAAGCACTGTAACCACAAGGAGCATTTAAAGAAATGTCAGGCACTATGAATTTCTGGCATCTCTGGGATGAGGACTAAAATTGCATCTCTGACAGCTGATCAGGTATGAAGTAGGATTTTTTTGTTAATCTGACAGCAGTGAGTGTAATACTCAAAGGACTGCTTTTGCCTCCTGCAGATAATGGATTTAAGTATCAAAGTGAACAGTGTGGTCTCTATAATTAAAATTAGAAGAAAAAGTAGCTCTTTTAATATTAAAAAGTAAGTAGGAAATTCTCTTTCACAAAACGGCCCTGGCTGCGTATTACAGAGACTTTTATCTTAAAGACAAGCTGTTTCTAACACAGAACAGCTGAGATGGCTGAGTTGAGGTGGCAGATCTAAGGAGGGCTTATAGGGCCAAGTAGGGCTTGAGGAAGATGGACAATGGATCTCTTTGCTACCTGTGGGACAAGGCTGGGCAAAATCAGGTGGTGACAGTGGGTTTGATATAATAGTTTCTTGCTCCTCTGATAATCCTGGGCTTTCTCTGCATGAATGCGCTGTCTTTGTTGATCCTGGCATTTTCATTCACACTATTTGATTCAGGAACAAAGTGAAGACTTGTGTCTTTGGTTTGCTGCAGGAACAAGCTCCTGGTATTTTGTTTGTGTGACAGAACCCTGACTGATGCTCCTCATTTCTACACTGATTCTTATGTTACATGGCTTTTGGCACTGGTGGAAGACACTGTTGCTTACAGCCTGCTAAGCTCAGTCCTGGCTGTGATTGTCTCTGGTCTGCTTTGAAATGTTTGGGTTGCTATTTCAAGTATGGCTACACTTGGGGATGATGAGCTGTGATTTAATAAACATTTCTCAGAAAAAGTCAAGATTCCTACGGTATTGCCCTCCCTTCTAGCAGAGCATCATATTTGAGTCAAGTAATTTCTGCATATGTGGTAAAAAAATATACAAATCTGTACCTATTTCATTGTAAATGCAAAGGTATTACAAATTAAAGGCATGGAACTGAACTGCACATAGTTGGTCTGAACAACTACAGCTTTGAGATTTAAATTGGCTTTTGTTTAAGTGAAAAGATAAAGATGAAGGGCAATGAAGCTGGTGAAGGGGCTGGAGCATTAAGTCTTATTGAGGAGCAGCTGAGGGAACTCAGTCATTCTAGCCTGGAAAAAAGCCCTCAAGGCTCAGAGGGGACTTAATGGCTCTCTACAAGTATCTGAAAGGAGGTTGTAGCGAGGTGGGGGTCAGTCAAGAGGAAATGGTTGCTCCAAGGGAGATTTAGGCTGGATATTAGAAAGAATTTCTTCACAGAAAGTGTTGTCAATCTTTGGAGCAGGCTTTCCAGGGAAGTGATGAAGTTACCATCCCTGGAGATATTTGAAAGACACGTAGATGTGGCACTTAAGGACATGGTTATGATGGACATGACAGTGCTGAGTTGTACTTGGTGACCTTTTCTGACCATAATGATTCTATAATTCTGTGAGAAAAGAGCTCTGTACTTTTCTTCCAAGGACCAAACAATAATGTACAGGAGAAGAGTAGGTCTCCAAGTAACCTCTCTGTGGTCTTGGGTGAATGTACCCAATGCCAGGCATTTGAGTTCATGGAGAAGATACAGCACATTTCCTTTATACCACAGCTCGCAGTGGATACCCAGGAAGGCTCAGGCTCAGCAATCAGCAAAAGGACTGTGTAAGGGAAGTGCACTGTAGTATGGGGCATTAATTTTCTTTTTGTTTGCATCCCCAAGGGAGAGTCTGAACCTTACATAGCTGTAACAGGGAGCAAAACCAAGTGTCATTTCAGTGACAGAGGTAATCCATGTGCACTTGAATGTCAGCTACCCACTAGTGTGAAACTTGATCAAAGACCTCTTCAAACAACTAAATTATTTAAACTGAGTTGAGTCTTACGGAGTAGATGCTGACTAAAATGATTATACAGAGTAGTTCTTTATTGTAGCATTCTTAGTTAAGCTGCTGTGCATTACCATGTCTTTAATTTGTATTACACTATTTAATATTATTCTCTCATCACTGACTATCCCAAGAGATAACATGAGTAACATTAGGAGAAAACAAACATGTATAACCTCAAATGCTTGCATATAACCTGTGCACCATCATATTCAGTAACAGATCTAAAGCATGGGGGAAATTATTTGGAAACGAAAGTCTGTGAAAAATGGTATGACCAAAAAATAGAAATTGTCTGAGATGATTTCCATATGCTTAAGATAAAAAAAAATACCATGAGTGATTTGGATGACATACTAATGGATGCATGAACTTATGCCTCTGAATAGTTATGTCTTTGTATTATACAACTGAGAAGCTATGACAGATAGTTGTGAATGGATGTAAGGGAAAGTCAGTCACAAATACTTGCCTGATTTAACAGCTGTACTTTTTGAAGAAGAATATTCAAGAGTTGATGGATAAGTCACACCTTTTCTTGGTTTGCCCTCTACAAAAAATATATATTAGAAGGCATCACAAAATATTCAAAGTTTTCATGATAAATTTCTCATCTAATGTAGGCATTCAGAATCAGATCCCTCTTCTTTACTTCCCAATTCATTTTCATGAAGATTTCCTTCATCTCAAAATCTCAAAACCATACCACTAAAAATATTAGTGCCTAAATCCAGAGTCATAAAAAAGGAGTTAGAAAGCATGAAAACACAGTACTGGGGAGGATTTGCAGAGGCCAGTTAGTTCAATCTTTTGCTCTCAAATGATATTAAGTACAAGGGGACCATTCCTGAAAGACATCTGTACAACTTTTAATTAAACCCACAGCTTCCCTAGGCAGCCTTCTCCAATGCCTGACTATGCAGTTGACTTGGAAAGCATGTTTGATGTGGGATTCATTTCATCACGCACACAGCATTCTTCTCTGACCTCACTTCTGCAAGATGCCATTTCTGGCAACAGTCTTTTGCAGTAATAACAGTGAGAGAAGGCTGTGCTTGTGTGTGGGAACATATGGTACCTATATTTAGATCTAAAATGAGAGTCCTGTCTTGAAACAATGAGGTATGTTTCCCAGTTAAGCTTTAAACCACAAATCTTTTCAGTGCCAGAGCAGACGCCATCTCTGTTGGTATGTGTGGCCATGCAATTCCATCTCTTGGGACAGTTTTTATAATCACATACATCACTGAATGAAAAGTGTTGCAGAAAAGCCCAGCAGGGAACACTGCTTTGGCCTCTAGGAGTTGAGGGATGTAGGTCTTCCGGACCCTGGTGACTGTCTCTGTGAGATGCTGTGCTGTGTCACGTATCTGGACCACCTCTGGTGAGACCTGCCTCCACCTCCTGCAAAACCTGAGTCACGATCATCTCTCCTCTATTCCCTTGGGGGATTCTTTAAGGAGATACATATGGCACTGCAAGCATGTCAGTTGTCATCCCAGGTGATTAATACAGAGACCAAGAGCACTGAACAGAATTAATTCCTACAGACTGAGCCACTCCTGGGAACTCTTTCTCCAGTGATGGTGGTGCCTTAAGTTTTTAGCTTTTATATTTTTCAGGTCCTGTATTGAATTAGTATGTAACTCTGAACTCCATATAGATTATTAGTAAGCTCCCTTCACATTTTTGTCAGGTAAAACAATCCTTTCAGGCCTGAGAACCAAGGACACCTTCTGCCTCAGGCCCTGATAAGTATAAACAAAAGTGAATTGGGGAGGAAGCAAACCTGGGGAATATGACTTCATTACCTGAAGTTATAATTGGACAATTAGCCTCTGATGTGCAAATAGACCAAACATATATGTGTCTTAGAAACTGGGGACTGTTGTCCATCTGGGGTGTAGCCTCTGCGAGGCTTTTGCACTGCCCAAGGTGTATCTGTTGAAGGCCTTTAATAAATACCTTTATTCTCTTAACTCTGTCTAGCCTCTAGATGGCCACTCCAAGGCATCAATGGCACACAAAGAAAGGTACATGCTAGAGGAACTCTAATGAGGAGGGATGTCCATGGAGCTGGAGAGTCCCATCTTTTGTCCCTTTTCATGTCTCTATCTCCTTATTTTTGCTCTTCTCTGAAATTTCAGATGTCATTGCAAAACCATAAATAAAGAAGTTAGAGTTACTAATGAGGTAATGATGTAAAAACCTATTCCATTTCTCATTTAGTGATATAAGCTGAGAGCAGCTCCACTAAAGTCAACACTGATCCACCAAAGACCAGAGCTGGTGAGTTAGCATGCGTGGACAAACTGGAAAGAGCTTCCTTCTCGCCTTCTGGGCGTCTCTCACAGAAGCTGGTTTCAGTAAAGGGCAGCAGGTTTTCACATCCACTTCCCTCTGAGCTAAAACTGGGATAAGGAGCCAAGAAAGGCTAGGGAGAACTGCTAATTTGGTAGAAAGACAGATAAGTTACAGGGTCACAGATGATTTCTAAATGCTTTCCTTTATCCCAAACAGAGAATGAGTTGTCAGTATGAGCAGCTGATACATGGATGTAGCAATAGTGTGATAATCTCATCTTAATTTGGTGTATTTCTGTACTAAACTGATTTCTGATGCAAACCTGAAGCCTGCTGCTGTGAAAATACACCAGCTAGGGTGGGGAGGATTCTGGGATTTTTGATCAACAGCAATTTGCATCCCATATGTGACCCAGAGGTAGGCCTGAGGCCTGAATGTGGCCCTGCTCTCTGGGGCAATGGTAATATGTCTTTTTCACTATTGGGAACAAGTTACATCTAGGTTGGAGTTTGCCTAACATACTTAAAAATGTGTTTTCATGTGGGCTGAAAACATCAGCTTTGGCCATTGAAATACAAGCTATGGTATGGTGGCTGCTATAGTGCAGTGGCTGTTCACCCTCTCACACTTATTTGTGACTAGCAAACCCAGAAGTTCAGGACTATTTTCTTAACCCACTAGCTGCAAAACTCCCACTAAACTGAATGGAGTCATTCAGCTGAGTGCCAAGGCATTTCAGTGCTTGAAAGTGAATACCAAAGTGTTTGCATACCTCCTGGTGTGCTGGCTGCTTTAATCACAGAGGACAGACCTACTTCTCCACTGCCCCTAAATCATGCCACTTTATTCCCTGGGTCCCCCAAGGATTCCTCTTCTGTGCTCTTTTGTGTGGATGTTCATTCACAATTTAAACATCACAAACTCGGTGACAATATCCTAACTAGGATTAAGCTGTTGGCACCTTTCCAGGGTACAGTATTGCACATAGGTCTGGTCTGATGAAAGAGAATTCAGCTGGAGAATAGGGGACTCAGTTCTAAAGCTCTAAAGCCATCCTGAAATTAATGCCTTAGGTGACTTTATATTTTTATTGGGCAATGCTTTATGCAGCTCTGGCTTTTTATGACTCATAATCATAAAAAATCCATCCCCAACTGCTCTGTTTCTGAGAAGGAGATCTGTATGCATTCAGCCTCAGGCTGCTGAGATGAGTAGCACAGCTTTCCTGGTTTTAGTATTCTAAATTTCTCTAAAATTCTAAATTTCTCACATTTTCAGTAGGTATAGTGAAAGTTTTCTTCCTGTTCATATATAAAATGCAGTATGTATGTTATATGATATGTGAGATTTACATTTGAGCTAGTTTATAAATTAAGAGTTCTACTGTCATGAGTGAGAGCACTCAGTGTGCATAGAATTAAGTGCACAAGGGACGAATCTAATCATGCCTACACATACCCAGGTTTCTCATAATCTCCTTTGATATACTCTTGTAACTTTTTCTTGTATCTTTTTTTATAGTGTCTCATTAATTAAGAATAAAGACTTATTATCATAAATAAAAAATTCCTACAGTTTCATGGAAGAATTTCTACAGTTTTACAGGATAACAACTGAGCAGCTGCTGAGGTTAAAAAAAAAATCAATCCTATTTCCCACTTATGTACCAGAATTACAATGTGCTGTTTGTTGGAGAAGAAAAACTGCAACAAGTACAAGTAGCAATTCAGCTATTCCAGGAAATTCATACTCATCCAAAATAAATCCTTCTCATAATATGGTATACCCATGGCAGACTACTGTAAAAAAGTGCATCCAAATACATGAATGCAAAATTAAGATTACAGTTTGTTTTAATCCATTTCTGGGACCTCTTTTGCTGTCTACAGATTTTCACATGAAAATAACATTATTTTTAGTAGCTGTTCAGTTGCTTGAGCTGTTGATTTTTCCAGGAATGATGTAGTTAACTAACATCAATTGGTTGTACCTATCTTAACCCTCCAAAAGTGCAGACCAGCAAGAACTGGCCCAATGTATCAAGAAGTTAGACTTAGAATTTTTATGTAAAGCAAGGTCAAGCAAACCCTCTTTCACAAAGGTAGAGTGAGTGCAAGTAGGTTTAAGATAATCTGAAGCTGGTGTAAAGGGGATCTAATTTGCAAAAAAAAAAAAAAATTAAAAATCTGTGAATTTAGTTGATAAATGTGAGTTTCTATATATACTATGGAGAGGAAAAAAAAATGAATGAGCACTAAGATGGATTTACCTGCACTGATTAGATATCAAAACTATTTGGCTAACAAAGGTGGAGAGAGTTCCTGACATACTTGGGATGCACCAGTCACATCCCTTAATATAAGGTTTGCATATATACAGTAGGGCTATATGGGGTTTGACATAAGTCTGAAGTCATTTCAGGAGATACAAATTCAGGTGCAGGGTGAGGATGTTTCAAATGGCCAAAAGGCCTTTCAGTTCCCTCAGCAGCACTGCTTTCCAGGGTGAAGAGCAGTAGATTTTATGCATCAATAGCTGGAGTTAAGGTGCCTTCCAAGGCTCAGTCCAGAGCAGCCATCACCTCCTGCAGTGGGCTCAGACCTGCACTGGGCTGAGCCGAGCACACCCCTAGCAGGGTGCAGGTCTCTTTGCAGGCTACAGGGGAAGCCCAGAACAAGAAGTGTCTCAAATGCACTGTTCCTGCCAAAGCTAGGTGGGGTGGGCCTGTGGTGATTAACCAGGTGCATAAAACGAGAGGCTGCTTCCTCCTGTGCCCGTTGCTGCTCAGCAATCAGTGGTGGGGAGCAGGTGGGGAGTGCCCCACCCCAGAATGGTACCTGACACGAGGAAGGACTCCCTCCAGCGTGGCAGTGACAGGGACCGGACACCATTGGAGAAGCTCCCGCGGTAACCGGAGTGCCCGGCGACTTTCTGGACAAGAACCTTCCCACCTGTGTTGTCAATTACACCGCTGCAAGGAGGAAACATAGTGTCTGAGGGTAGAAATTCCACAAAAACCTTCAAAACTGTTCTACAGTGCAAGAGGTATGAAGTGATTCCTTTTACCTTTAAACCAGGGGTGGTGGTGGGGCTGTGGTGTTACTACTAAGCCTGCTGCTAAGAAATATTTGTGCTCCTTCCACATAAAGAAGAGCAGTTTGTTGCAAAGTGCTGTCAGGATCTGTTTGCTCTTCCCACTGATCTGCTGGTCCTCTGTTTAAGCTTGACCTAGTTGCACACAAGAAAAAGCTACTGCCTTCATTACAATTCCTGCAAGCTTGATTGAATGACTGAAGATACAGGGAGAGGTTCTCAGAGGAGTTTTCAGGCCAAGCATGTTTTCTTTGAGTTTCAGTATGTGAATGTATTCAGCATAAATGTATTTTCTTTGAGTCTCAGTATATGTTTTCTGCAAAAATCCAAGCACGTTTCTGACCTCAGCCTGGAGTAAACTGGACACAATATTGCTGGAAAGTGTAGGAAACCTGACAGAGTCTAGGTATGATGCACATCAAATGGTGTTTAACACACACTGTAAGATGTACTTCCAGACAAACAGAAAGCCTGCAGTGTGTGCAGCCTGCTCTGGCATCACTAGGACAGCAGGTCAGCTGGGATGCAACTGCAGCTGTAGGGGAGTTGTAGGGCTGGCAGTAATGACCAGGCAGGAAAATAAGTACTGGGCAGCAAACAGGATTGAAGAGTATGTTAGAGGTGTATTTTGCTCTGGTAATTGTGAGAAGCTGCTGTTAAAATAAATGTACGGAGAAGAAATTCACTGTCTGTGGAAGTGCAACACGTAAGCTAACAGCTGGCAAATGAGAAAAACTGAAACCCTCACTGTAACAATACAGCCAGCCAGGCTGCAGGGAGGCTGCAGTATTGCCACCAGTATTTTTAAACTTCCCTTTGGGACTAATTCTGCATGCCGAGGCAATTTCCATTGTGCACTGGTATCTGAGGGAGGAATTTGCGGCTGGCAGTCATCTCCCCAGTGAGGGCAGAGCTGCAGCCAGGAGGTGGCAGCCCTGTGCACACACAGGCGCCTCAGCCTGGGCGCTGAGCAGTGCAGAGGTAAGGGGGGAAGTCCCAAAGCCTTAACCATCCCACTTTACCCGAGATCCCAGGTATTTCATAGAACCGGAAGCACAGCAGTAGCTCAAATAACTCCAAACTAAGTCAATCTGTCAATCAGGCTTTAGAACTTCTTGCTGCATTTTTAGCTGGATACATCCTGCCTCTGCATCCCACCTCCAGCTGCAGTGTGTTTTGGTTGTGCAGTTATTCTCCGTTAGAATATTATGCACATTTTTGCATGGCTAATAAAACTCTGAAAAACTTTTGCTACAAAATTTATGTTACTCATTTCCTTGTGCGATGTCCTTTTATGTAGCAGGAAGCACATTACTCAGGCTTTGATGTCAAGGACAATTAAATTCAAACCCAGAGAACCAAACCAATCCCAGAAGTATGAGAGTTATATGTATTCATCACTGGTGATATGCCTATTTTTTCTGAAGTTTTATTAGTAGTAGCAGCTCCATCTCTATCTTCCACTTGAATAATAATAGTACAATAGTAATTTGTTATGCATGAATGAGAGATCTGGAAACCTCAAGACACTTCTCCAAAGGTTGAGAAACTTCTTCAAACACAACTAACTTCTATAGGAATACAGGGTTGACAGCACTTTGTAAGAATGGATCCATTCCATCACACATGGACTTTCTCAGGTTTTCTACAGCAGCCTGCAATCAACCCTACAAGGAAGTGGGAACCGAAAGAATTTGAAAAATCAGAAGCTCCCTGCACTAAAATGAGTTTTGTCTGAGTGCCTCCCTCATTTCAATTCACTCACCTGTGAATTGCAGCATTGCAGACACTGGAGAAGGAAGCATAAATGTCTGTGCCATAAACACGGTATTTTACATCTTGACATCCAGGAGGGCATTTTGCAATGAATTCTGGATTGATTATCTTCCCTGCCTTGACATCACAATCAATCTGGGGTACATCTGTGAGTGCAAAATCTTGGTAAAGTCAGATTGAATGCTTTCATGGCTGAGCGATCTTGTCATGAAACAGTGAGTAACTGAGTGACAGGGATGCCCTCCTCCCAAGCCTTCATATCAATGGTTTTGGGATACAAGACATCTGTGTCTTCTCCATCTACAACATAACACACAATAACCCCCATACCAAGGGACATGGCAGTAACTAAGGATGGAATAAAGAAGCCTGTGGGTGTTTCTGACCTTCAGTGTTTGCTTCTTGGAAGGAAATATCTGTTATGACACTTTGCTGGAGACAGAAAGAAGTGTAGTCACCCAGCTTGTGGTTAATATGTGGGAAGGAGGGGGTGGGGATGCTTCCCAAGCCTCCCACTGTGCTCATGCAGCTCCGTTCCATCTTTATGTCAGGCTGAAGTCACAGCTCATTATCTTGCCCTTAATTTTTAAAACTTTCTGCTGGGTACAATTTACTTTGAACAAGGGATTTAAATGTGCGTTTACAACCTCGCAGCAGGCTTGTTTGGCAGCTGCATGAGCAAAATAATCTGTGGACAGAAATGCTCCTGCAGCAGAATAGCTGAAAGTTAAACATCCTAGTGCACAGAGATGCACCACTTGTCTCACACTAATCAGCTACATGTGCCTTGTGTTACAGCTGGTCCATTTCACACATTTATGTCTCTCTCTCTGAAAACCTTAGTGCTTGCTTTGATCCTTGTGTGGTACCCAATGACCTATGAAGATACATTTTAGCAGTGAATTACAAAATTTTCCCTTTATAAATGTTAAGTGGCACACATTTTACTCAGTGATTTGTTTTCAATAAAAGAATTTTTTAGCTAACATATAATGCCATTGACTCTAGACAATTGTGAAGAGTTACCAGAATATAATCTTACTTTGCATCTTTCTTATGCACTGGACATGTCTGCTGTAAAACAGCCAAAAATTCTACTGAGACCACTTACATAGCTTAGCCTTTTTTGTCTTCTTTGTGGCTTCCTTGGCTGTGTATGTACATGTAAGAAACACACCTAGAATGAATAAACATAGTATCAGGAAAAAGGTGGACTATCAACATCAATCACCACAAGCTCCTCTGCATGAGATTTCTCAAATTTGAATCAACAGGTTGGAAACCTGAAATAGGAATATTCTTAGCCACATCTAGGTTTCTACTCGGTGGTTAACTTTGCAGTCAAGATGGCATCTGCAGTGGGGAAGTTCTCTGAAGGGGATTAAAGATCAGTTCAGTTCACACATTCATCTATGCAACTCACTATCTAAAGATGCCATGGAGTCCATGTGGTCCAGAAAACCACAAAAATATTTCCACAAGCAGTGGGAACTCTTTGTAATTGGTGTGATAGGGATGCTAATGAAACAATGTGCTCTGTGCATAAAGCAACTGGGAATTTCGGGAGCCAAAGATTCTTCTTAATAACCATTTGGGAAGGTTATTCTGTAATTTTGTGTTGTGACATTTCACTCACTGGTGGCAGCAGGTGTGGGTTATTGGGCAGCATTGCAGACTGTGTGAGGTTCTAGGGTGGCATGTCCCAGCAGGAGCACTCATTTTCTTCAGTAAGCAGGATTATGATTTGAAAAGTGTAAAAGAGACATATGCTGTTACATTAAAAGTTACGTCCCATTATATGCATGTAGCTTACCGTGTTATGTTTACTTGCTAAGTGACGACATACAAAATCTCTTTATTCTCTGTGCTTATTTTATAAGCATTCTATTAAGGGTAATTGATAACTTCATTACGAATATCTTGACTTTCCTATTCACCTTTCCCTTCTGTGAGCTTTCAAAGGGAATTGAAACTCTCTATGATGTGTCAGCTGATCCTTTTATCCTTTGTTAAACTAATCTTACTAGAATATGCAACAGAAGTAATTTCCTTCTTTTATGCTTTTCTCCCCCTAGACTGATTGCAGAGAGTTTGTAAACTTAACCACACCTAGAACTTGCTCAAAAGTTAAAGCAGTCTCACACTGTCTCAAGTGACAGTGCATAGGTGTAGTATTTGTACCTTTTGTCACTGGTGCAGTTGAATAACAATGGCAAAATTGTAGTTTGTTTAAAAAAATATGAAAGCATGAGTGGAAAATAAAGTGCAATATCTCAACTACTTGGAACGTTGCAGCATAATCTAATGTGGGGAAAGTAATCTGGTAATTTATGTAGAAGAACTACATAGATTGCTGTAGTTTGAACTAAGAACAACTGTCCTGACAGACTTGAGGATAACAGCTAGAGGGAATATTGCCTGGGAATATCACAACCAGAGTGTTCATGTAAGATGAATTGCAAATTCTGGAGTTTCTACATGTTCCCAAAAAGTGAGATCCTGTCTGACTTCCAGCGGAAAGAAAATAAGATACATTTATAACCTTTTGGTACCATCTTGTTCATGGAAAGAACAAGAATAGGGAGAATTGAAACAGCTGATTTTTCTTTAGAGGGAATCTTTACATTACAGGCATTTTTAAGGCCCACCTGATATGGACTGCATGTAACTGGTCATATACTTGGAGATCTCTGCAAGTAATTAATATTCTTTTCTACGCCAAAGTCAAGAAGTTTGTGTAGCCCGTTTCTGAAAAGCTGTGCCAAGGCTTACACCTGCCACTGAGAGCTTCATCAGCGTGGAGTACAAAGGGAAGAGAATTAGTCAATAGCCACTGGGCATCCAGGATGGGAGAGTACAAACCTATAAACTGCTAATTGCAGCACATCAACTGTACTTACCAAAGAAGGTTGCAATGACTGTGGCCTTCATGGTGAGTAAAGCAAAATCTGGATGCGTTGCTAAGGAGCACTGAAAAGGAAAAGAAGAGTACATCAGGCTGCATTTGGAGGTATTGCAGATGACACTGGAATGGTGGGGGCAGAGGGACTGTGTGCTCTTGTTTAACTTTTCACAGTCCTCACATGCTGCATCCTCTTATCACACTTTTTAGAACAACTGATATCCCCAGAGGAGGTGGTGTTTGGGCTATCACTCTCCCATGGACTAATTTTTACTTCTCTCCAAAATTTGTCTTTTGCTCCAGAAACCAAGATTTGACATACTTATTTCAGAACCAAGATTTTACATACTTATTTCTCCAGTGTCAGGAGAGGGCAGGATGGGCATGGTCATGTTCTGACATCTATTCAAATCTGTTCACTGCTCTTCTAAGAAATAATCAAAGAATCATATTTTCTGCACATCAAAGCACACCAGGTAATCTCACTTAGATATGGGGAATATAAATCCATTTACTCCTGAAAGATGTTGCGTGAAGTATTTTGCAATTGTTCCATCATTTGTGAGCCAAATTACTGGTTTCTTTCCTTTTCTGAGGATGTGTGTATGTATGTGAGCACCTGAGATAAGGAGGATTCTGTAAGAACATCTGGAAAACATTTTAAACCATGTCTGCATACATGGTTCATGACCCCTGCCATCCCTGAAGCTCTTGGCCAGGCTACAAGATTCAGACTTATCAGAGATAACCCCTCTCAGCCCCTCCTGAGCATCACCTGCTGCTTTTGCTATTATTTCATGATTGTTGAGGGAATCCTGTGTTGGGCACTCATAGTTAAACATATGTTTAACTATCATTAAAGTACTACATAATGTTTGACAAATAGAGTAAAAAGTCTGAAAGGGAGAATATATTTGTCTGTTGTACAGGGAGAATCTCAAGGATCAAAATAAACTTGATCTTCAGAGAAACTTATTATATGTTTAAAAGTGGAAAAATTTGTTTTAAAAAAAAAAAGAGCTATCCAGAAAGAAAATATGAATATTAAATAAGAATGTTAAAGCTGTGTATGACCAGGGAAAGCAAGATATCTGATGCCTGGAAAAATGGCAGATTTAATCTGATTTCACGTAGCAATTAATATACTCAGAAGCAGGGCTTTGGTAACCCCAGAAAGAAATTTACAGAACAAGGCAGATACAGGAGAGCAAGAAGAAAAAAAAAAATCTGCATTCTGTCTTCATATAAAATGTTTCCATATTTTTACTTTAATTGCTCTTCTTTTTCAAGCAAGCCACATGCTATGAGTGAGGATGACTAAAATAGCATGCTAAACTGAGTTCAGTCAGTTCTATATAATTTATAACTCTTTTTACATAGAGCAGATCTACCTCTGATTTTTACTTCTGTGCTACAGTTGGAGAACTTCAAGTGCCAGGACATACTAACAGTGTCACTCCCTAAAGGCACAATGCCTTTCCTTGGTGATCTCCTTGAAGAAGTTTCCTGCTAGGCTGCTAAAGCTGAAAGTGGCAGATGTTTCTTAGAAGCCACTGAATTGAATCTGAGGGATATGGAAAGTGGCTCAACACAGTCGCTGTGTCGTTCTGAAAAATGATGGGCAGTGCAGTGGGGGTGACCCCAGGCTGTACAAGCCATATCAGCAAGAGCAGTTAAGTGGTGATGTTCTGCTCTCATGATTAGTTTCTATTAAAAAGAGTTGCTCATCTTTTGGAACAAAAAGCCATTTTAAGCATTTACTGAAGTTTATTTCCACTGTGAAGCTGTTAAAAGAAATAGCACCAAGATGTAGAAGAGTGCTCAGAGAAACTTAGCTCAGATGCTTTTCTTCTCCCTTTTATGTTTCAACCCACTAACACATCAGAGGTATCAAACAATTGCTCCCCTTCAATGAATTGTCACTTTAGGTCAATCACAGAAAAAGAAGAGGCAGAATAAGAGTTGCAGTTCATTTGCAGAACTACCATGCACCATTAAATACTGTACTGACACTGGCTTAGACTTTGCAAAAGACATCTTAATACGAGCCTTCCCAAAATTTGCAGTGAATAAATTCAGCATTGACATTTTTATTTAAAGTCAAAGAGATCTGTGTGAATTTTTCCTGACGGTATTTGGCTTGGTGCTGAGATGTTTTTTATCACCAGTTTAATTAGAGTAGAAGAGGTCTGAGATGGTAAAGCATCCATGTAAAATCTGGCTTCATGGGTGCGCTGCTGTGTGTTGTGTGGGGGGAGTCCAACCCTGCCTAACTTTTTCTGTCTTATAAAACGTGTAACCACCTGTATCACTAGGGCTGCACAAGACTTCCCACTGCTTCCTGAAGGCCCTGCTGTCCCCCAGCCCTGCTGTCCCTGGGGCATGGCCAGCCACCCCAGGAGCCACCCCAGTCCTCTTGGGTAGCAGGACCCTAGGCTTGGCTGTAGTTGTATTTTCTACCTAGTTGGCTGGTGAGCATTTCTCTTCAAAGCAACAGAAAGTGGGCTTTTGTTCCTAAATTATTATGAATTCACAGTGGAAAGAAGCCAATAAATCTAAAAGGATTTAAGACTTAAAACCTGTCAAGGGTTCAGCAGAGTTCAGCAGATGCTTTAGCCTACAATAACAGATGTTTATCAATAAGAAAGATACTGGAAGCATTTAGACAAGGCTGTTAGATTTACTTAACAGTTTTGTTGTCAGAGCTAGACAGAAAAACATCTTATTGTGGACTCTGTATCTTTGGTGGTGCTAGTATCCTCATGGAAATAAATTATAATAGTAAAGAAACTTGGTTTTGCCACTATATTAATTTCCACGTTAGGCAGTGCCATATCAGGAGAAATGCACAGACATCCTGTGACACAGCTCTGGTGACAGTACTCCAAGGGGTGGTCCTGGCCTTCAGACCTTGGGCTGTCACATGGGGAAATGCACAGGAGGATTTACATTGCTGACTATTAAGTATCAGGCATAGAAGCTCCAGGCTTTCTGTAGTGGGAAGTCTGTGTGCATTCATTGTATTTGGGGCCTAGGGTGTCACCTGATTTAAGCTCTGTGAGATCTTCTATACTGTGCACTAGCATGGCATCTGCTCCTTCAGACTGGTAAAGGGAGCAACAGCTTGGAAAAAAGCAGTGGGTGTTTTTGTTTCTCTGGGAAGGGAAGGGAAAGCAGGGCTCCAATCCATGCTTACAGCAGACTTTTTAGTCTGTGTAGATCCTCTGAGAGGTTTGGGGATGTTTTATCTGTAGATCAAGAATGATACTTTTCTATTAAATACAAAGCTGTACTTTCTTTGTTCCTTTACAAAATGAATAGATCCCAATCAAACAAACTGAAAAGTTTCTACTTTTTGTTAGTCTGGAGCATGAGTTTTGCTGAGATTTCTCCTAATCAGATTTCTATTAAGGCAGTATTTACAGTCCCAGTCAGAACTGGGAAGTAGTGACTACACCCTATTAAATGTCCTGGAGTGTATGCTGGATCTCTGTTTATCAGAGTACATTTTCCCATCTGAATCTTTCAGACTCTCATAATAGAAGTTACCTTTATGCCAGAGAAGCTATTGCATATGCATGACATTAATATATGCTTCAATTCCTGCTAAGTACAAATGTAAGGAGTATCTCCTTCAGTGTTTCCCAGTGCAGCTGACATTTTAACTTTTAAAATCAAAGTCTTATTTGAAAAAATGTTGGTTACTTTTTCCTAACCACAAACACTTGAAAACTCTTGAATGTTAGTGAAGAGACAGAATTAGCAAGCTATTCTTTCTGTGTATAAAGTAAGATTTTTATACTGACCTTTTATTAGCAACTTGACTTTTATAAAGATCTGAGAGAGCTGCTACATACTACAAACAAACAGATGGTTTAAATGCACATAATTGTCACTGTATGGCAGACTGCAACATTTTCTGAAGGAAGTGCAGATTTTAAGTCCTTGATTTTTGGTGTCAGGCACTGCTGTCCATTCCACGTGCAAGCTGAAATTCTTTGCGAGTGCCATGTGCTTTGCCTCTGCAGGAGTAAGCAGTTTATTTCCTGTAATCTCCTGTGCCACAGAAATTAATTTGTATACTCTCTTTGTACCATAATAGTGTGTGCCATTGTTCCCCTTTTCAAGGGGTTCTAATATCTCAGCAACACTGGCACCATAAAGAAAAACAGAAGTGGACTTTGTCTGAAATCTATTTGAGCAAGTAGCGTGGAGTTAGCAGCAGGATCTCAAAGCACTGTGGGCTGAGTTAAATATGTGCCCTTTATGGGAAAATCAAGTGGGCTTGGTGTAGGTGTGAGTAAACTGGTTCAGATAAACAAGAGCTGATCATCATCTTCTAGAGGAAAACATTTTAGGTTTCTTTTTTTTTAATTGATTTTATTTTTTATTATTATTTAACCCTTTCTTTGTTTCATGCTCATACTTTGTACCCATGGTATTGTACCTTGTTTGGTAGTGCAAGAACTGTTCATTTTGGAGCACACTAGGTGATATGAGTAGCACTTGCCACATGGGATTTAGTTTCATCCCCTTTCTTGTCAGAGGGATGAACTTATGTACCCTCAGTGCACTGCATTGCTCTGAAAGTCTGTACATAAAAAATTATCAAACGGGCTGTTTTTTGAAAAACTGGAGGTACTGAGTTTTGCTGAGACAGAAAGGTTGAATTGATAGCTATAGTTTGTTTTGCAGGCTTAGTCTGACCTGTAGGTATACCAGGCCAAGTCACAAAATGTAAGATCCAATATGCTATTTTGTGAAGTGAACTTGTCTGCATGGGAGGATAGACTTTAATCTTTGTGTGGTCTGAAATAGAATATATGCATCCAGAAATTTAAAAATATCATAGACTTCATCACCTGCTGCTATAAGAAAAGGTGAGTGAAAGCTCACCTGTTTTCTTTCATATATGGAAAAATGCTTCCTGAGCTTCAGAGCACTGTAGAACACTCTACTTAATTACTCTGTGTCTCAGAAAGCTGACAAGGAAACCCAGGCTTCTGTGGCTGCAGGTCTTTCCCTTGTGGTGGAGGGGCTGTAAGAAGCATTGTGTGTCACACATTCAGCAGTTGTGTGTTTAGTAAAATGAACAAGGGAACCACGATTAAAGGAGTCTCGGAGCTTGGGGACACCTTGTGCTTTTCCCTTGAAGAGTCTTTGCATTACTGTACTCCTTTACCTCCAAGACACAGTAGCCACAGCCTGTTTGCCAGATGCCTTCCACGGCCAAGTGAGTCCCACACCCGGGCAGTGGTGGTCCCCCACCTCCAGGGCAGCCGCTCCTTGCTGCAGCCCCGTGGTTTGCACATTCAGGTGGGGAAAAGGAGACAGGGAGACTCTGGCTTTCTTCTGCTCCCAGGCAAGTCAGTCTCCTCCTCACTTGCTTTCTTTCTGACCCTTTGTTTGTAATTAGTGGTTGCACAGGGGTCCTTCTTTGTCACAGAAAATTGAGGTCTCCCAACCTTTTGTGCCCTGGAGTCTGATGATGGGGTACTTCTTCTGTGATGAGGAAAACATGGGTCCAAATTCTCTGAGGCCATGGACAGTTATCCCTGATGAAGGGTTTTCACCACTTGCTTCTTGTTACAAGACTTTGATTGTTGTGGCTGCCACATAATGTTTTCAATGGTGCCTGCTCTGCTTTGTGAGGTTTCTGACTCACAAGAGTGTGGGGCTGCTGGTAGCCAAGTACCTCTTGTGGGGTACCTGTCAAGTCACTCTCAAGTCATTGAAGTGAGGTATGGGTGGATTCAGAGGTCTGAATTCTGCCTAAGTTGCACCTTGGGCACAGAAGTAATTTTTTTCTGAGGTGGTTGAACAAATGTTTATATGCAGGTTGGTAAGAGGAATTTAGTTCAAAATAGCTCTCATTCAGGTAGGTATAATAAAGATATGATATACCCAGAAATTTAGAGACAAATAGAAACATGCAAGCCCTGCAGTTTTTTGTGTTCATGCAATGCCCTGAAATTAAAACATAAGGTTGAAGTAACAGTGACAATGACTTCTCTACTTTCCACAGAGCTCTTTCAGAGGAAAGTAATTTATTTAAGACTACAGTGTGATTTAACTTGCCAGACCTTTCTCAGAGCTTAAATAAAACTGCAATGATTATACATTTTCATCTGTCTCAGCAAGAAAACCATCAATTATGTTGGTCTGACCTGCCCCTTCCAGCAAAGGAAGAGATACATTTAGAATATGTCACTCACCCACAGAGAAAATATAATTTGGGCTGTCTGGATGATGATTTTGTTGGGGGCCATTACACTGTACTTTCCTGGTTTCTGCTAATGTATTATGCATTATTTTTCATTTTGATGTACAGCTTTCATGCCTCATTGGAAATTGCTGTTAGCTTATACCTGTGAATCCCTGTCCAGAAAACTTCCTCCCTCTGTTCTCCTCCCCATCATGGCTTTTGTCTGCTCACGTTATCTGCCCCCCTCACTCTCAGGCAAACTTTTTCTACTTTTCTAATTTGACTACTACTTCTGCTTAACATCATTCAGACCCCAGTCAGGTGCCACCAATCTCTAGCACTGCCATTTTCCCAAGAAATAGAGGGCAGAGGAAAGTACTTGCAATTCAGCAGTGCCAGAGGGCTGTGCTAGCTTTGTAGCATGAGATTTGTGGCCACATTTCTTTCCCTTTTTTTTTTTTTAAGAAAAGATGCCGTTTTCTATTTCCAACAAATGGTTTAAACAAGTCAAAGTGACTTTTTAAAGTGCTATACATGGTTTCTCAGATTGGATGCACAATAAAGAGCACTGAGTAACCATGCTATTGTACTGCCTGCAAACTAAGAATTAGTGTCATGTGTCAGAATTCCCCTGAAGGTACATATTTAGTCTAAAAGCAAAGAATTTCTGTTAAAGGCACTGAAAAAACTGCACATAACTCTGGGGATGGTTTTGGAATTTCTGTAGCATGTTCAAACAAAACAACTTTTTTTTTAGGTGGAAACTTAGAAGCAGAAATTTAGAAAAACGGTAGGATGTTTACTCTCTGTTTAAAGCTACACATAACTCTTTACTAGAAAAGTGAATTGTATGTCTAGAGCAAAAGCCAAACTCATCCTTAAGCATGCTAATAAATTTATACAACAGCTCACAGCAAACTTTTATCGATCCAGTATCTCCTACAGGTTGTATTACTAGTGATGTCCCATGCCAAAGCCAAGGACTGGTTGTGTAAGGATGCAGAAAACATTTGTAGTTAAAAAACAAGATCTGGAACTACCCTGGCATGTGGCATTTGTTGGAAGTAAGGCAGGAAGTGATGAAATTCATTTATGTCTAGTAATGACAACTTGATCAAGGAAGCATCTTTCACAAAAGATCTTCAGCAAATCAGGAAGCATGGGAATGCTGTAGAAAGCATTTTGTAAAGCTAAGCTGAAATTCACTTCTGTGGTGGAAACCAGTAAACTGAAGTTAAGAAATTTATTTCAATTTTGCAATCTCTTAAAAATTATAGTCTCATGCTCCTTGCACTGCATAACATTTTCCTGTATATATATTTTGTACTTTTCAAAAAATATTATTTCTTCCTAACTGCATTACTTCTATTTGAAAATGTTTTCTCCAAGCCTTCTCAGTTAAATATCTTTCTGATGCCTTTAGTTTAGACAAAACTAATCTGTGCAACAAGGGAGGTTGCTACCAAATGCAAATGAGAAAACAACCCAAACTACCTTCTGCCCCTCAGTCTTCTTCTACTGCTGCTTTGTTGGGACCTCCAAATCACTTGCCTCCTTGCAGGGTCAGCTGCTGAGGGCCAGGATGCCCAACCCCACATCCCAGGATGTTCTGCATGGCCACCCTTCCCATGACCCTCCCCAGGCAGTGGTCATTGCTGCTTTGGCTTTGCTACAGACTGTTCCAGCTGTATCTCTCCCAGCTGGTGCTGGTCTGCAGCCCACCTGCAACCCAACAGGTGCACTCAGGCTGACATCTCTCACCTGATGAGGCTGTTCTGGGGAGCAGTTTGAAAACCGTGGATCTGTGAGTAGCGTTTCCATTTTTTAATGACTGAAGAAGACATCTCAGGGCTCCAAGCTGCTTTTGGGAGGAAAATGAGCTACGGATTTGAATGAGTGCCAGCATTATAAATGAGGCTATTACGGGTTGTGCTGGTTTCCTGAAGACATGCTGTTGGTGGAGGTGCTGGTGAGAGACAGGACATAGCGAGGGCCAAGCTGTGCAGCCTTATGGCATGTGTGTCGGCAGCCCTTGGCAACTGGCAGGAGTGGTCTCTCTAACATATGGGTCATGCGGACAACATGAGGAATAGCTAAGCTTCCAAAACTACATTCCTCAGTATCTGAGTGCCCTGGAGGGGAAATGAAGAGCTAGAAAATCTGGTGGCAGAGAAAGTGGCCTTCAGAGCCCAGTCCTGGATACTGTGACAGTGCAGGTGCAGCCAGAAATTGCTGAGAAATGTGTCTCAGAAACAGGCTAACACTGCTTTACTAATTTTGCATATTAGAGTATTTTAAAACCTGCTGGTTTTGCATAGAGATGGATCACAGGATTCTGTTTCTGAGAGACCAAGATCAAAAAGGGAAATCACATGGACTGGGAGCAGGAACTTATAATTTGTGGTCTTTTGTTTTGAAAACAAACTAAGCCCGCAGTCCTCAGTATCGCATAATCTGCTTCCATGCTCAGGAATTTTGAACTTTGGCTTTAGGAGATTACCATATGAGCTTCTACTTCAAATCTAATTATTGCCTAACCTATGTATTTCTTTCTACATACAGATTTCACCAACAAGAATAGAAGACATAGACCATGGAAGACTGAGGTTCTGTCCCAAATTACCACATATTTTGAGATGCAATTTGGTGGAAAGGCTTTCTCCAAAACAGGGTACAAGTAGGCTTTTATGACTTATGCGATGTCAGTATATACCCTTATAACATTTGTGTGAAGATGCTCCGTTGGAACTACTCTAAACTTCTCTAACCTCTCACCCCCCTCATCTAGACACTCCTCTCCTTCCCATGTAGCCTCACTTCCAAACAGCCTCTTTCTTCCTGTGCTTCATGTCCTAAAACTTCTTCAACCAAGCCCAGAAGGACAAAATTTTCAAGTGTTGAAGATGCATTGCAAAAGAGGTGAGAAGGATGGGCTCCCACCAAGGCAAGCAGGATGGACTCCCATCATCCTCAGCTGGCTGGCAGCTGTGAAAATACCCCTGTAGTCAGGGAGTCCTTACCCTTTTGTAGCTCTGACTCACTGAAGATGTCCACAGCCAGAATACACAGCCCTGCTGCCAGCTTTCCTCTATGTCTCACCCCCGTTCTGTGGGCTGAAGGGTAAATGATGTATTTGGGGGAAACAAGAAAGAATGGAGCCTTCTGAGTCCCTAAAGGAACCTGGCAGGGAGATCGAGAGGCACAGACATGGCCGTGTCCAAACTTCCCTGTAAATGAGTGATTTTTGAGAGGTAAAAATTTCCACAGTTTTGTGTACATGGCTGAAGGTGTTGGAAATCCCCAGATCATCCTGGTGGGGACATTAAAGGACTGCATGAAGCTACACAAGAACATTCAGAATCTTCCTGAAAATTTTGGCGCTTGTTTAACTGTCACTTGGCAATTATGTGCTTTTTTCATATGAAACAAGCTGCCAGCTGAAGGACTGTTGGCTGCTGTGTTACATGTGTTACATTTATGAAGATATTTTATAAGGTGATAGGCTGAGCAACAGTTTGCAAATGCAAGCTGAATGTATTTTTTATATCTGTGTCTGTGGGATGTTCTGTAGAATGAGGCATATTAAGGATAACTGACACAGATTGTGTTCCTAATGTGCCACTGACCTCTTAATGCACTCTGAAGTTCTGGAGATAAAGCAACGATGGGATGGACTTTATGTGTCCTAGAAAGTCAGTTCAGACACTACACCAAGACTGATCTTAAGAACTGCTTAAACCTAGATAATTTTAATGGACCAGAGATGGTTATAAATACTCTTCTGAATGTGAATGTGTTTCCAGGAAATGAGATATAGATTTGGGTGTTCTGTTTAAAAAAGGAAGGAAAAAGCTGCAGATGGTGGGGTTTTTTTGTTTGCTTGGTGGAGGTTTTTTGGGGTGGTTTTTTTTTGTTTGCTTGTTTGGTTGGTTGTTTTTTTTTTTAATTAAAATGAATTTTCATGAGAAATATTGGTGCTTCCAAGCCATTGGGAAATTTTCTTTCTAATCAACACTTTCTGGGCTTTTTTCCCAGGCCTCAGTCACTGAAAAATGAGCCCAAAGAGGAAAGGCAGCCCAAGGCGGCCCAGCTAAATCCTGCTGGAGAGGAGAACAGAGAAGATGGCAAGAGAGATGAGGGTGAGCTGGCTGCAGAATGAGGGAATGGGCTCTGTTCTCTGCCGGCAGGGCACCTGCAGAGGATGTGGTAGCAGCCCTCAGACAGCACTAAATGTAGATCTGCCCCAGAACAGAGTTAGGTGCAGAATGTTTGCAGAGCCCAGAGCAAATACTTGGGCAAATACATGGCATGAGTGCCATGCTGCCAGGACTGCCCAAATCTGGCAGCTCCCAATGTTTGCAAGGGGCAGCTACACCCACACAAGCTGCAATCACAGCTGGCCAGTACAGCTACCCCACAGATGCCTTTGGAGCCTACAGAATTTCAGTAGATCCTGACTTGTCTATGGGCCACAGTGCTGGAAGAAAAGTTCATCAGTTATACATGCTCCCGTCTTATCTGAACAAGTCCCTTCACATCCCTCTTTTTGCATCAGCTTGCTTTGCACCAGCCATTATCACGAGTCAGCACAAAGCATTTTTACTCCTGCCCTGCGCTGCAGCCCCTTTGGGCTGGGGGCTTAGAGAGTTCACAAGGGCGATGCAGGCTTTGGCCAGACAGACAGTCAGAGTTTAATTTCCTAACAGAGATACCATCTAAACAGCTACAGATTTTCTGGGCATTTCTACGCCTTTCTGAGCCTCTTGTGTGGTGCGCTGCCCCTGCAGCATTTACCCAGGTTTTCCAAGAGGGAAATGTGCAGCAAATAAAGGAACTGGGATGCAAAAGAGTGGCAGCTGCTTTAGGACTGTTAGAGAGGCTCTTTTACGGACGAATGAACCGTCAATTTGTAGTAAGACATTGTTTTCTAAACATAGCATGAAAACTGTTATCTTGCCTGGCTGGTCATTAGAAGAGAGATAATTATAGTCTCCGTGCGACAGCCGGGCCCAGAACAGGGGCTGCATTGTCCCAGGTCCCAGCTGAGCTCTAGCACAGGCTCCCCCGGCAGCGCTGGGACAAGGGGGCTCCTTGTGCCCCGGCAAGTTCAAAAGAGGAATTGAAGTGCTATAAGTAGGTGTTAAGCACCTATTTCTCTCTCAGACTCTGGACTTAAAAATCTACTTCACAAGAGAAAGATGTGGAGGGCAGATCCGTGACTACTGTAGCTGCATCCTCCCTGTTTTATGTACAATACATGCTATGATTATTATTTTTCTTTTATTAAAAGAAGAAATCAAACCCCAAACCGTCAGTTTTGCAGTTCTGCATTTCTGTTTTTCAACACAGATTAATGGGATCTGTATGATGGACAGGTTTTCAGAAGGAAGGGCATGTTATAGTTTCAGTGTCCACTTCCTGAGCCCTGAATGAGAAACCTAAACCTCAGCTGATGCTACAGCAGGCTGGAGGAGTCCTGGTGTGTACCCAGAGCTTCAGGGGGCCAGAACATCCCTCCAGGACTGCCAGGAAATTCCAGACTTTTGTTTTTCATTACCCATCCAGAAAAGACACTGCCATCCCAGCCAATTGCAATGGGCCAACACACACCTCGCTGCTCTGGCCCCTGCCCATGCCAGTCCCACTGCATGGGCAGTTCATGTCTACAAGTGCCACAGCACCTTTTTTTTCGGGAATACAGTCATAGTTCCAGGTAGTAAACTGAGCTATCACCTTTTCTTGCTCATTTCATCCAGGTGCCTTAAATGACTTACCTATTAACACTTAAACTTCAAGAGAGTAGGTGTAGTTAGATATTAGGAAGAAATTCTTCATTGTGAGGGTGCTGAGGCACTGCCACAACTTGTCCAGAGAAGTTGTGGATGTCACATCAAGTGTTTTCTGACTAGAGCTTTATTTGTGGTTCAGAGGGGAAAAGGAAAAGTTCAAAATTCTCCAGGCAGACCAGATACAGTCAAGTTTTTGATGCCACTGTTACATAAACATCAGGTTTATTTTTAGCAATGTTTTCTAGGAAGCAATGGCCAGAAATAATAAATAATTCTGACACTTCACATGAAGTAATTTGCCTGGATTTCAGCTTCTGAGTTCACACCGTGGCTCAGGTAGTGCCCTTTTAGAAATACTCCAATTAATTTTGACAAAAAGGAGTGTAATAATTAATTTCCTACTACTTCTGTGAAAGTCAGTAACTAGGTGAAAAGGGAACACCTTGTAAATGCCTCCTCTAAAGGAAAGGCTTTTGTAGGATCTCATCCTTGTTAGACAAAAGAGAATCCAAGAGGAGTATCTTTCTTGCATTCCAAGTGTGAGGAAACCTGGTGAAGCTAGTAAAACTGCTTGGTTCAACCGGTCAGTGGTAAGTGCTGTAATTATACCACTGGGGAAAGTAGTGTCTTACATTAAGTAAAGGTAGGAACAATTAAAGACCAAGTTAAGAACATAACATTACTCTACACTACAGGTGGAAACACAGTATTGGCAGTACATTCAAAGTTTCTTCTTAAAAAAATACTTTTTATGCACTGAATAACTAAAAGACAGGAAGTCCTTTTTGTCATCCCAGTGAGAACAATCCCAGCAACTCAAAGGATTAAATACAACATGCAAGCAAAGTAAGTCTGTTTAATATAAGATACTAACTTAGTATTTGAAAGTTAATGTGTTTGTAATGCAGTTATTTTTGCTTGAGTTCTCTTTGCATCTCTGAAAGACATGAGTCTTACAGCCATGACTGTCATTTAAGTGATGAACTGAGTAAAGTCTGAAGAAGATGGTAACACAGAAAAACATAGATTTTCTTTGAGTGTAGACAAATGCAAAGTGTTTTTAACTTCACGATGTATATAGGAAAGCACAAGCTATAAACATAAACAAGTCCGTGGCTTTTCTCAGTAAAATGTATTTTAAAAGACATCTGAACAAAATTTTCTGTGTGTGTGTTTTCTTGTTTTGATGTGTTGTTTAAATTTTGGAGAGACTAGAAAAAAACCAGTGTGCTCTAAGGAGGATTTGCCTCTGTAATATGTAATTTTGCTTTTTGCTCTGAATGTGGTGTAGTTCCCATAAACTCTAGGAACAAAATATTAACTAGAGTTGATATTTAGCTTGGGGCATTTGGTTCATGTTTGTACTGGTTGGAGAGAAATCACATTTTGAAGAGACTTATCAAGACTCTAATCTCTCTGCAGAGAGCTGAGCAGCTGTGGCAGGCTTGACAATGCTATTCATTTTTGGAGCCTCACCACCAAAACAAGCACTCAGCACAAAAGGATGTATGGAGTCTAGGCTACTGTACTGTTCATCCATCTGTATCTATCCATTACCAAGAGAGTTCACACCACAGAAACACACATCACTGCAATAATACCATTTTCTATTCTGTGCCTTGGAGATTAGTGTTCCCCAGTGTCAGGTAGTGTTTGTTAATGATACAACACACACCTTCCTATTGATCAAAGAGACTTTGTGAAAAAGTCTTGAAACTGAAACAGTTTTAAACTGCTCTACAAGTTGCATTGTCTTTCACAAACTATTTGAACAGAAGGCTTGAATAAATGTCTATTAGTGTGTGGCTTATATACATCATTCTTTATCACATAGTTAAGCCCTTGCTGTTCAGGCAGTGAGTATATGTGTCCACTTTAACAGTAGGGGCTTAATGCTTTCATAAATACTTTATGAAGTATATATGAGTAAAGTACAGTTTCATTCTACATTTATGTCTTCATCTTCTTAGGTGTCTGATCCTAAGCACACAGCTGGAATGCTAAATAAAACATTATGTCCCCACAGTTTCTCAGTAGTGAAAATATTTAACTATTATCAACAGGCAAAAAACCACAACTTCCCCCTCTCCCCTCTAAATAAATATAGCAGAAAAACAACATCAGAATTACCTTGCTTGAAGTGTGCAACTTTTTATTCCTTTTCTCCACACAGTATGAAAGTGGGTTTTTTTCCAAGCTTTTCTGTACCCCAAACTCCAGCCAACATTATTCTAGAGAAGGAGAGGCAGGCAGCAGAGGGAGGCCTGGACACCTTTTTTCTTTCAGAGAGGAGCTAATCAAACATTCCCATCAAGCTCTGAGCTCTGTGAAAGGCACATTGCTCTCTCTCTCCCCCCCTCCCTCCCTCTGCTCCTCTCTCCCTCTCTGTCTCTCTCTCTCTGTCTTTCCCTCTCCCTCCCGCACACACAGACGTACAGAGCTCCTCACACTGATTTAGCAGCTGAATTAGGCGGTCCTATTTTAAATATACGTTCCCTCCCACATATTTTTGGTAGGGATTTCTATGCTCCTTTGCACTAGCCTGTCAGATTTGTCAAGTTTTTCTTTTTTGGGAAGTGAAGCTTTACTCAACTGATGTTGTGGCTCATTTTTTTCAGTCTCCCTGTGCAGTTCAGCACTGTAGTGAAATGACTAGAACTAGTAGATGAGAGTAAACCACACAGCCTTAAAGATTATAGCTACCAGATTAGTTAGATACAGATCAGGTTTAAAGAGAAAAACTATCTTTTGAAGAGACAGACTGTGATGCCTTTACTTATGTGAATAGCATTGTATTCCCCCAGCAGTTTCCCTGAAGACAGAGGATTAGTGACAGAATAACTCTGCGAGTCTGGGCACAGAGAAGTAGAAGTATGGCATGAGGGTTCTTTCTGATGAAGTTGGATGTGAGGGTTTAATAAAATGCTCTCAAAGGCTAATAAACTGGTACTTGTTAAGTGTGACCTGGCCAAATGAGATACACAAAAGGGCTAGTTTCTTTAAGTATCTGTATGCAGATCTCTTAAAATTCTTGGGTAACTTTAAGAAGAAAAATGTATTAAGATAATCAAGATCATAGCATTTATGGGATTATCACAGAAAGTGCTGGTATCTTATTCCAGGATACTAGAATGTAAACTGTAATTTGCAAATCCATCTAGGTACTCAGAAGTGTATAGATAACATCCATGGGTGAATATACGCTGTTTAATCTAAGATCATTATGGAAGAAAAAAAAAATCTAGTATAAACACAGGAGATTGACTTCAAAACACACATTAGAAAGACATATAATTCCTGACTTGACAGTCCCCTAAATGCATTTAGTTCAAAGGGAAGGAGATTACCGGTACTTGTAAATATCTATGCCAGTACCTGCAGAAACTGTGTAGCAGCTCAGCATATTAATAAACAGTACAATATCAAAAGTTTATCAACAAGCTCCAACTGTGTTACTAAGATATAATGATCCATAATTCATTTGATTCTCTTAATACAGGAGCTCTGGCTTGCCATGGTGAGTCCATGCAAGGCAGGATGCAGTGGACTGGCAAAAAAGCCTCTTCAGACAGCAAATCTGTTAGCAGTTCTACCTAGAAGATCTACTGAAAAAACCTGAAAACACCACCCCCCACTGCCCCAAGTCTTATTAATTCAAGTTAAAAATTTCAGAATATCATTACCTTTTTTATAAGGCTTTGTGAGGTTTAATTATTCAGATAATCAGGGACAAAAGGAACGAGACCTTAGGACTACAAGTTTAGAGGTATATGGGTACTGGGGGACAAATATCTAAATACTGGGGTTCTGTAGCCAAGTGGCTATGTGCCACTTCCCAGTGCTGGTGAAAGACTGAAGTCTCCATGACAACTCCTTACCTGCAGGTGCTGATAGATATACTCAAAAATCTTTGGGCACAGACCTTCACTGGTCTTTAGCCACTTACTTTCCATTCAAGGAGCTTATTTTCAGAAATCCATGGGAATCTATGTAGATGTTGATTTGCCTGTATTGCTTTACAGTCTCAGGTCAGTGGGTTACCAAAGAATCTTGATCTCAAACCAGTGCAGGTGAGAGGACTGAAGACCGAGCTTCTGGCAAACCAAACCATGGTTGGGTGGCAAAGGCACCTGCAGAGCACGCAACAGGACTGCATCCAGCTAGCTGGACTGGTGTTGTTGAGTGATGGAACTGAGAAGCCAGACACAGCAGATGATTGGAATGACTGGTACAGGCAAAAATTCCTCCTGAGGTTCAGCTTCTGCTGCCCGCGTCAGCTCACTGAGGGTTGTAGCTGTTGGCATGTGGAACGTTGTCGACAAGGCGTCAAAGCAAGAGCAACAGCACATGACCAAGGTCATGCTCCATTGTTGTTGCTGCAGGGTGGCAGTTTTACAAAAGAAACAGCTGATAGATCCACTTTTCATTTTCCATGGATGAATTATCTTATTTGTGGGTAAATTATACCACGGGCAAACAGCCAGCGTGGTCCTGGCAGGACTTCGCTCAAATGCAGTGGTGTGAGAACACAGCTTTGTTGCTTCCAGAAATGCAGCAATGGTGCAGCCCTGTCCACTCTGCACCCACCTTACTCTCCCAGCCTTTCTGGCTCCACTCCTGGCTCAGGGTCAAGAATGCTGCCAGATGGGTGGCACATTTCTGCATTGCTGCCTGAGAGCTAACCCAGCATCCTGGAAATGAGCATCCCAGGAACTGTGGAGCAGAAACACTGAGTAAGCAGAAAAAGAAAACTATCTGGTTTGTTATTATTCAGGGTATTCAGCCTCTCATTATCGATTGTAATGGAGAACTGAGGAGTATGAAAACAAAACACTGAGGAGGGCACTGACCGTCTCTTTTTGTCACAACATTTCTGAGTGCCGTCGCCTGTGCTCTTTCCTGACAGAGGCAATTTCCAGCCACCCAAGAGCTGGCAACATAAAGGGCAGAAACAAGAGGTAAACCACATTGAATGGCTCTACTTTGGTGCTGGGATTTGCCACAGGGAAAGAGTTTTCTGCAAAAAAGATGGCTGTGCAGTCAGGAAGCCACTAATTTGAAGACAAAAGGAATTGAACATGATTGTTTAGGGGATGGACATGTGCTCTGTATCTGTATGCATTCATGTCTTCCACCATTGCTTCTAGTCTGAGGCCTCTAGCTCAGTTAGTTTTCTGCTCTTAGTAGTATTTGTGGTAGTAGTTTTTAAGTTTTACTGTGCTGTATTTTTCATCTGCATGTTAGTTAAAGCAGGATTTATCATGATCCATTGAAACAAAGCCTGAAAGCAAAAGAATGCAGACCCCTTATCTGTCCCACGAAGCAGCCAGTGAATAAGACCAGAGAATCAAAGAGAGTTGAGAAGGTTCTTAAGTTTTTGAAGAAAATTTAGTGACCTACTCAGATATTACCTTCACTCTGGAAGATAAAACAGCAGAAAGAGAGATATGATGTATGTAGGCAGTGTTAGCTCTGACAGAGCAGATAATCTGGCCAAGACTCAGTAAGGAAGTTTGCTATTTTCAAACAGAGGTAGCAGCAACCTGGAAGACTAGATGCTTGCTGATGGAACTTAGTCACAGACCCTTAAATAAATCTGCATTTTGAGATCATCTGTCATGCAGAATTTTCAAGGTACACAGTGTTTGTTTAAAAAACATTGCTTTGGGTAACAGCTGGGTGGTAGCTGAACATCTGACTTCACTGAAGGGAAGCTCTCTGCACTTAATCTAATCCTCATTAAAATCTGACTTCAACAATTTTTAACAAAGCATTTTTTAATAACATAACTAGTGGACTTACATATTTCAGCCAACACAAAAATGTAAGATTCCTCATGCTTCCCTCTTTCTGCATGCAGTCACTCACAGGTAAATGAAATAGGGGAACCCCCCCCCCCCAATTTTGAAATGCAATTAAACTCACATGTTCTGGGTTTGATGCTCACCAACTGGTATGGCCCCTGATCAGAGAAGAACCTACTGTGAGGGAACCATCAGAGAAAGCTGTAGTTTTGCACTTTTTGCACTTACATGTCCAAATTCAGTCCTGGTTCATTACTGACTTGGTCCATTATCTTTTGATCATAGCTGGCCTTTCTGTAGTGAGTCACATGAATAGGTCAAACTTTTGTTGAAAGAGAAAGAGAGAAAGGTTTTACTGTGTAGTAGGTTCACAGAGTAGGTCAAAATCTAAGTGAGAGCAGAGGATGGTGATTTCAAAGGCACAAATTGCTTCCAAGAGGCTGTGCAAAGGGTTGACAGGCATACAGGTCCCATGGAGCAGGTGTGTGTTGCAGCAGCCCAACCCATTCTGTTCATCTCCCCAACACTCAGGAGGAATTTCTGGCTCCACTGCTGCAGGCATAGGAAAAGAAAATACTCTTCAGGTATGTTATAAAACAAGATATGCCTGCACAATTTTTAGAGAAATCTAAACTTTGTCTGGGAAATTTTTCCCACTGGAAAGTAGAGAGTTTCTCACATACCAGATCTTTATCCTGCTTGTGGGACCCAAGGTCTGGCATGAGGTTGTGGCCACTCTTCTATAACCATGAAATCATTTGCTCTCCAGGTATGAGTAGGAAATATATAAGTCCCAAGACTGGATTAACTGGCTTGTGATCATGCACAGAAAGTGCTGAATGTATCTTCTCAGCTGAGCAGTGTGGGCTTAGTAAGGCAGTTCCGACTCCGCATTCAAGGACAGAAAACAGACAAATTAAATGATTTCTGCAAGACAACATGTAGCTATGTCACATCCAATCCCATCCAGGTGCTTAAACGTAAAGGAAAAAGTTTTCTGCTCTCAAGCAATTACCCTCGAGCCTTTTCAACCAAATACTGCTACAGGAATCAGAGAGCAGAATCTTACAACACCCCAAGATGTCACGCACAGCCTGGCAGTGCTGGCTCTGTTCAAAGAGAGCATGGTTGCACATGTTAGAGTTAACTCCTAACAAGTGGATTTCAAATTCTGCAGTTTTTCCACATTTCTCAAACTCCATTAAATAAAATCTTAACTTATGCATTATTACACTTAAGGGAAATTCTTCTTAAAAACCATTTATACCTGAAAAAAAAAAAAAAAAAAGGGAGAACCGAGTGGGAAGTATAATTTGGATGGCAAGGCAACTAGGAGGTTAACATTGTTTGGCTTTAGCTGCTTAAAGAACTTATATTGAAATGAGCCTGAGGTAAATAAAACAACCCATGTCCTGTAAGGCTTATATAAAATACATTGATGTGTTTGTCTAGTTTTTGAGAAAGGTAGGGAGGCTGAATTATGTGTACTGTAGCCCTTGCCAGCATCAGAAACATCTTTAAATAATTAGAGCAATTGGGTAGCCAGGGCTCTGTTTTTACTTTTTTATGAATGAGGAGACCTCATGGGCAAAATGAATACATAATGTTGGCAAGCTTGACTAAATGGATGTATACCAAACTTGCAGTGTGTAAATATGAACCACACTGTGTGTTTCTCAGAGAAGGTGGCAAAGGCCATGTTTCCTGAGACTGTGGAGAAGTTGGGCTCTGTCAGTAAGTCCCAAGTCCCCAAGTCTCTGTGTGCCTCAGACTGAAAAAAAGTGACCAAAGATGACAAAATCAGCCCTTTTAGGTTTGCTGGGGCAATATTCAAGAGAGAGCTGATAAACCCCTTACCCTGGGTCTTATGCAGCGTATAGCAGGGGAATGGGGTCCTGGGAACCTGTTATCCTTATCCCAACTGGGCAGGCTCACAGACTTCAAGGATGAGGACTTGTTGTGGGGAATGGGAAAGGAACCCTTTTTTGTGATTGATACATGAAGAGCTTGAGTCTTTCCAGTTGAACAGTGACCATTTTAACTGTCATGGACTTCAGTTGTTGGGGTTTTTTTAAAGCTCTGGGCAGTCAGTTTTGGGAACTTTCAACCTTGCCAGCCTCTACAGTTATTGAAAGACATAAGAAAAAGTGAACTTGGTCTTGGAAGGAAAATCTAATAAGGCATTTGAGCAAACTCAGAAGTTATTACTCTCAGTTCAGTGTTTGTACACTCTGAGAGCATTTTAACATGTACTGCATTAACTGTGGACATGCAGACAATACTAGTTAGGACCAACAAGTCTGGTGCATTTACTTATAGTTCTTGGACTATAGCAGAAAGAATCAATGCTCAGATATTGCTTTCCTTTAATTATTTCAAGATATATCTCTATAGGAAAAAAGAAAACAGACGGAATGTGCACTTGCACTTAAAGTGCAACACAGAGCTACCATGGGCATCAAGAAATCTTCATTATTTTTACCATGCAGCTGAATATACCCACACTTCCCATGCCCCATATTCACAATGCCTGATTTAGAACAGAGGTTGCCACAAATGGTATGTTGAAACATAAATAAAATGAATAGCAAATGCAGGGGCTGGAAAAGCCTCCACCACATTTGGGATCAGGAAATGCCAAGGGTCATACTGAAGAGGAACTTGCCTTGATTGTGTCCACAGACCTTTGGATCTGAAGAGGTGTAACCAGCTTTAAAAGCTGTGACATTATGGAGGCGGACTGTGATGTCTGTATCTCTCCAGTCTTCTTTCAGTCACCAAAATGCTGCCACAATGGAAATCAATTTTAGGTAGGATTTTTTGAGCAGAACTTGCAGTTATTGCAGACAGAAGCGTACCGTGATTGAACAGAACTGGGTCTGTATGAAGTGCAGCATATGGATTTTGTTCATCTAGAATCCAGTGTAGGTAGGGACTGAGTCTTCCCAGGTTAAGCGGGATATATTTCATTGCTCGACTACCTCATATAAAACCTGATTCATCACCATAAGACTTCTTTTATGAGGAGTAAAATCATGTGTTCAGGAAAGTGCTCTTTGTTAATCAAAAGCCTCAGCAGTGATGGATTCAGTGTTGAAATTTGCAGCTGAGGACCAGAGCCCTCAGAAAATACAAATGACTTTTTCAGCATGTTTTCCCTGTCTGCCCTCTTCCAGTGCAAGCCACGTGCTATCATTGCTACTGTTAATTCCCTTCGCCAAGAATACCAGGTCTCACTCTGGATCCCAGTGCCACTTACCTGGGCAGTAAAACTCAATTATTCACTGCAAATCAGGCCTGGAAAATGTAAACCCAGTAACAGTCTTCTGTCTGTTTTCCTGATGTGTTTTCTGTTTATGCTCTGTAGGGCATCAGGTGTCAGAGCAAATAGGTGATGCCAGTAAAAGCCACTTCACAGCAGAGAGCTCATGGCTGCCTCCCAGCAGCTGAATGCATCCCCTCTGTGGTGCCCTTATCCTTGTCTCCCAGCTTTGGCTCTTGGCACTGAAGACTGTTCAAAACGCAGGTTGTTTGTGGAGGCAACATGCAGAAATTAGACTGCTGCCCTGGCAAGCAGAAGTGTCCAAACATGCAACAGGGCCAGAACTGCCAGGGTGTTTAGTGGGTGGATTAACATATTTTCTTTACTGGTATTTGCCAGAGTTCATTAAAAGCCCTTCTGCATGTGACCCTGTGTACAGGCTCGCCATGTAAGGCTCAACACTGTTCTCTCCCAGTTAAGTGGCCTTGTGCCGGTGTGGTAATGAGGGGTCTCAGTATGGGGTGGGAATACACAGGTTCCCTTAACTCCTGGATGGTGTTGCACCCCTATGAGTCTCTTTTCGTGTGGATCCAGGTCCCAGAAACACCATCACTGGAAGATGGTATGCATTATGGAGGTAGAATGTCCCACATTTCAGCATGCCTGAATTGAATTGGGAAGGAAAGGAGTGCTGGGGTCCTGGTGCTGGGGGCTGGCAGAGTGGGGGAAATAGGAGGGGAAAGCTGAGCTCCTACTAGAGGGATGGGGCAGGAGGAAGGTGTTGGGGGTGCACTTGATCTAGGTACAAGGAGGATATAGAGTGAAGCAAGGACCTCCCTGGGCACACAGACCCCAGTGGACTGGCAGAAATGCCAGCACTTTTCCTTCTTGACATCCCTGTCCTGCACCTGTGCTCCTCTCACTTACAGCAGGATGGGAGAGAGTTTCTGGTGTTTCTTTAACCGGTCACCACCAAGCTGCTCATTGCTGTGAACAAAACTGTGAGGGTATTGAAGCTCCAGACTGCTGTCAGTCACTAAAACCATTCCAAAAATTATCCTGCTGTGTGTGAGCCAGCCTGACATTGGAAAGTCTTTTTTCTGCCGAGGGCAGCAGAGCAAGCAGGGCTGCAGGCAGGAAACTCACCTCCCTTCCTCCCCCTCAGGATATTTGTGACCAAGATTTTATTGCTGTATGTGTGCAAAGGGGTCAGGGTTGGGGAATGCAGGCTGTGCCCCTTTTTGCTGCTCATTTCCACCATTTTCCCCAGGCATCAATTTTCCAGCCCTACAGGGCAATACATTTCCAGACATAGAGAGGGATGAGGTATTCCCTAAGGGACAGAAGATGTAGAAACACAAGTTTCTGCAGTGCAGTAGCCTATATCTATGCTTTTCAGAAGCCAGCTCTTTTTCATGATCATTTTCCACTCTAAAAGCAGAAAACAGGCAGTTTGCATAAACATCACTCAATGCAGTAGCAATTCAATTAACTATAAACTCAGTAATGTAGAAATAGAGTAGCAAAGAGAGCGATCTTTCTTCTACGATGCTTTTGAAGGCCACACAAATTTCTAATGAAATTTTAAATCCTTCTCTGAAATCAAGTCTTGAGAAGAAATGCTGCTCTTTTGTTACATGTAAAAGAAAGGAAAGACTCTTCGAATCTTATTAGAAAAATAAATCTGTCTGAATAAGCTCTATTCCCTAGTCCTTGCCTCCAGTGACACAACCATTTATCATAAGGTGAGCTCTGTGTTTCGATCCCCAAATCAAGTAAATTACTTCTAATAAATTGCTTAGTCACAAGCACAGTTCAGCTGGAAACACCATTTGCATTCTTCTAATTGCCAGCATTAAATCTCCCAAAGAATTTTAAGAGGAAAGTATCTACATTTATTGCTTGCCAACTCCTCAGAGTATTTTATACTGTGAAAAATACTGTAAATGCTTTCCAAGTATTTCAATAATTGACATTTTCCAACTTAGTTTTTCAAAGCTCTTTTCAAAAGGCAAACGATGAAAGAAAGTGAAAAATAGTTTTGGGAGAGAGAAACTTAAATCCCGTGCATGTTCTTTAAAAGTATCAGAAGAAAAAAAGGCAAACAGTTTTTACAGAAAAGAAAGCTGAGAAGTGCAGAGCTTACAGAACCAAGTCTGAGAAGGTATTTTCAGTACTTTCAGTACTACAAGTAAGACAGGGACAGACATTTTAGCAGGGCTTGTTGCGATAGGTCAAGGGGTAGAGGTTTTAAACTGAAGAAAGCTTGATTGAAATTTAATTTAAAAAACAAAAGTTTTTTATAATGAGGGGGGTAAAACACCAGAACAAGTTGCCCAGAGAGGTGGTGGGTGCCCCATCCCTGGAAACATTCAAGGTCAGGCTGGATGGGCCTCTAAGTAACCTGACTGACCTGAAAATTTCCCTTCTTGTTGTAGGGAGGTTAGAGTAGATGACTCTTAAATGTCCCTTCTAACCCAAACTATTCTATGATTGTATGATAATTGGCTATTTTTAATCCAGCAAAAAAATAGAAAAGCATGTTGCAGAGAGGTTCTGGGTTTACCAGCCCTATCAGGGATGCCCACAATCCCACAGACATTAATAGAATCATAGAATCAAATAAGATTCAATATTGAAAGAGACCTTTAAGATCAGCAAGTCCAGCTGTCCACCCGACACTACCACTGTAATCCTTAAACCACCACCCAGGGCCACCCAGGCCTCTAAAACACCTCCAGGCATGGTGACATGGTGACTGGTGACTGCCCTCTTCCCTGGGCAACCTATTCCAATGCCTGACCACCCTAAAAATGAAATTTGTTTTTCTAATATCAAACCTGGATCTCCAGTGTATCAGTTTAGAGCCGTTCCCTCTGATCCTCTCACTGCAGGCATGGCAGAAGAAACTGGCCCCCAGCTCACTACAGTTTCCTTCCAGGTGGTTGTAGAGAGTGATGAGATCCCACCTGAGCCTTCTCAAGACCAAACAAACCCAGCTCTCTCAGCTGTTCCTCATAAGACATGTTTTCTAGTCCTTTTACAAGCCTTCTTTCTCTTTGCTGGACGTGCTCCAGCACCTTGACATCCTTTGTGAAGTGAGGGGCCCAGAGCTGAACGCAGTGCGGCCTCACCAACGCTGAGCGCAGGGCGAGGACCACTTTCCTAACCCTGCTGGCCTCACTGTTCTTGAAACATGCCAGGATACCATTGGCCTTCTTGGCCACTGGGCACATGCTGGCTCATGTCAACCAGCACCTCCAAGTTCCTTTCTGCAGAACAGTCCTCAAGCCATTCTCCCCCCAGCCTGCAGTGCTGCAGGGGATTGTTGTGACTAAAGTGCAGACCTGGCACTTCACCTTATTGAACCTCCTGCAGTTGTGCTCAGCCCATTGATCAAGTCTGTCCAGGTCTCTGCAAAGCCTTCCTACCCTCAAGCAGATCAACATTCCCAGCCAACTTAGCGTCATCTGGATATTTACTGAAGGTGCACTCAATCCCTACGTCCAGATCATCAATGCAGATGTTAAATGGGACTGGCCCCAAAACTGAGCCCGGGGGAGCACCACTAGTGATTGGCTGCCAAGTGGATTTGACTCCGTTGACCACAAATCTCAGGGCCTGGCCATCCAGCCAGCATTTTACCCATCAAAGAGTCCACCTGTCCAAGACATGAGCAGCCAGCTTTTCTAGGGGGATGCTGTGGGAGACAGTGTCAAACACTTTATTGAAATCTGGAGAGACCACATCCACAGCCCTCCCATCATCTACCAGGCAAGTCACCTGGTACTAGAAGGGCTACAACAAGGCCACCTTGTCATTCAGGATTCTGAAGACACATGCTGTGAAAATGCATGTGCTGGGGAACAAGCAGCTCAGGACCAGGCAAAAGGGAAAGATTTCCTGCTGCTTCATCCTCAGCCCTGTGACACTCTGATGTGTGCTGGGATCAGTGCTTGGGCTTCCATTTGCAAAATCTAATGGTTGTTTTTGCTGCATCCCTGTAGGGGTTGTGAGCCCCAGGCAGAAGGCCAGGGAAAAGTAAGGTCAAGGTTGAGTGAGGCCTCTATTGTGTTAATTTTAGTGAGTAACAGCCACAGCCATACCTTGGTGTGTCCATATCCTGGTTCAACTATTTTGTGTCTCCACTGACTGCTCACCAAAACAGAGCATCCCAAAGCTGCTTTGAACTCTGCAGGGTGAGCTTATCCTAAGCTGTTCAGCACTAGTGATGGTTTCTGTCAGTCCCTTACCATAACAGTGAAAGACATTTATGATCAGAGAGAAACATCTGGCACGTTGTGTTTGTGCAATGCACTTGCAGGGGGCACAGAGGAGACAATCCTGATTCACACCAGTATAAGAGAAGGAGGTATCAGGCCTAAAATGATGTGTTCCCCTCCTGAGTGAGCTAATATAGTAGAAAACCAAGCTGTGCCAGCTGCAATGTGAAATATTACATGCTAGCCTCTGCTACAGCTCCCTGACTGCCCTGGCTGTTTGCTCCAGTGTGCTGGAGCAGGGAGGCTGCTGCTGCCAGCCCAGGTGAGCTGTAGATAGTGGCTGCTGAGGCCTCTGGTGCAGTGGTTCTGTGCACAGCCCCTGCTGTGTTTGGTGAGCTCCCCTTTCACACGTCCTCCTCACGGGTTTCTGCTATCCAGCTGTCACTGCTGTGGATTAGGACAGCTTATCTATAAATACTCTGAATCATTACTTACAGGAGTTACCTGACAGGAGACCATCAGAGGCTCACTTCGTCTCCTTTGTGGCAGTGCATGAGAAAGCCAGTAAAGAACCTGCAATTGTTAACTATAATTGTTTCCATCCAACTATTCTAGTCCAGCTAAGCAGACACTAATCTTTTCGGAAATTACATTTTAAAGATTCTGCTGCTCTAAAATGAATTTCTTTGGTCTTCAGAAAATTAATGCTTTACAGCTTTCTTTTTAATTTTTTTTTTCTCCAATGAGTGAATACTAGATGACTTTTATCATCTAGAAAAAAGTCAATTTACAAGAATGAATAAGAAAATTGAAACAAGTCCTGATTTGTATGTAATAAACAAATAGTGTTAATTTGTGGAAAGTAATTGGGTTTTTTTTAAGTCTGTTGTTTCATTTGTTTCTTTTCACATGCAGGGGTGGGGAAAAGAATTAGTGTTACTGTGAGTGACGCATTTGCCAAACAACTCTGCCTAGCTAGTTCTGCCTAGCTAGTCCTGTTTAGTTTGTTTCACATTTCCAAGGCTAAACTTTCTGAAGGCCACAGAGTTGGGGCACAAAATCAGGGTGATGTCTGCTAGGGATCCAAGAAATGAAAGACAAGAGATAAACTGAATTCAAAAGACATCTGCACAGTGCTTTTTTCCATCGTCACATCTGGTCTTCTACAACAGTGGTTCATGCAAATTTAGACAATACAAACAAGAAGTGCTCAGAACGTGAGTGATCAAGAGCTTAGTAGCACCTGTAGGAAACTGGTACAAATGTTAGATTTCATTTGTTTCTCTCTCTGTATTTTTCTATTATTTGAAGAGGTTTCTGAAAACATTTTGTAATGTCTCTGGTGTTTCATCTGACAAAACTGTGACAGTGCATGTGAACCTCTACAGAGTCAGTTGGTGTGGAGAAGATGGAAATTAGGAACTAGATGTTAGTACTTGGGCTAGTATTTCAGAAGACATTTGCACCATCCTCACTTCTAGCATCAACTGTTTTACAGAGTGGAAATCAACTGTTTGGACTAAGAGCTGTCTCAGGCACCCCGTCAGTGGGAGAGTAGAGGGTATGTGCATGTTCTATGCCATAAACAGTTGATGGAGGGTGTCTAATTTACTGCTGTCAGTGTGATTATTGTTTCTAATCTAAAAAACTTACAAAAGTTTGGGAACAGTTTTATGCACAAGAATTTCAATAAGAGAGACTAACCTTATCCTGCAGCACCCAAGCACTTGGCCTTGGTGTTCTCCTTTCTCAACATTCCACGTGTTCTGTGACTTGGCCTCATCTCAAGACCATGTGGATGAAGTCTTTGCAAGTTGCAATTAATCATTTTGATGTTGCTTGCAGTGGAATATGATTTCTGTCTCATATTTCTAGGATAAAGGGATGACCTTTTCTCCCCCTGCTCCAAGAGACAGACAAATATGTAAGCAAGGACATGATGGAGAAGGTAGAGGGGATGTTTCCTCTCTTTCTCCTTCCTTCAGTACTGTGGGGAGAAGCTGTAGGGAGGCTGCCAGCATGATCCTGGCTGCTTGAGTGTGTCAGGAGCAAATGGGGAAGACCAACAGCTTTTCCTCAGTTCATCAACAACAAATCTTACAGGCCTGGTCATGTCCTGATATTGCTGTGGCCATAAACACCAATGTTGAGTTGTTACTTGGGGCTGGGAGTAATTTCATCCTGGATTTGCAAGAGTTAATATTTGTGGTGACTCTTCCTGAAAAAAGGTGTCCATTGTGGGGTTTATTGCTTCTTTATCACAAGGTTTTACACAGTGAGGCTGAGGATTGGAGAAGTGGTACAAGAAATTTGAACCAAAGCCCTGAATTTTCATTCTTCCAGGCAAGCAGAGGAGTTCTCTCTCTCCCTAAGTGATATTTAGGGATTTCTGCAGCTGAATGCCATTATCATTCATCATTCAATCCTCATTATCAAAGACAACATTTCGAATGAATAGCCCTACACATATTCTCCATGGTTGCCATATGAATAACCATGAACACTTCTCAATCTTCCTCTTCCCACTCCCCTCTCCCACCTCAGCTAAAGCACAAACACTCATTTCAGGGCTAAAGATATACTCTTAAATAAGTTCTGACATTTCTTTGTTGCTGCCTAGTGAAGGCTGGGTTGATGAGCCAGAGAGAAGTTTTATATAAGCTCTTGCTGAGATGTCATGGTAGGATCGGAAGTGGGCAGCACTGACAATTGTTAGCATTTGCCTCTGGACTTAATTTAACTGCAGGTCTGCATGTCTGCATGGCACACAGGGCTCTGTTGTATTGGTTTGAGCCCCAGTGATGTGTCACAGTCCTGAGGACTGCGAAGTTCAAAGAGGAAGCCACACTGCTGTCCCCGCTGTGCTAAAAGGGGGTTTCTGTGTGCCCTTGTTTGGAGGGAAATGTCCCACCAGGGATGTGCCAGCTGCTCCTCTTGGCTTTTCCAACCCTTTCAAAATACTTTTACACTCTGCTTCTTCCATTAATTGGATTATTTGTTTTTTAAGCTTTTTGCTGAGGAAGGCAAATTGACCACGTCTGGTTAACAAAGCCTGAAATAACTGTGAGTAAATCAAAGAGCAGTGCTGAAGGGGGAGACCAGCTACAGAGACCAAACCAGTTTCCTGGCCCTGCTGAGAGTACTTAATCCTTGCTGGCTTTACCCAGGTGTCATGGAAGGATACCTGGATGGCAGCCAGAGATGGGAAGCCTGTGCCCTTGCTACCTGGTCTGGTTGTTCATCCTCTGTTTGTAACCTGTGCTAATACAGGGATTTACAGACCAACAGGAATGAGCTGGGTTTCCTGTGGGGTGTCTGTAAAAGATGTCTTTGCTGTGTTGACCTTAACCTAACAAATGAAAATGCTCAGTTCAAAATGAGGGCTTCCTATCTGTAGGTAAGTGTGGCAGAACACTTCTGCACTTTGAAAGTTAGGTAGGTCAGTGAGATGCTGTAAGTCTGGGAGACCAGCAGATGAGGTAAACCTACTGTTGTGATTAAGCAGAGAACATAATTTAAACACCTTTAATGACTCCAACTGCCCATACAATAGCTAGTTTTGACTTTGCTTACTATATTAAAAAATTAAGATAAAGATTTTTTAAATGAAGTTCTTTGGGTACATTCTCAGAAAGAAATCCAATTCTTCAGAATTAGAGGCAGATGAGGCATGCCATCTTCATCAAAACCTTTGGGATCTACAGCTGGGAGACCATATGTTTAGCATCCTTAGACCTGACTGTGCCCACTGAACTACAACTAAGCTTGCTGGGTGAAGTTCTACACCAGATTTTGCAGATGGAAGTGTTAGGGAAAAGTCTTTAGGTTATTGAGCAGATTCACTGAGTGGGTCTTATTTGGAGGCTATAATTTTATAAGGCCAGAAATATGATTCCAGGAATAGATTGTGGCAATATAACTGGTGTTGTTATCTTCATTTCTATTGCATACAGTTGTAAAGGGGAGAAGGCCCCAAAATCCATGGTATCTTTGCAGGAGGAGTTCAGGGAGATTACTCTCAATAGTGGTTTTTTTGATGCATAAACTAGATTCTTCCTGCTAGCATGGTAAATGCTTAAAGGGCTCTTTGTACAAGACCACATGAGAGTTAACCTTGTGGGAACTCCCCAAGTTTTGCTGTTCCATGGTAATGCTCCATTTTCATAGTAGGTTGGGTGAGAAAAAGCATTTGGCAAAAATTGCCCTTATTAGGAAGTGTTTTGGTGGTGTATTCGCCCCTGCTAACTTTCAGATTTTTGGCTGTGCTCTTCCCCATCTGTTGCCAAAGCACCTGCTGATAATAGGTTATTATGGGATGTGACAATAAAACAAGTTGAAAACATGAAGCTTGAAACATGGAACTTCTGTTAGACTGGAAATGGGGAACTGCAATGCTGCTTATCCTCAGGTCATGGTGAATCAACAGAGAGGTCAGTGGACAACACAAACCATTACAGAGAGCCAGTGAGTGGGGCATAAGCAAACAGGAGGTCTAAACTAACCTGAGAAAGACTCAAGTGTGCTGCAGCCCAGGAGTTGATAGAGTCTTCCTCTTATCTGTTCTAATGTCTGATGTCAAGCTTTTTGGCTCCTTTATCAGCATAACCTGACTAGTTATCCTTGTGCTAGCCAGGTCTTTTCTCACAGCCCACTAAGAGTCACATTTTCCCAGACTTCCTGAGCCCATGTGCTTCACCTCTTGCAAAAGCTCTGATTTCCTTCAGATGTCCAAATACTTAAGACTTCCTTGTGAAGAATGTGCGCCATCTTTCAAAGAATAAGGTGTATCCACTTTCCAAAGTGGATGACTCCAGTGATGTGGAATGGTCTGGCAATAGTTCCTCCAAATTGTGGGCAGATATGGGTCTCATCTCTGGAGCTAAGAACTTAAACTTTCAAATTCTTGAACAGGTCATTTGCCTGGGATGATTTTTTCTGATAGGACACACAGTAATGCTGATGTACTTGACTGCCTTTCAGCAAAGGAAGACGAGGGATGGATTGTCAGGGAACATGGTATCAGTTAAGGATGAGCTAAAGCCCATTTTCTATTCCCTTTAAATCCTTGTATAGGCTGCATGTTATTTCATGACTGGCTAGCTTGTTCTCAGAGAAGTTAGTGCTGTTCATTTCCCACAGCAGTTTACCAGTGGTGCAAAATATGCCCTGAGTTCTCCCAATTCACTGTATGAACATTAATGTGACATGAATCCATCAGAAATTTGTCTTTGGCACATGATAAGGCTTTGCCAGGTCACACCACAAAGAGATGCTCATGCTCTCACTTGTGCTGCCAGACATTATTCTTGACTTCACACTCTGTTTTGCAAATACTGTGGCAGTTGTGACATGCAGAGGTGCCCTGTGCTCGGGCAGCTTGCAGTGACCTTGTGCTGGACCCAGCAGAAGTGCCTCTGGCCACACATGCACCCTCCAGGACCATCCCAGCTTTGCTCTAGCAGTGGTTCTTTCCAGCAACCAGGCTGGCTCGTGTACAGTGTCAAAGGCTACAGAAAACTGTCAAATATCAGCTAGGGAGAGCATTTATTGCAGTGATTTTTAAAGTCCTTCCACTCTCCTTTTACTAGGTTACATCCTATTACATAATTAATGCTGTATGTTTGTTATCCTCAGAGGGCTTTTGTCTCATTCACTGAGCATCAAAGAAGATGATTATTGGCAGAGACAGCTGGTAGTTCTTTTTTAAATTTTTATTATTCAGTGTGGCCCTGTTTTCTCTATTAGCAATGGGCTCATTACATTCCATTTAGTAATTCTCTTATTGTTCTGTGTTCCTACTCTAGTACTATTGGACATTCTTTGAATCTTATATTTATTCTTATGCTTCTCCAGCACACCAAGACATTTTCAGTCTTGCTTCTCTTTTATGATGATACAGAAATAATCCAACCCAGAAAAGGAAGTCCTTTAAGAAATATGTGTTAAATACGTATGTAGGTACTCAAAGCTATAAAGAAAATACTGGATCCAGATGATGACCTTCTGCTCTCTCCTGCAGTCAATGCAATTCACTTACCTCTTTTAATCTGAGTCTGGGTATATGAAGCTCTTTAAAAAGAGTCTTCCAGGCACAAAGCTTCTTGCAGGATCTGTGGATATTTGTATCCAGTAGTACCCTTACTCCATTCTTCTGGAGAGGACTGTGTTTTCAGTTTTAGCCTCCTTCATCTGGAATCACCTGATTGCCATCTCCCAGGAAGCAGAAATATATGCTGGTCATGAGGACCTTAGAGGTATTTTTTCCCAACTGCACAAGATTGTCGCTTTTCCTATCCTTTCATCATCAATGCAGGAAGGGATTAGGGAGTCTTTGCTGCAGATGGGAATAAGGCATTTCAGACCAAAACAAAGCACAAAGCCATTTTATCTGCAGGCACCTTCACTTTGGTCTGCAGAGTTCCTGAAGTGCTTGCAAAAATCCTCTGCATTTGTTGATTTACTGAGAAGGTTTGGACTCCATGCTCCCAGCAATTTGAGAGGTAGGCAGAGGGACAAACCGCATTGCAAGAAAACCTAGTTTGCCAGGCTGTTTTGAAAACAGAGCCAAGGCTGTGTTATTGCCTGAGGTGAAACTATTCACCAGGGTAGCAGTAGAACAATGTTCTCGTTGAACTCTACCCTCAGGAAGGGGTTTTGTCTCTTCTGAGGGAAGTGCTAAACCATAGGCCATGCTTGGATGGGCACTCTCCAGATCTCTCTTATTGTGTCAGCCTGTGCAGCCAAGAATGAAGAACTTGTGGGGTGAAGAGAGAACCAGCAAAGGGGTGCAAGCCTGAGGAGTTCACACTGTAATAAAATCACTGTCTTAAGGGGGGATGAAGGGATTCTTGTTTTCTGGTCTCTGCTACAAGAGATACTTTTACATGAGTCATTAGATAAAAATGCATAACAGCACTGAGAACAGGGACTAGACTGGAGTAGGCTATCCCACTCCCTCCAACTACACACTCAAGTTATTCATGTTTGCATTAGAAATGTCAAAGCTACTAAGAAATGCCCTTATGTATTTCAATGTGCCAACATCCTGAAGGGTTTTCAGCTTGGCAAAAATGCTAGCAGGGGAAATGTGGGCCCAAGAGGTTTTCTTGGCATAAATAAACAAAGGATTATCATAAATTTTCTTCCTCTCCCTAGTCCAGAAGAGGCTATTTTTAAATGTGGAAATTGAATAGAAGTAATCCTGAATTAACTTAATTGTTTGAACTCTGTAGCCCCAGTGAAAGGGTTGTGTCAGTGACAGGGGTGTTGGCAATCCACTTGCAAGGCCAGGTTGTACATGTGAGTATTAATAACTGTACTTCATGATTAATAGCTCCAGTGATTTTGGTATAATACTGATATGTTGATAATTATGAATAATATTGATAATAAGAAGTAATCAAGTAAGATCTGATGAGATTTTGATACAGATTAATTGTATGGCCATTAGGAACTCACCTGCTGAGCATACTAATCAATAGCTAATCAAAACAGTTGGGAAATAGTTGGAAATTAATATGTAGAGTAGCTAAAGGCATAATTTAAAGAGTGGCTTAAGGGCTTCAAGCATTTTTCAAGGTGACTTCATTATGCACATCATTTTTGCCAGGGTGTTTTAACAATGTCAGAAAGGCTGTGATTACAGAAATGGATAATCAACAGCTAGCAAGGAGATTTTGGGTGGGTTCCTTGCATCCAGGATAAGATCTCTGTCTCAGATCCTGCTGGAACAAGCCAGAAAATGCTGACAGCATCCTTCAAAAATGGTAGAGTTGGTTGGCCTACTACCTTCTGCTAGATGGTGCTATTGTTTTGGTGTGCTATACATGAAAACAACCCCAACAATTATAAAATCTCACAATAGAATCCAGGGCTCATCAAGAGAGACAGAAAGAGCCTACAGGCCAGAATTTCTATGCCAAAGGGAGAGAGATCTAATTATTGTTCTCCTACCTCATGACAAGAGACCATTTGGATACTAGCAATAGACGTGAGATCTCATTTGTGCAGGCTGGCCCTAAGCCATTCAATACAAATCACATTGAAATAGGACCTCCCTTGTAAGACCATCTCAGATGGAGAGCATTCAAACCTGCAATTTTCCAGAGAAGCCTCCTTGCCACCAGAATATCAGTCAGGGCCTACTCACATCTCTGCTGCTAAAAATCACCAGTTGTGAAAGAAAATCCGAGGCTGTGAGGAGCAGCAAGGTTATGGGGAGAAGTGATTTGACTCTAGGACTCTCTATGTTGCTCGTACTTCATTCTTGCTAAGTAAAAGTCATGAAACCCCACGCCCTTTTCAGCATACTTACTCCTCACTGCCGTCTCACATCACCAAGCTCTTTGCTCCTTTCTGAGTGGCAGCATTGGCTCAGCAGGCTGTGGATGCAGCAGCAGGGGCCAGCCTTGTTTGGGCACATGAGGGACCAGAGACAAAGGGAGGAAATACAGGACACAGGAAAAGTGTTTTACAAATGGATTTGTATTGATTCCCACACTTAAAATACTGATGTGCATTCCCTTACATGCACTCCAGTAATGGATTCTGGACCATTTTTCTGCCTTTAGCCACTTGCTGGTGTTGTGGGTGCAGCTACAGGGCACTAATGCCTTAGGGCTGGAAGCTTTTTTACCTGAGTAACTTTAGTGACAAGTGTGCTCCTGCTGTTGCTGAACCTGGAGCACAGGCTGGTGTCTGCAAAGACACCCTGTAAAACCAGCTGCTCTGCTCTACAGCTGTGCAATCCTGCGGTATCACCACGTATCCACAAAGGACTGGAGCTCTTGGCCTTGCAGGAGAGAGGTCTTGGGCGGTCCAGTAAAGGCTTTTTCTGTGTTGTTTGTTTCTAGTTGTCTTTCAGCGGGTACGCATCCTTTGACTCCTGGCCTCTTGCTCCCCTGCTGATCTGGTTTCCACCCTTTTATATTTTTCCATTGCTCTTCTCCTATTCTGGCTTTTTTTGTATTCCCTCCTGTAAGAGATGGTCTAGAGACCCCTTCCCCCATTTTTTCCTTTGTCTCACAATTGCCACGAAGGCAGGATGCAAGATCCGGGAGAAACCCCCATTCTGGCACCACAGTTCTGGCTCGGTGGAGACGATAGTCTGCTATTCCGTACACGCTGTTCCTGAAGAACTGGGCCTGGCCAGGACTTGGCAAGAAGTTGACAAGTGCCTGGCATTGACCCACCGAGGAGTGGCCCACTGTGATACAGCTTTGCCACCTTAAAGCCAAGTGAGTTACCTTTTGGGGTAACTCCAGTGGTCTCTTACTGCTGACCTCTCATCTGCTGACCTCTCATCCGCCTCAGTACCACCGTGACAGACAGAGATCGAAGCCCTCTCCTAAGGACTGAGACTGAGACCCCTACCACAGGGANCCTCTTCCCCCAGTCTAACCTCACCATATGTGCTCAATGGTATATGAACTATTAGAGATTTCAGCTAGAGTTTGGGGACAGTTGTGGAAATGGTCTCGTGCTCTGCCTTCCTCCTTGCCTGTTCCACACCTTTCTATGTCCGAGTCTGAATCCTGCAGATCAACAGCATTTTCACAATTTTCTCTAGGTCTCTTTCTCTAGGTAAATTAGCAGAAACACAGATTACAAGCCAGGCTGGCACCTACAGCCACAGAGTGCCTCTGGGCAGGTGTCTGGCACACCTGTGGCTGCGGGTGACTCTGGGAATGCAACGGGGCTGCACAGTGCTGCTGCCTCTCTGTGGAGCAAAACCCAAGCACTTTCAGCAGTGAGAAGTCTCAGTCCATCATGGTTACTAAGGTGGATTTTGTGCTACGCTTAGAAGCTTTCAAAACAGCGTGCTAGCTTTGGTCAGCCCAGCCTGGCTTTATCCAGCTGCTACAGGATTTCGCACTAAACAACTTTGTCTATTTCTGCAGCTACAGCATGCACTTCTATCTGGAAGCAAACTATTTACTTATTTGCTTTTAATTATTTATGGTAATGAAATAGCACCCATATCTCAAATTTTTCCACAAAAATAAATACTCTTGTAGTTCAGATCTGTGGCCATGAAAGAAAGCACAGTTCCCCAGTGTTGCTTATATTGTTTATTTCTTTTTAACTTCAAAACACAGGTGATTTTCTCAAAACAAATAGAGTAATGGGGGGAATGGAGGTAGGCTCTCTCAGCAACTTTCCCAAGAAACACACCTGGAAGGGCATATTTTTGCAAACCAACTACATTTCAGCACAGCCAGGCAGCAAGATTTCAAAAGTTCATAAATAGCAGAGGTTAGCAAAGAGTGTTGCTGTTTTTTTATTTTTTATTTTTTCCCTGTTTAAGTTGCAAATGGCACTAAACAAACCCACAATTTCCATTGCTAACACAGAGACATTTTAAAAGAAGTCTTTGAGTATGCAGTTAATTTACAAGATGAGGAATTATGAAAACATACCTCCTCATTTTGATTCTGTAAAATAAACTTGGTGATATAACTGGATATTGTAACATCTGCTAGTCTGGCAACTGATTTAGGTCGACAGTATAGCTATTTAAATCACTATCCTTAATTCCTACTTAGTTGGGTTTTAAAAAAAAGTCACTTTTTACCCATAGGCAGGTAACAACACTTTCTTTAGAAGCAAAAGTGAAGTGTTGGATTATATTTTGTAAATAGCTCTGATACCATACCTCATCATTACTCTTAAAATCTAAGTCAGTTTTGGTTTCATTACCTGTACATCTCTTGCTCCACCTTCAGAGGAAGGTAGAAAAACAATCAGTTTGGAGACAGATCAGTAAAATCGAATCAGCTTTCCTGAATCAGAATGCCACAGCCAGGCCCTGCTTACCAGGAAGATCAGTGGGGGTGGAAATAATTCTGCAAACCAATGAGGAAAATATGAAGCCACTGCTCAGACTACAGTGACTAGAAAATACCAGACTAGTATTTTCAATATATTACAACTCCTAGTCCTTGCATAGACACACACAGAGTCAGGCACAGGCCACCAGAGGATGGCCTATGAAGGCGATCTATGTAGACAGGCTGAGAGCTGGGGCTCATTAGTCTGGAGAAAGCTTTGGGGAAACCTTACAGCAGCCTGCAGAATGAAAGGGGAGCCTACAAGAAAGATGGAGAGGGACTTTTTACAAGGGATGGGACAAGGGGGAAAGACTTTAAACTGAAAGACTGTAGGTTTAGATTAGATATTAGGAAGAAATTCTTCACTGTGAGGGTGGTGAAACACTGCAACAGGTTGCCCAGGGAAGCTGTGGGTGCTCCATCCATGGAAGCATTCAAGGCTAGGCTGGATGGGGCTCTGAGCAACCTGGTCTAGTGGAAGGTGTCCCTGCCCATGGTGCAGGGTTGGAATGAGATGGTCTTTAAGGTCCCTTCCAACACAAAGTATTCTCTGATCCTATGATCAGACACACTCCCATAAGGTGCCTGTGGGGCCTGGCAGCCCTATGGTGGGCACAGCTGTGTACCCTGCAGGGGGAACAGGGCTTTTTCTGCCACCTTGCAGCCTTTGGAGCTGTAGCAGCTCCACAGCAATCGCAGCAGGGCCAGTCTTCTCCTGGGCCATGGCTGTGAAATACCACAGAGTTAAAACAATCATCTATGACTGTGACTGTTAAAGAGCAAAAGATATATTTGGAAATGTAGTCCAGAACTGATAAAATTTGGATAGGAAAATATTAGTTAATTTTGGTAGCTAAAGCCTGCTTTCCTGAAGTCAGTCTTTCTTTTCCTGCATGCATGTGAAAATCAAGTGTTTCTGGCGCTGGGTGTGCTGCCCACATTGTAATGTTCTTTGGAGAATTTTGTACCTACATAGAAGGAAAATATCCCTTTACCATCTGATTTGCTTGAGTTGTATATTCACCAGTGCTATAGCAAGAAACAGATGGAATGGGAATTAGTAAATTATCATAGCTGCTCTGTAGAGGGTCTTCCTGAACACAAAGCGTGTGTGTGTTAAGCAGCCATAAAACTCACAATCTATCACATTCAATATTGGGGTTATTGGATGGTGTATCTAGAATACCAAAATACACTTCCCTGTTTGCTGGAGGTGGGGTGTTGGTTGGGCTTCCCACCCCAGAATCAGGGCTTGGTGCAGGGTGCATTTCTGGTGCATACTTCTCTTCTTTCTGAGAAGGCTGTGGCTGCTTTGGTTTGAGGTTTTTGAAACGTTTGAGCTTCACAGGGTCCTTGACTTCCTTGGCACAATGGAACAAGATGAAAATATCCCTTCGAAATTTGGAGCTCATTCCAAAGTAGATAATGGGATTGTAGAAGCTGGCAGACTTAGCAAACAAACTGGCAAGGATGCTGGTAAGGTTGGGCACAGGGTGGCCATAGGCAGACCATATAGAGATGACAGCATATGGTGACCATGCAATAATGAAGGCTGTGCAAATGACAATAGAAACCTAGAAGACAGAAGAAGAAAAATCTTAAATCTACTATAGAAGACTACATCAGGGAAGCAAAACAGAGAATAATAATTTGAACACTTGGCTGGAAGGGAAAGGTCCGGATTGCCCTGAGGGTATGGCTTGCAGGAGAATATGGGCAAGGAAATGTTTTGCTTTGATGCAGCCAGGAAGACCTAGGAGCTACATATTGAATTTTGGCATGGTGGTGTGGTTGAGAAATGCCTCATCTAACAGAATGAAAATAGCTGCATTCCCATATGTTTATATGAATACAGAGGGTTTCGCGTCGACTTAACTAAACAGTAAGTAAACTGAAATCTCCACTCTAATTTCTGAGTATGCTCAGAAGTACTGTAACTTATGAAAGAAAAGAGCATATGCCAAACCAAATTTTTGGGGTTTGTGCTGTATAACCCACTCCAATTATATTTACATTATTTTTCAAATGTGATATAGCACCAATATTAACCAATTGATGCAGTAGAAATTTTAAACAAACCTCATATTCTTCACTGACTTCAGACTTTGTCACTAGAGTTATAAATTTAAAAAAATGAAATGCAATTGATTGGTTTTGTTCTTTTCTGTTCTAGTTAAGATCAGTTTTTGGAAAGACAGATTTCCCACCTGATATGAAGCCCAAACTCACCCTGGTGACGTCCCGCTCTATTCTCCTCTGCCTGTCTGTGGGATCACCCAGTCCTGTCAATGTATGACTTAGTTTGACAGTGTTGATGATTGACACATATGAGAAGACCATGACTGTGACAGGTAGGAAAAAACAGCAGATGAAAATGGAGACGATGTAGGACTTGTAGATTGTAGAGAAGTTGGCTTTTCCCCAGTCTATCTCACATGTGCCATACATGCGATCTGGAAAGCAAGAGTAAGTTGGTTAGCATTTTTAGAATATTGACCTGCTTTTGAGCAATTAATTTATTAGTTAAAATGCTGTATTTTTGTTCTGTTAAGCACTACAGAATGAATTGATCTTTCTGATTTAATGAGACATGACAGTACTTTCTGCATAAACAATTTTTCAAGACCATTTAGACTGTAACAAATTTGAATGTGTATTATCATTCTGTCGAGTTTGTACTGCTAGTGTAAATCCATAATGCACAAACTGTTGTTTCAGGATAGGATAACTGTGGCACTTTATTTTAAATAAAAAGAAAGGTTGTATATCCTTGAGTGATAAGTACTCTTATTTGTCATAATACTCTACATAGTAACTTCCTAAGATGAGCGTTGTAAGAGCATAACAAGGAATTCCATAGACAATATGCCAAATGTAAAAAGTCACTACTTACATAAATAACTAAGCAGGAAATAAAAATACTGAGGCTTCTTGAGATAATGGAACTTCTACTGCAGTGAGAGTCATGAGACTAAATTGATATAGCTAATGATGAAGATTATGAGAAGATAAAACATATAAATACTTAGAAAGATATGAGACCTTTTGATAAATGGCAAACACACAGTCCTGCAACACAGAGATGCAGACGTTTAAAAATGAAGTCAGGCAGATTGCAGGGTCTACCACTAGTGAGATGCTAGCTGATCAGGGGCTTAAGGAAAAGGCAGTGGGAATAACGTGTAGTCTCTGGCTTGAACACTTTTATGAATAACAGTTGACTTCTTTAGGTTGCCTGATGTGTTTGCAAAGATGTCCTGATAGAAAACTTGAATTCTATAACCTTAGAGGTTTTTCTGTAGATTGTGAATTGTGTATTTTTCTTTTTAAGTGGAAAAAGCTGAGGGATTTTTTTTCTGACAGCTGTGGCAACGAATTGAATTACAAATAAAGCATGAATCAAAATTAGGAAAATCAAGTATTAACAGGTCCTGGAGATACAATACAGGTGAAGACTACATGATTTAGCAGCAGATCTCTCCCTAACATCCAGTGGTAATTTTGAAGAAAAAAAATTCCCTTAATTCCTCACAGGTGATAGAAGAGTTAAACAGGAGGAATTAAATGAGCAAAAGTTTAAAATCTCTTTTGTGATTCTCATCAAAAAGAGATCAGTATTTTTATCACCAAAAGCTCTAGATGTTGCTGTCTGAATGAGTTCTGTAATAGAAATAGATTTTTCTCTCCTTTGCCTTTTTCGTCAGTAGACCTCAAGATTCAAAAATATAACCATAAAACCTGGCTTAATTCTGGGTTTCTGCTTTTGGAAACTTTTGCCTGAAAAATGAAACCAGCCTCCAGATGACAGGAAAATAAAATCCGGCAGATTTTCTGCAAGTCAGAATTCAGAGCTATGTTTTCCCCCTCCACAGGGACAAAAACAAGTGACTTTCCCAAAACTTGGTGGGGTCCTGGAGGCCCCTGAAGATACTGTGTAGTAGTGAAAGGCCCGAGGCAGCCAGCTGTAATGTGCTGTGCTCTGCTGGTGCCTGCTGCTGGACTTGCCGCTGCTGGGCTCCCACATCTCTGTGGGTGCCCTCACTGGAGGTGTGTTTAGAGACAGCCCAGGAACCCAAAATTGCTGTGAGTCTCAGTAGGAGAAAGCACTCCTAGAAGCAGTCTTGAAAACCACCGTCAAGGAATTGAATTCAAACAGGGTCCATGGAGGCACTTGAATGTCCTGACAAAGTAGCATCACCCAAAAAGTGCCTGACTCCAGTTTAAGGCCAAAATCAGACATCAGAAGTCCCCCTATAAATGAAGAGCTGGTAGATTAATGTAAAAAGAGCACAGATCACCAGAAGATAGACAGGAAATACACAGAAAATACACAGAAGATACACAGTCCAAAACAAACAAGTTTATGACAGTCCAGAGTGCAAAAATATGACATAAAATTCAGACAGTCTAATAAACAACTTGAATTTGTCTCAAACCAAAGGTCCATTGAGCCTAATATCTTGGAATTGTTTTGGTTTGTGAAGGACAGAACATTTAACCAACCATAGGAACGGCTGCTTTTCTCACACCCATACTTCAAGGGTCCAGAGATATCTCAAAGCTTCCATACTTAGTAAGTAAGAGAATATATACACATAGCTGCTTCAGTAAGTCTCCATAGATTTTATGACTTCTCAAAGAATGCAGAGGCCTACAGAATCCGGACAGGAAACAGCTGGACAATGTCAGTCACGTGATTTTGGTTGTTGGCACTTCTCTATCATTACCATTTGTTCCTAGATATTTGGTTTGTCGAATTCTTTCAGGCTTAAATTGAGGCAATTTCTCCATCTTTCCCCTTGAAGAAATTTTCTGGTCTGTCACATGCCTTACCACTGAATTTCTGCAGTGATCACTACACAAATTTTTTCCTGAAAAAAACTTTTCCTCAACCTCCTTTTTTGATATGGCCTTATCTTGCACCCTAATTCTTTCTTGAACTGACAAACTTTCCAACACCTTCGAATTCCTTTGCTATGTAAGTTTTCATATTTTCAACAAATTGTTTTGCTAAATCTTTCTGGATTGCCTTATAGTTTCAAGTTTAACTTGCTGGAACTTGTGTTCTTTGCTAGTTTCCTAAACTTGACAGTTTTTGAAGGATGTCTTTTGATAGTTTTCTTTATCTCACTGCTTAACCATGCCAAGTATTTCTGGCCTCTCTTTTTCCATAGGCAATATGCACTTGGTCCAAGACTTTCCTGTGATATCTTCAAAAAAATCTCTTTATAGCTGATACCAAAGCAGGCAACACTCTGCGCCTACGTCACGCACAATGAATGATTTCCTCAGTTCCACTGATAATTGGTCTGGTTTATCACAAACAGCAAGAAAGAAAGGTAAGTTTATCTTTGTTAAGTGGAGAGGTGCCAAGTAAGTACAACTGAGAGATACCTTTTACCTGTATAACTGCCCCAGCCAAGCAATGGAGCTGCGGACCAGAAGAAAGCAGCCACCCAAATGAGAACCAGAGCCACCGACATGCTGCTGTTGCTGATGCAGTGACCTGCAATGGCATGCTTAGGTCAGAAAATAGTACTTGGAAAGGCAAACATATCTCTGAAATCCAAATGCACTGCTACTAAAAAAAATTAAGGTGGAAAGATGTGTATTCATAAGAAAAGTTTGATTTTGAAAGAATCTGTCAGGCTTGTGTTCCCACTGAAGAGTGGAAATGAATGGTTTTTAAGCAGGAGACAATGAGTTTGTTGAGAGCTCTGGAATTAGCTAATTCTGTGTTAGACTCATGCTTTGTAATTTTGTAAAATGCAGGATACAGTTGTATTTTACATTGAAATTAACAAGATAAATCTAAATTCAGGGGATTTTCTTACTCACATTAAGGTTTTTCCCTGTTAAAAAGGAGAAAAAGCCCAGCCGGTATTAGCCATTCGATACAAAAGATTCAATCTCTCCTGCTGTTGCCACACACTGTGGTTATTTCTTCATTTATGTGGGAAATATTTATACATCCACCAATTTCTGTTCCTCAACATTTCTGTAACATTATACCATGTACTTGCTCAAATTTACTCGAGATTCAAACATAAATTATGCACACCATCAAATGGATATGTGGTAGAGCTTCACAAAAGAGAAATATGGGTTTTAAATATGACTTCTTAACAGGCAATGAATAGAAGATGTAGGATTACGTCACAGCAAAACTGTATCAGCTCCAGCAGCAGTTTGTGCTGAAAGTTTACTTCAACAAGTCTATCATTGCACCAAACTGCAGAAGAACTTTCTGTGGAAAAAATTACCTCCCTGCAGAAGTTCTTATCACAGCAAATACTCCTCATGCTAGTAAAGAGAAAGACTCATCTGATGCATCCTATGTACTTACACATGCTTTCCCTGCAGACATTGACAGGTTCCTGCCTGAAAGATAGTGCAAACCAATTGCAACAAAGGCCTGAAAATTGATCTGATCCCTGACCAGAAACCTCTCAAACATCATGTCATAGAAGACCAAATCTTTTTCAGTGAGATCCAGACAAAGATGTATAACTTAGGAGCAATTTGAGTCATATTTTGAGGAATACAGAGGGTCAGCAGTACCTGTGGTACCTTTGGCACAGGGCTGAATTTACCCATGGTGACCCAAGCACACTTGTAATAATTTGGCTCTTACTGGAGTTAACCCTGAAGGATTCTATGAAAACATGTTTGTAATGTAAATGACTGTACTATGTCCTGGTTTTCAATGTGTTTAATTTATATTTAATATAGCCTGCCTGACTGATAGTAGTGACTGAGAGAAATATGGATTTGCACCAGGTTCAGTGCAGTTCAGAACTGGACTTACCTCTCTCAGGATGGCAACCTTTGATATAGCGTGTCACGCTGATCACTGTAAGGGTATTAATGCTAGCCAGGCCAAAGAGGAGCGTCAGGAAGCCATCAACCTGAAAAACAAAGCAGTACAGGATGTTCTGTTACTGCAGAGAGTTGAGGGGGAAAAGAACCACAGGAATTTCTCCTGTCATTTTCATGTTAATGAACTCTAAAGTTTTTCCAGAAACCCAACTAGCAGGGAAATACAAAATGTCAGGTGCAGTTATCTTCTATAGGATCAGTGAGCAAGTAAATGTTCAAAAATTATATAAGTGCTCTGTCATGTACGTACAATAGGCAAGCAAGCACACCCTTACATCTATGCTGCCCTTAAATGACTTGCTAAATGAAGGAGAAAAACTTTGAACGGGAGAGAAAAGCCCTGAACAGGCAAAAATGCCCTGGATGCAGCTGCCCTGCTTATGCAGAACAAACATGCAAACTGATCCTAAGAAATTTAGGCCGAAGAATGTAGGAGGTGAAGGGCTGGACTGAGTGAGAAAAGTGCCTTTTTTTTTTTTTTTTAAAAGACCCCAAAACCTAAATAGATCCAGTGGATTGAGTCTCAATGTCTGGTGTTGCTGGTTGCCTGCTATTTCTGAAGCCCTGATCCTCATCCCCTTGCTGTGACGCAGGCAGAGCCGTGCAGCTCTGTGGCTCCTGCTGACATCAGTGCCTCAGCCACGTCCCAGGATGGCCACAGCTCTGTGAGCTTCACCATCGGGTATAACCAGGAAGTTCTGTCGGCTGTAGTGGACATGGATGCAGCCATCTGCTAGGGAGCACTGCATGGCTGGGAAATGATCCAGGCAAAATGCTGACACCCAATCCCTTATTTTTTTGGAATCTTGCAACAATTTATTAAACTGTCCAGAGCAGAGAAGCTCTTGGAGGTGCCACTTTTACACCTAGTGAAGCAAGAATATTAAGCATCTCTGGACAGTAACTTGACATTAAAATACAGAAATTTTTGGCAGAAAGGCACACCATTATTCTACAGGAACAAACTCTGTCTTTGTATGAATGGGCACAACTCCTGTGGAATTCAGTTTATCCCAGCACTGAATCTGAGGCTTTAATCCAGGCTTAAATCTAAGACCCTGGCAGATTGTATAAATTAAATTGGGTGAAGGGTTAGAAAAAGGACAGCTTCATCACTTCTTTCACTGGTGCTTTCTCTTACTACCAGTGTCCTCATATTGACTCTAAATACTTCTTATTACCAACTTTTACAGACCCACCACATTTTAAATGCATGCAAGGCTTGCTACTGCAACAATCGACACTCACCTGTGCTCTGATTACATTCAGCTCATGCTTGGTGTACGAATGCAACCACGTTTAAAACAGACTTTCCTGGATGTCTCAGCTACTTGCTAGAAGCTGCACTTGGCTGAATTTGGCCTGCTGTGTGCTGTGGATGTTGGTGAAGTACCTGGATATGTAAATGTGCTCTGCATTTCATTAGCCTTACTGGTGCAAACAGCTGCCACCTCTCCATTTGCTCGAACAATGCTTCATAGATGTGGAAATCATAATGACCATAATCTTAAGGAATTGCACTAGTTATTAGATTAGAAAGGAAGCAGTATTTCAACAAGGATGCAAATAAACACTTTGAAATTAAGCCTAAAGAGCTATGAGATGGAACATTAAAAGAGCAGAACAGGCTTCTCACTGTGTATCATTGGCCTATGTTAAAAGCAGGGGAATTTTTCTGAAATAGATATGTTTGTTTTGTCACTGGCAGATGTGACCATTTTTCTCCTACCCTCCTTCCCTGATGTCAGACCAAAGAGAGACAATTATATCAACTGATCGGTTCAAACAGCCTTTGAGCACACCTACAAGGGAGGAAGGTGGGTCTAAAAATACACTCTTGGCCTTTAAGATGAAGCTGTCACCATAGGAAAGAAAAGCCTAAATGTTTTCTTTGGAGTGGTGCCTTGCTAAAAAAAAATGCAGTTTTATCTAAATCAACATAGTTCATAGGATTGAGCCATTGTCAGTACCACATCTTGTTTGCATAGTATTTCATACCAGCATTTCATCAGACCTTTTGCAGGTGTGGGGGCTACCACCAGAGACGTTACCAGGGCCAAATGGCTGTAAGTGGCTAAGTGGCAGCAGCCTCCCAGGGCAGCTGTCACTGCCCCCATGCTGGCCACAGGCTCGGTGACTTGGGAACAGTGACAGTGGAAAACATTATGAAGCAGAGGGAGCTCTGGGGATGACAAGAGCTTGGATGAAATGAATAAAGGAGGTAAATGGTGGCTCTCAAACTGCAGAACAGCCCATTCAGGAGCCACAGCATCTGGAACATTTAACCATGAGAGACCATCCAACAGGCTGCTTTGGGAGCATGATGCTCAGACCACTCTTGTCCCAAACTCTTACTGGCAACAAGTGGCTTTTGAGCCCCACTATGCATAAACCATTTCCCAGCAAGTTTGTCAATGCTGCAACACTTTTATATCATTGTCACTTAGACATATGTCTGTGGAAGCTCTCAGTTCAGTCAAAGAGAGCACAGAGAGAATTCTCTCAGGCTTCGGATTGGGAAAGTTAGGAGAAAGAATTCAAACAATTATTATCTCTCTTTCTGTTCATGTGTTTGTGCCCATGTGGAATGTGTTCTGGAGATTGTTTACCCAAGGTGATTGCTTGATTGGATTCTGGCGATGGTGTCTGGATTCACCAACCAATTGGATCCACAGCTGTGTCAGCACTCTCGGCAGAGAGAGTCACGGGTTTTCCAGTTAGTTAGTGAGAGCTCTTGCTACTGTAATATAGTGTGTAATATAACTATAGTGGAATATAATATAAGAAATAATAATAAAGCAACTGATCAGCAACTGAATCATGGAGTCAATGCTAATTATTCCCCAGCTGGGGGCCTGCAGCAACATATGTCCTCAGAAGAAAACAAGGGATCTTCCTCTAGATATAGCCAATTTACTTCAAGCTTACAACTACTGGTTTTGGAAGAATGATCTCTGCTACTTTTTCTGCTCTTGAACAGACAACACTGACTGTAGGTAGCAAGGCAGCTGCTAGGCACCCAAGTAGGTAACAACAGAAAAACTGCTTTAACATAGTCCCAATTTCTATAGACAGAAATTAATATCTGCATGTTACAAAAATATGTGATAATTTCAGTTTTCTGCATCTTTAAAGATATATGGAATGACAGCCAAGGAAATACTAGAATAGTAAATAACAATTAATTACTTTGGAAGATTGATGCTCTTCCCCTTACAGAGTTCTGGTTTTCCTTTTATTTTACTCCCCAGCCAGCTCCTTTCTTCCATAGTCATAATCCTTCTTCCATTTTTGTTTAATGCAATTTTTCCCTTCCTATTATTAATTATGATCAAATAGCAGCAGTGTTAACAGGCAGAAATGAATTCTGACATAAACACAAAGTTGATTGCATGGTAATTTTAATATACCAGCTTTCCTTTTTACCCATTAAGAAGCAGGAGTAGACTAGCAATTTAAAAAACTTTCTCTCAGTGCTCTACCAGCATTACTCCCCTGGCTATATAGATATGCATGGAAGGTGCTCATTATCTTTATGCTGCCTGGAAGCTAAGACACAGCTGAAGAAAAAATTGTGGTTTTTTCTGCTTTGTACTTGTGCCTGACTTTAAATCTCACTAATGCTCTTGGAGCACTATTTACAACCCACAATACATAGAGCTCCTACTGCATGCAAATTCATTTGCTTCAACACAGGGAGAGTTAGGAATCCCCAGTGCACTGTGAAATTTTTAGCTGTGAGCTTGGGTGTGCCTCACTTTTAATACTTTTGAATACCCACTGATTCATAAGGGTTGTCTTCATTTAAAGCAGAGTAAAATATAACCTATTGGTCATAATATTGGATTAATGGAGGCTTAATTGCACAAAAGCAGATTGCCAAAATAGCTATTACTTTTCACTTTGGGCCAAAACATTGATCTCACCAGCCACAAAGGCTGCCTCGCTCCCTCTTCTGGCCAACTGGTAAATCTATTGCAATTTCCCAAAGTCCATTTGTTTCCCTTCAGAACCACGGCATCCTGTATTTTTCTTCTATTGAAAATGAGATAATGAATATGTAAAGAAAAGCATAAACGTCAAACAGGGATTATTTGCCCACAGCATATACTTAAAGTTGCCACAATAAGCTCTCTCAGAATTACTATTTTTTTAAAATACAGATCAGATTATTCTGAGATCATAATGAAATTAGATGATGGCAATCAACCTCATTCAACATCGAGAAATGAAAAAGCATTTAAATAATCTTCAAGAAACACATTTGTAAAAGCAATTGTAGATACCTCGGAATAGATTTTTTAAAATTAAAAACTTAATTTTAAATTTAACAATTGCTTAAAGTTTGAAGTAAATGCAAAAATATTCCCTTTGAGTCTGATGATAACGTAATTATCTCATCTCTTAAATACATTATGATGTGTCAACTGGACTACAGTAACTCTTTAGTATCAGAGGTTCTAGAAGGACTACTGAGTTCAGTAATCAAAATTAGTCTTTACAAAAGACTACTTAAAAGCCACAATGCATAGTGTTCCTAAAGCACTTAGATAGTTTCTTTGAGATTTTCTACAATACAGAAGATGAAAGAGACTTACCATTTACTACAGTTCCCACAACATCTTTTGCTCATGAGACATTGTTCTGGTATGTTTGCATCCTGCCTTTTAAAATGTCTCAGTAGGCTTCAAGGGTAGCTATGCTTAGAGGTGATGGCATCAACCCAAGCCATTAGAGGGCTCTGACACAAATGCCCCTCCATGTATAAGTATACAATGAGAATTGATATGCTACAGGATTAAAGAGTTTAAACCATTAAGTGAGAGCATCAGACATTCAGTATTTTGCACTCACGAAGTGATTAAATCTTTCTGTGGCTGGCATATATTCTAAAGATAGAAAACTATAAATGCAGTATTTAGACTATACTGTGTCCAGATATGTAATTATACTAATTATACTTTATAGTTAATATATGTTCAGTGCCACTATTAATATATACAGGTCAAGTTTTGGCTTTAGTAAACCTGGGGAACCCAGTTTCATCTACCAGGTTAATCAATTAAGGTTCAAGGTATACTTACTTTGGGCTGACCTTTAGCTACTGTAGTTGTAGCCTCTCAGGCCACAATTTCTACTCCTAGTTGTACCTGCCCCTATCAAGGAGCACATCTATGAGTGCAACAACCCCACGACTGGCAGGGATACCCTTGAGGGCACAGCATTTAATGAACAGATAAAAATTGCTTGCAGAATTTCCTTGCACAGCCTCATCAGATAATAATCTTACTTCAAATGCTCCATCTCCAAACGCTTGGGAACACCTGCTTTCTAGCTCTGGGTAGATGCAGTGGAATCATGGCAGGTTTTATGCCTTTCATGTCCCTCCGTAAAGAATAAATTCAGAGCATGTAGTTCATATCACCAGATGATCCAGACACAATGGAAAGATTCCCATCTTCAGGTTAAATGCTGAATTGCCATTGTCTTTCTGTGAATTAGTGTAGAGGGAAATTAAGAAGCATTAGATAGGAAAATCTAGCATTCCCCTTTGGGAATATCTGTGCTACACTGTAAAATTCATTTCAGTGGGCCTGAGCCAAAACTCCTCTCCACTGTAGTGACGTTAATTCAGAGTCTACTTGTTTATTGTCAGCATCACCATTAATACAAACAAACAAATACGCAGATAAAGGAAGAGTCACCTGTCTCATCTTTACATTACCATAGAAGGTAAGGCTTGGCTTTGTGGACTGTAGATAACTGAAATCCATGTACATCAGATTAAAATAATTTTTTTAAAAAAGTATTTTCTTTTCCATTTCAGAATATCACATTAAATGTTTCTTGAGGTTTACACACCTCAAGGGAATCAGAGGTACCAATGTTCATGGACTTTGCCAGGACAGCCCAGAGACTACAAGTGATCCTACATATTCTCCAAAGTATAATCCTCTGTGCTGCTTCCCAGCAAGAAGGAATCTGCTTACGTAGCCACTCTCAGGTTTATACAAGGACATCTCTGACTGCTGGCTGAATGCCTAGAATTGAACTTGTTCTTCTGCTCAGAAAGGTCCTAGGCAAAAGGCACAGCAGGTTAGTGATGGTACCAGCTCAACCTTAAGTGACCAAGACAGGAACATGTTATTTTCCTGAAAATCTGAAAAAGCTGCATGGCTACTAGCAGATCTCCTCTTAAGTTAACACTCTTGTCCCCTGTGGATCCTGTACCAAAATAACAGGAGAGTCACAAGAATTTCCAAGGAGTCTTAGTAGACCAGGGAGAGCATGGAAGGAAGTATAAAAGATACAATTTATTCTTGGCCTTAAAGAGTGATCTGGAAACCCACCAGATGCAACGTCATCCCTTTCTGCAGGGACAGTGGTGTGGAAGTCCTGGCTGTCATGTCATATACAGCCCATTGCAAGCAGCAGTCATCTTGTCATTGATTCACTCAGCACAAGATCTAGGTCAGGACCTGATTTACTTCCTAAGTACTATCAGTGTACTCACTTAATGGAAGAAATTTTTGTGATAGAGAAGATGAGTACATGTGAGATAGAACTATATAAGGTATTTACAAATTTTATCAGAGTGATATTTTAATTATAGATGAAATTTTGCTTAAAAGCCAGTGAGAGGATGTGGCACACAGAGAGTAGTCAGAAGAATATTATTTGTTCAGCCCTATGATGAGAAGATCTTGAATGATGAAAGAGTAATGGACGGCATTTTTTGAAAGAAAACATTTAATATCTTAGACATCAGCACAGAAGGATGTGGAAGGCTACTATTTTCCACACAGAGAAATAAGAAAAGGGTATTTCAAAGCCCTCAGGGAGGAAAAGCAAGTACAGAAATCAAAGCTTAGGCTTTGTAAATTCCTGGTTCTGTAGGGTCACTCTCAGGTAACGAATGCCCAATCCAGGCAGCGGTGTGTGGTTTGACACAGTGCTTGGGTGTCACAGCAGGGGCTACATCAGACTTGTTAAACAAGGAAACAGATAGTTTGGGCATTCATAAATTTTCACTACCAAATATATAACTTACCTAATTAGTTGCAACTGACTGCAGAAATACTCATTTAGAGGAAAATGAAGGAGAATTCATGACTAATGAAAACTGGCGGAACTTCCCTGAAGTCACATTAATTACACTGAAATGATCTTCTATGTTGCTAATGATTCCGTTTGTGCAAAGGCAGTCTTTCCTCCCTTCCCTGCAGATAAAGTACTTTTCTCATTAAAATTCAGCTCACAGATGTCTACACAAGTTGCCTTTACCTCTTTGACTGCAATGTATACACTCTATAGATTATATGAAGGCAGATCAGAAATAAAGAAATAGGGAAGACTACTGCAACTTTATATTTCAGTATCCAAATTTCAGGTAGGCAAGGAAACAAGAATGAGGATACATTCCAGTGTTCATACTTGAGATATAAATTTGTTTCAGAAAAAGTTAAGGAAAAAATTAATGGATGGAGCAATGTGAATGGGGGTTAAGCTGGAACAAGCCTGACAAAAAATGCATACAGACATTTGACAGTAGTGGCTGTCTGTCCTCAGTAATCTCCTCAAAAGCTGTACTGGGAAGGCAGTAAAAAGAAAACTTGCAAGGTTTAATTTTGGCCCTTCCCATCTGACATTGCTTTTATTACTGGACTTCACATGGAGTGTGGAGCTACCACTGGTCTCTCATCTCCCCAGAATGTGAGGGAGTACCACTCCACAAAAAGTAATGTATAAACACTTTCTTGGTATTTATAAAACACATAAAATCACTAACCAAGTCAAGAGAGTCAATCGTCTAGCTACATAAACAATTGGTTGGTTTGATGAGTCATATTAAATGGACAGAAATCAATGTGCTCCAAATTTACTCTGTTTATAAGAACATAAAAGCCTTTAGGGTTTTTGATTTATGAGATAATTTACAGAAGATTTTGTTAAAAGAGGAAAGTATTAATCCTCTCTTTCCTCCCCAGACAAGATTTAGCAATATTTTACAATCTATGTGTAGGAAAAGAGATAAATGCATGTTCTGAGAAAGCAAATGCTATTAATAAAACACAAAAGAATCTATTCAAGATTAAAAGCCCTGCCCTCAAAACTTCAGAAAAGAGCCCATGTGTTTTCATCATACTTTTCTCAGCATTTCCTACTGTTGCAATTTTCTTTTTTTGTGTTTCATATGTTCAGTTCTAATTTTTACAAAAGGTGGACATTGTTTCTTCTCAGAAATGTCATAAGAGAGCCCTAGATATTTAATAGCGCCCAAAATACTGGAGTTTTTTAGGTGCTAGCAAGAGGGAGTGGCTAGAAGTTGAATCTCCAAAAAGGGGCAAGGGCCAATGTGCTCAGCTTTGCAGGCTTTGGTCACTTGCCTGGTGAAAGGAAGATTGTGGCTCTGAGCTCTGCTCCTAGATTGGAGGTGGCAAATCTGGTGAGCAAATGAGGCTCCTAAGGAAGCCAACAGAACAAAGTGATGGACATGTCTCACCCTCTGCTTGATTTTTCATACTTGACTTCTCAACACAAAAGATTGTGATTCCTTGGTATTCACAGCCATTTCCTTCCCTTAACTGTACAAGACCTTTCAAAAATTATCAGTGCCACTGTAAAAAGCAGAGGGATTGCTGACCCATTCTCCCTTTACCCCCATGGACTGTGCGGGAGAGCTGGATTCCCTTTGGAACAGAGACCCAAGACTATTCATCATAAGGGGGTATCCAGCAATTGCTAAAGCAAACAAATACTGGGGCTAGAGACTAAAAGAGGCTCCCTACATTAGTGTCAGACATCCACTAGAGGGAAGGGAACCCTCCTTGTCCAACAGCAGCATTGTTAAAACAGGGATTTTGCACGTCTAATTTAGTTTTTCTTAGACATCCCTATTTATCTGGGATTTCAGATGGCAGCTTGATCAGCTACACCACCACAATCTGGAAAATCTGCTAAAGTGCAAGAAATCCCAGACATCTGTGGTCCACTTACTCCTCAATGCATACACACTAAGATTGGTGCTTCCAGATAATTTTGACTTCCTGGCCACACCATGCCCTTTTGGGATGCCCATACTCCACAGATCTGGTGCTGTCAGGCAAACTGTGCATGAGTATATTAGGGTTTACAGAGTAGAACAATACCTGTGTGCAGTGTGGGGCTTACTGCTGACCACCACATTGCCATGTGCTCCTGTCCAGGTAAAGCCAGACAGGAGTAAAGAAGCGCTGTGTGAAGCATGGAAGCACTGCAGGATTCAAAACCAGATTTCCTCCCTGCTTTGTAGTAAACCCAGCCACAAGATGAAACAATAATTTCTCTCTCTTCTGCTCCCTTCAGCGTCTTTATTATTGTGCACAACATGAAGCAGTGCTGTGAGGCTGAAGGCAGGTCCTTGAAGGCTGGTCCTTGTGATGGTGAGGGCGGGCTGCAGGGACAGAGTCAGTGGGAGTTGGATCCTGTCACATAAGCTACTCTGGTGCTCACTAATACCTCAAAGTGGAACTTTTTTTATAAATGGCTGCTCCACAGGATGTTTCTGTGCAGAGACAGATCTGCTGGGGATGCTCTGGCACCATCTGCCTGGCCAGATGGACTGGGAATACCTAGGCTGACAGTGAGGTGAGTGCATCTGCGGTAACAGCGTCAGTCAGCACGTCAGGGACAGGGGGTATGTCCGTGACGGTACTGTGACCTGGAGATATCCACCCTGTGCTCCAGGGTGCACAGCCCAGACACATCTTACACCTAAGCAATGGTCAGAAATAAGAAATGTATTTTTAAAGAAGCCTATGCCAACAGAGTGAGCACATGGTAAGAACAGTCAGTTTTCTTGATCCTCATAGTAAAACCTTTAAGTCTTTGAAAAATTAATGTTTAAATAATCAAACTGCATTATCAAAAATCATTTAAAAAAATTAGAAAAGTGAAGGAAAACTGGAAACAAATTTAAATTGAAGTACCAGGATTGTGAAGGATTTAAAATTCTAAGGCACTCCGCAGTCCATTCTTGTTTTCAGATATGACTGCAATGTACCTATGGAGTTCAGATAGGTTACAATCCTTTCCCTGTATTTAGAGGCCTCCTGAAATCTGCATCTTTTGTTGTACTTGCCACATGATTAAAAAATACAAGAAAAATTTTGTCGTTTGATAAATAAAGCTCAGAAGAAGCCATATTTGCCTGTTGAGAATGACTTCCTACATGTGGGAACACTTGCACACAATGTCACTTACTGGTTTCACTGCAACTTCTGGTTCAGCAGAACATATAAATAAAAAAATATGTGAAGGACAAAAATATATTCTGAGATAGCTTTTCACTAGGAATATGGTCAGTGGGGAACAGATGGCTCTTGGTCACTGGGTTACATTCTATAACCTGAAATTTACCATATGAACCAGTTCACTTACTGATCATATTGGGAGAGGCTAAAAAATGGATGTGCCAGAAACTGACTGTCCTTCCTCTGTCCAGTTCAGGAATGAGACAGTAGTAGAGCAGAGGTATAAAAGTGAAAGCAGATTCCAAAAGCCACCACTGGAAAACTGTATTTGTGCAGAGCATTGAGCAGAGGCAGCATTTGGATACAGATTTACCATGTAACCTCATTCCTGAGAGAAGAGCCCTGTCAGACCCAAAAAATAATGTTTGGCATGAGAAAGAAAAGTGTTGTTTCTTTCATACAGAGGAGGAGAACAGGAGAACTCCTCTCTGTCCCTTTTGGCAGGTATGCAGTGAGATTGTCCTGGTAGCTGGAGATACATCTTTTGTTGCAGAGAGTTTTCAAAGACCAGGCTGTTTTGAGAGAAGTACTCTTTGTCTGTCTTTCCCCCACTCCCTTCAACCACGGCAGCCAAGGATGGTGAACCTTAATGTTGAAAAATGTTACCTGAGGGCACACAAGGAGACCCGAGTCAGAGGAAAACAAAATAGTTAAGTGGATTAAGTGAGGTGAGCTCATGAAATTTCTTCATAAACAGAAATGACAGGCTAGCTTGGGAAAAGAACATTTTCCTAAGTGTTCCTGACAGCAGAAGCTGATCAATAGGAGCAAATGTGTAATGAACCAGACAATGACAGAAAACCAAATAAGGCCATCCTCTGGATTCAGCAAAACAAACCAAGTATGGGAAAACATATGGGCCATGCTAAGGAAAGAGCCATGCTCATGTGTGCAAGGTGCCACCCAGCTACTTGCAGAGGAGCCTGAGTGCATGAGGAGAGCCAGAGACACTGACTTCAGCCCATCCCAACAGAAAGCATGGACTTTACCTTCATGGCACAAAGGTCCTCATTCCTCATGTTCTGCCTGTGAGGCCCCTTCTAGTAAAACTACTAATTCAGACTACAGCAATCAACACACTACTGCTGTTCAACATTAAACATTTTCAGAATTACCTTTGTGCTGGCTGCCCACACACACATGGAAGTTTTCATATCTTTTTTTAATGCACAGAAGCTTCCTGCTATTTCTGCACAATATTCTTGCTAGAATCCAGCCACTCTATTTCCATCAACTATTTTTTCATCACTGGCTTCTGTTTTGTCAAGTTTATTAATCAAGAAGATGGTTGTCAGGGTTTACACATGTTTTTGAGGTTCCCCAAGAACAGAACAAAATCTCAATGGAAACAGGAATCCTACATGATGTTCTCTCAACAAGCCATAACCAGCTTGACCGGTCAACAAGCCACAACAAATCCAAACTTAATTCAAAGTACAAATTGACTTTTCCAGATTACCATTCATTTTTAATTAGTATTAAGAAGAGCATAAATTCATATTTAGAATAGTTAGTGTTACCCTCTAGAGCCTACAGAGGACTATTGAAGCAGAAACTTTAATTTTTTGCAAATCAGAGTGTTAAGAAAAGCCAATGCATTATTAGTGTCCTGCACAAAGTCTTTGGAACCCAATACCTTAAAACTTTGCTTGATATCCTAATTTTACCAATGAATACTGTTTAAAACAAGAAGATCCAAACCAATTACTTAACACACTCTGACCAACAAAATATCTGGGTACCCTAAAAATGTTATGGACCACTTCTCCCCTTGAAAAGGCAGTTTAAGTACAGCAAGATTAAGCACACATCCACTCACAAAGTTCAAGCACCCCTCTATCCCAATATTTTTAAATCTTAAAAAAAAAAGTCAAATCATCATAACAAGACTTAGTAGCTCCAAGTCAGCCAAAGAGGGATTCCCAGGCAGAAGCATCATGAAAGAAATGTGTAAGGCTGCTGACAGAAGTTCCCATGCAAACCAAGATGCAGAGACAGTGTGCCATGCCTTGCCAATTCCTCTGTGTGCTGTTTTTTACAGCCCAAAAAAGGGAGCCACAGTACAGACAGGGCTCTGAAAGAGCTTGGAATAGGAATGCAGAAAGGTCATTCAATGTTGCTTCTTTCAACCTTGTGAGTTGTAAGCATTAAGTTACGTCACTGACCTAGGGTCGGGATTTCACTCTGAATAGCTTACCCTGTCTTACACAGGAAATCTGCAACAAAGCTAGAACTGAACCTGGAGATGCAGATTTTACCTTTCCTTTCTCAGTCATAGCTCCAACCTTCCTTGAAAGAGGGGGGAAATATGCATCTGTTTAATTCCAAATATGGGTGTGAATCGTACAGTTTTCAGGTATGTGCTTATTTATCTGATGACTTCAAAATTTTCCATTAATGAAAAAATTCAGAGTTTCTGCTCAACAGACCTTAGATTGCAATTGTAAGCGATCTCAATAGAGAAAGGGTGTGATTTGCTGAGGAAATAATTAGTCTCATTTTGATAAATCTTTTTCTGCCAAATGACTATAGAGATACATTTTAAACAATAAAATAATAATTTTTTAGATCAAGCTACAGCTCCTAGGTTAATCAGTGTCCTACAGGAAGACTTTCTCTCTGCATAAACATAATCTTTTTATTGAAATGGAGGGGACATGACCTGTAAATGTTCTTTCATCTATGTTGCACAATAGCTCAACTTCCTCCTTTAAAAAACCCAAAGCCTCCAAGAAAAGAGGATTATTTTTCTCTCCCTTTTCCTTCATCATGATCTTTCTTACACCTTGCCGTAGGCTATCCTGTCATTTTCAGATTTTTGATTCCCTGATGAAACAGAGTATAATCTTTCTCACAGATGTTGCCGAAAGCACCAGGGAGCCAGCTTTGTGCCTATGTGTCCATGGGGTGCATTTATATTCTGCCCACACAGGTATGTTTCGGAATTAACAATAAAAACTTTTTCTGAGTACTCCAACAAAGAGCTGCCTCCGAGATCAGGGATGACTGTGCCATAAAGTTAAATCACTTATTCTACCACAGGCAATGAATCAACCAAGAGTTTAGAAATGTGATTGAAGAGTTACAACTGAGTTAGTGCAAAACGTTGCGTGCTAAAATGCACGGTTATGCCTGAATGCTGTGGAGGTTTTGCTCTACATGCCTTGTCAAGCAGGAGTCGATATTGGCACTTTAACATTTGTCTTATAGCAACAACCAGGTTGGCTTCAGGTGACCTGAAGACAAACACAGCCTATGTCTTGATTTTCCAACATGAGTGTGAACTCTCACATGAAGTAAAAACCACCAAACTAGTATGAACTGTTGCGAACACACAGGAAAAAAACCCATGGAAAGTTGGTGAAACACCAATCAAATGCAGAGATTTATAGGTGTAACAAAAGAGAACACACTCCTTTTGAAAGGTTAGTGACTAACTCCTTTCATGCTTTGGGTGCTGTCTAGTTATTTATAAACAGCACACCCAGAGAAATACCTACACCCCTTTTGTCTTATTTAGTGTAATCCAGTCTTACCTGGCAAGTCCATATTGATGTGATAATGAATCCATCATCTCTGAAGACATTGAAGATTTCAATGATGCCCCGTGAATAACCAAACACAGAGATACTGGCATCTGACACTGCCAAGTTAAATGTGAGGTAGTCGGTAGGCTGCAGAACATGTCTTTGTTTATACAGGACAAAAATCACAATGCTGTTTCCAAACCAAGACAACCAACCTGGAAAAAAAAATTAAATCCGTGGAACTTAATGATCTTTAAGGTCCCTTCCAACTCAGTCCATTCTATGATTCTATGAAATCAAAAAGAAAATAAAGAAAGAAGCTGTTGAGTGTGTAAATGTATGACATATCTTCTAAAATTGCCTTTTGTTCCATTGGAAGTATATTAAACCAGATTATCCACTAGAAAACTATGCATGAAACCTTTTTGAGCAGCTGGGTGCATTTCAGAAGTAGGAGCAAGTTATTGAGTGCAGCAATAAAACAGAACAAAGAGCTCTTGCTACACCTACTGAAGATTCACCATTTAAAGTGGATTTTTTCCCTGAAGTTTTTTTCCTTAAGTGGATAGATGAAACTCATAAGTGTTACACCTGGGAAAATAGGAAGGAAGAAAGATTGGTAGAGTGGAGCAGAGACTACAAACAATCTGCCAAAATCTGCAGCTGTTTAAGTTCCTCATATACAATAATGGATACAGAAAGTTCACGCACTGAGCCAGAGGGCTGCTTTACCAGTTCTCCTTAGAAAAGGGCAGCTAATACAACTAGGTTTCTTCTCTTAGAACAATCTAGGATCTCCTTGCAGCAAAGTCTGTCCCAGATGGGAATATTTTTCAGTAATGCACATGACAATCCATATCAAGAGAATATTTGTAATAGAACTTCAAAGTCTCTTTTATTTAATTTTTCAGAAAGTTGCATTCTCTCTTACTCTCCAGGAACAGAGATGCCAGACTTGTATGTGTCTAAGTATGTGAGCAAAACACAAGGGAGATAACTGTAAAGCTGGTGAAAGTCAGACACTTACTCTGCTGGAGAGACCTAGAGTTTCCAAATGTCCACAGCTATTGCTCTGCCCATCAGTGCAAGACCCTAGTGGCTTGCATCCCACTTTTGGAAATTATATAGGTGTGTAGAGATGAATGACTTTTAACAGAAAGCCTGGTAAATGTCAGGCTCAGTGTTGAAAATGTGGCCTAGCCAGTTAAGGGGGCGGAGGGCTGAGCAGCAGGTCAGGCAGACCTGGCTCCCTGCTGGCTCCTGCTTCTATCCCACAAACCAGCTCTGCCACTTCTGACATTGGTGACCTCACTTCACCTTGTCTAGGTAGAGCAAGATGTGACCTCTTTTGAGTGTCTACTGCCTACGACAGGATAAGGAATGCAACACCTGGTGCCTTATGCCAGGTTACAATATTACCAGGTGAGGGAGAAAAGAGCTGACCCGCAGCCCTCTGCCCAGGCACAAACAGTAGATACCCCAGAATTAGGCTGCTGTGTATTGACCCAGCAAGAGATGAACAAACACAATAAAGAGGGATGTGATATGATGGTTCTGCACAGCATTTCTGGATAGTCAAAGGGGTCTGTGCTATGAAAGATGGCTGATAGGTTTAATGTTGTAGCAAGAGGGCAGCTGCCTTCCTTCGGGAAGCACCACTTCAACGTCAAGGATCCAGCACTTCACTAGCACAGGCTGCTGTGCCTAGGAAGGGAGGGGAGGAAATTTCCTCTCAATCTCCAGGCCATGTGGGAGTCTCAGGAGATGAAATGTCAAAGAGCAAGGCACCTGTTTAAAGAAAGAGACTGGGCAGATACCTCCCGGTGAGGTGCTCTGGGTACTTTGGAGGGGGAGGGAGGTGGTTGATGGGACAGTCTCTGTGTGGTTCTATGAACTGCTTCTTCTGTAGAGCAATTTACTTTTAATAGTTTCTCTTTGCTGCAGTGCCAAGCTGCTGCTGCTCTGCCTTGTTTAGCAAATGCACATGGTTTACTGAACAGTATTTGAACTGGGAAGAGCTGAAATGTCAGCATATGGTATTGACCAGAAATAGTCACTGGTGCAATGATACACTGAGATACACACATACATTCTATATATACCTTGTTACAAGATCAGCAATAATAAATATATTTTGTTCTGGCCACTAGGTGACAATGTTTCTTAATCAAGTCTTGTTTTGAACAACTGCATGCACTTTAACTCAGGGATTTTTTGACATTTGTGTGAGTCTAGGTATTATAAATAGGCAGAACAGGGAACTGGAGGAGGAAGGCTTTGGGAATGAATGAGGACAGCCTGCAATACAAACGTGGGAGTTGTGTTGTTTGTGTATGTTGGTTCTACCCTCTGCAAGGTTAGATAGTTATCAAGGCAGTAGGTATGAAATATTTTTCCCTGTCCATATGAAGACATAGTGCTAAAATGGCAGACAAAATAAAATGGCACCTCCTTTGTAAATAGCAAAATTTTGCCAGTGCAGTGTAATGGATAGGAGGGCTACCCTCACAGTGTCAGACACCTGCCCTTCCTGGGAATATACAGAGCAAATTCTCCCTAGCCTGGACGGTAAGGGAGTTTTCAGTTAAAGTGTCTTAAGGAAGAACTTGAGCAAAATGTCACATCAAACAACATTGCACATTTTAGAGCAATGAGAGGCGAGAGAGACACAATACTTGTGATAATTTTTGGGAACTACATTCACAAACTGAGGTTGGAGATGAGGGGAGCATCTCCAGGTAAGCAAAGCAGTGGAGAACCTGCACCATTATATCCAATCTCTAAAATGGTCTGTCTGGGTAGCAGACCATATTAATTTGGATTTAAAAAAAACCAAAGAAACGGAAGAAAATAAATTCTTAGTAAACCATGCAATAATAAAATCAGTGGTCACATAAAAGTGCTGTCAGCTACAGTAGTGACTATGGGACACTGGATCTCTGTGCCAGCAGATACATGTGCTAGTCTGGGTTGCTGCCTGCATTGACTGACTGACTTAAAAAGCTGGAAACAGACCACCCCAAAACAGAAAATTACCCCAACCAAAAGAATGGCTCAAACCCCTCTCCCTTCCTCCCCCAAGCCCTGACAGCATAACAGGGAAGAAGGCTGAAAATTCAAGGCAAGCAGAGCAATAGCGCTGACACTGTCAGTGAGGGCAAAGATCTCCTCAACTGCATTCCAGGTGATGTGTGCCTTTGGGAACATCAGAGGTAGATCAAGAGTCCACAAAGAAACCTCTGAACTTTGAAGTGCCTCCATGGTACCAGGTGACATCTCAGTAAAACAGAAGATAGAAAAGAAACAACTGAGGGAACTTGTTCCATCTTTGGCAAGCTGTCACTAATATTCACTCATAAGAGTATGCAGAAAAAAACCCAAACCAACCCCAAAATCCAAACCCAGCATACTAAGGCAGTCCTGGTGAAAAAAGACAGATTTCAACTGAGGTCAAAATGTGGCGAGAGAGAAAAAAAAAAATAGCAGCTAGATAGAAACTGAGCACTGCCACCAAGCATAAGGTTCAGAGAGGGATCACCACATCTTTCCCATAAGCATAGTCTGACATGAGTTGTTCATCAGAGAGAAGCTAGATCTTCTGACGTGGCAAAATGTACAGATAATATGCAAATACTTCAGTAGTTTTGCAAATATTGTGAGGTAGGAGGAATAGGATGGACAACAGCATTAAAAATGTTGTATGCCCCTATATAATTCAGTAGTAATCCTGCTCCTGGAATAACACTCTCTAAGAGAGCATTTTAATCCACAGATGTCAAAAGCACTCCACAAGGGAGTCTGGTGCTGTTATCCATGATTTCTTACGGAGGAACAGAAGAGCTGCCAAGCAAGCTGGTGAAAGTCAGCTTGCTTGGCAGCCCTTCAGCTCTTCACAAACTCGTGTGTCAGTGTGATGCCCACCAGCTCATACAAAGAAAGCACCAGAAAAGTAGCCAAAAAGAGTGACTAAGGAGACTGAAAATTTTTCTGCTGAAAGCAACTGAGAACGCAGATTGTTTAACTCTAAGAACATTGAAAAAATACATTGTAATTTTAAAAATATTTCTGTCAAATCACTCCATCCTGTGCATTCAGACATGCCCTATTTTTTTCTCATGTACCTGAGAAGGTCATTGAACAAGCAATAAGCACCTGAGGCTGCATGCAGTTTCATTGTTAACATTGTTTCTGAAGAACTTAATTTGGCACAAGTGAATTAATAGCTCTGAGCTGGTCATCCACATTTCCAATAGATTAGTTCACCTGTACCCAGCCAAAATAGGTTATTATGCTTTCTACTTAGACTTGTTCCTATTAGGCATTGTTGCACAGCCTTTACTTGTAAAACCTGGCAAGACTGAAATAGAAAAATGGGTATTACAACTCAGCCAACTCATTAAAATATATATGAAGCCTTAAGTGAAAGAATTCAAGAAGTGAGACCAAAAGGTGAGCCTCAGTGTCACAAGACAAACTAAGCTCTTTCCTCAGCAAATAACCTTCCTCTAGGACAGAAATTGGATTGAGCATCTTAACACAGAGCAGGCATGAATGAAATCAATAACTTACGCAACTACACATATGCAAGCATAAATACCTATCAGAAGAGGCTTGCTGCAAAAGATTTTCCACCCAGAAAACTTTAATTAAAACAGTGATAAAATTCAGAGAATTTGCAAAGCTGTCATTAACTATTGCAACTGTGAAGTGACCCTACTCTGTTTTCAGTCTTCGCTGCCAATTATACACAGACAATATCCTGTCCAGGGCATATTGCCAGTTCTGGCAGGAAGGAAAAGAGTCATCTTGTTTTAGACTTGACAAAGTATGGACAGATTATTTGTTCAATAAATGCAATCATTTTGGGGATGAATGTTCTGTGAATAGCTTGTTTCCTTTCCCACCTTCTCAGATTTATCTGTCAAACAAAATCCCAAAATAACACTCATTCTGTCACTTGTCAAGTAACAGTTTACTATTACCATTCGGAAGTGTGTGCCTTTTAAAGGCATGTTTGGATCTTGTGGTCTGTTCTGATGGGATTGGTAATGCACTCAGCATGCTTTTCTGATGGAAGTCAGAATTTGCCCTCTAATAAATACTCTCTCCTATTGACTTAAAATTTCCTTTTAAGCCTCGTATTTACTCTAACAGGTCCAGTTAAGAGTGGAACGAGGGGAAGCAAACGGAGAACAAATTATGTATAAATGCAGAAAAAAACCCAACTTAAGAATTCCAGTTAATAATTATGAAGTAAAAAAAGCTTTATATTTTTTCCCCATATTTAGAAGCCAGCAGCAGTGGGCAGTGCTTTTAAATTGTACCTCATAATTTAAACTGTACAAGGATTTTCCACAGTACTGCACTACTTATGGCATAGGCAAAAAGGGGTCAGGTGTAATCCCAGCAGCAGGACAAGCTTTCACCTGTCTGTTGGAGCCAGGTTTGAGCTCATTGAAGGGAAGGATGGGAGCAGACTGCTGCCTTCAGAAAGAGGATGCTGATGCAGGTGACCTAGCACAGGGTAATACAGCAGTTGCTATCACTTGCAGATAGTCCCTCTAAGAGTGGATCACTGCTGTTGAATGGGCATGGCACCTTCTCCCCACTTTGCTGATCCCCTGGCCAAAGCATTAACAAGGAGAATGATGGAACAGTGGCTTGGGTGTCAAGAAGCAGAGCAGTGGCCTCAATGTCCATCAGCATTTGCAAAATGTACCACACGCTTCCTGCTGGTTTGCTTGTGATGTCAGCATGTGACACCACTGCACTCAGGCTTCCATGCAGAGTGCTGAGGAGCCCTCACCTGGATCCAAAACTGCCTGGCTGCTGTACCACGTACAACGCATGCATCAGTGTCCTGTCTGTCACAAATGACAGCTGTGCTACCTGTCACCTGTGAGAATTTCCAGGAGGGGACACGCAGAGGTCTTACCTCAGCAAAAGGTGTTAGGCCATGGCTCTTGGATATTCATGACCTCTGTCAAGATGAGTGACTCCAGGAAGACTTGGCCAAATATAGTTAGGTTTTTAGGACTTTATCCTGAGAAGGTGAGGAGATTCAGAGGAACCCCATCTTCTGGATAAATGCTAATACCAATCACATACATCTCCTTGGTTTTGGAAAAGTACATCAGAATTTGAAAGAAGCTTCACTGCCATACTTAAATTCAAAAGAAAAGAAAACACTAAGTAACTACAGAAGTGTTATCACTGAAGCCATTTTCCAAGGCATCAAAGCCCCAAGAGTATCAAATATGAACATCTTTGGGGCTTTGTGTAAGGAAGTATCTGTCGACTCCTGCCTTTGTGTAAGGAAGTATCTGTAGACTGTCTTGCCAGAGGCCTAAAGCACCAGAGGTACAGGAAGCTAGCACATGGACTGGCCTTTTTTCTCTGCTGCCAGAAGGGCAAGAGGGTGTCTGTATGACAGAGAACTTGTTCTGCCACATTACAGCTCCCTGGATAGAATGAGTTATTGGTGTACATAAACTAATAACTGTAAATTGCTGTGGCTAGTACTTGCAGAACTGTGACAGCAGACCTTTGAGGAGAAAAGAAATTAGGACTTTCCTGCTTTATGTATAACTAACAGATTTTTTCAAAAGTTATAATTTCCAAAAGGTGTACCTACATCCATCAGTTTTAACCACATCTACAATGCATTTAACTTGGAGTAGTGCTTCTGTTGGTTGTGCATACTCTGCAAGAAAAGGAACTTAAGTTTCGAGTCTTGAGGTAAGTTTCAAAACAGCAGCTATGACATGCAAAGCACTTGTAAACTTGGCTGAAGGATCTGAAGAAATCAAACCCCAACAGCCTAAAGGCTCGGGCACCTAGATATTTGCTAGAAGATGAGAGATCACTACCAGGAAGCAGCAGAGGAGAACATCTCTGCTGGTTGATTGATGGAAGAAGTATGAACTACCAGTGTGATGCAGGGGCAATACTGGGAGGGATCAGTAGAGTTGATAGAGTGTAAATATGAATGTGAATAGTGATGGCAAGACCCTGCTTGGATGCTGTATTCAGTCTTGGATATAAGGCTGAGATAAATAAATATAATTACCCCCTGCCCCCCAGTCAACCAACAAACAAAATAAAATTCCCTCAATTGCTTAATATAGGAATACAGAGGTAGACCTCAAGGTATGATTTTTCCTTCAGGAACATAGATTGGCCATAGGATGTCATTCGCAAGCAAAAATTTATTTCAATTAAAAGGAATGACCAAAAATTGTATAAAGTTGTTGTGATCACTTTAGCTAAGAATTTAGGTGAAGGCTCCTGTGCAACAGAGGAACAAAATCAGGAACATGCTTTCAATTGGAAGAGTGATAGCAACACCAAAAAACTCCCTAGCCAGTTATATGAGGGAGCATAATAGCTGTGTAAATGAGATTATACATTGTCTCTGTAGGGGACTGGCCTTGCTGACCTAAGATGCTCTTTCTAGTCTTAAGTGCAACTGCTTAATTCTTTAGCTGATGGTGCAGACATTTCCCAGCCATTCACGAGGGGATACGCAGATGTGAACGGAGTGGGCATAAACTGGAATACCTCTGATTTACCTTACAACCACTCTCCTAAGATTGAAACCATATATATTTCTACTAGAATCTCTGGTTTTGTTCTGAGCACAACTTTCCCTAGTTTCTATAGATAAAAATTAGAAAGTCTCATGTAAACATATTAAAATACTTAGTATTTAACATTTTAACTCCCACAGGCCTTTGTCAAATGTAAGCAGAGGGCTAATAATTTAATTGAAATATGTAATAAGTTAAGAATAAAAAAAATCTGTTAGGCCAATAATTTAAAAATAGAAACATTTTTCTATGTCTCCTAAACATGCTGTTTAGAAGAACAGATTTAATAAAAGTTAAATTTTCTTCTATTTTTCTGGGAGGTTCTATGGTTGAAATTTTTGTTACCTAGCATGCTTGCACTCTTTGAAATTTCAAAAAGTTTCCTTGTGTTAGGCAATAAGTCTGCCCAAAATAGATAATATTTAAACAAAATAACCAAAATTATGTTGGTATCAGAGTGCATTTATACTGAGTGCCATTTTCAAATCCCTGTTATCCACTTACAGTAGCTGTCTTCCAGCAGAACTAAAAGAAACACTTGGAACTGTGCTGCTAACACAGGGTAAGGTTCTAGTACTTAGATGTTTCTTAGATCCTACTTTTAGAAGTTAACTTCTATATGCATCCAGCATTTAAAGAATGAACAATACAAACAATTAAAGTTAAGAACCACAAAACATATTTTGTGTTTCTCCAGAAGATAATTGTAGGATGCCAACTGACTGTCAACAGCCACAACTCTGAAAATCAGGGAACATTTATTCAGTGTTATTAAAACATAGGAAAATATGGAATTATCATGTACTTCTGATAATTTACTTCTTTTATCTTCCCACGTATTAAGCTTAATGAACATTAGCTGAATGTTTACAGGCTTGACTATTTTTCCTCAAGATTTCTGCATAGATTATAAATCTCTTTTTAACAAAAGCAAAGTGTACTTCTCTGACCTTGCAATTGCTGAAAAAAAAGTTACATTTTCTACCATCCTGTTCCACTAGAGATAAAATGAATCACTTCGAATTTGATAATAACATCTATTTAAGAGTTTCCTTTCACACCCAAGCTAAATACCTACCTAAAGCCAAGAGGTAGAAACCTATGATAGTCTCTCCTTGCTCTGTTACAGCCGCCTCTCTGGTCAGAAAACTGATGTTGTTGTTCCTCCAGGGTGCCTGTGCAGAAAACTGGACAGACATTTTCAGTGGAGCTTCTGATGCAGAAAACACCCTTCCCCAGAATGTCCTGGTGAATAAAATGGCTCCAGCCTTTTCTCCAGCTCTGCTCACTGTATTCAAGGGAGCTCTCAATAAGACTAATGATCTAAAGAAGGAAATCTCAAGGGACAGGAGCTTTGCAGCCTTCTGACCTATTCTTCTTCACTAATCCTATCTATTAATACAGCCTGTGAACCTGTGGCCAGCAAAAGACAGAAGACTTCCTCGTATCCTCATTACTGCTATGTGCAAAAATCTCTAACGAAGAGTGTGTATCTGATAAAAGAGACAACTTCCTTTAAAATAAGGTGACACCACAAAACCTACAGGTCCCCAGGCACACCCACACCATACTGATACATTGCTTACATAGCTGTACTTTCATCTCTTTTTCTTTACTGAAGATGAGTGGAATTTTAGTTCAAATTAAATTCAGGGAAAATCTCACACAAATTAAAAAAGGGCACAGTGAAAAAAAAAACAAAACAGGGAGGTGTGATCACCTGAGAATGTAACTTTAACATAGCAGAAAAAATAATCTATTAACTTACTTTACCAGCAGGATAGTTGTTAATTTAAAAAGAAGGGAAGGTAATTTCCAGTACAGGTTGAAAAAAAATATAAGTACTTTGGATCATATTTTTAGACTGCTAAGGACCCTCCAGTCTTGGAGTAAGCTCCAAGTATGATGTGGGATTTTTCCCATACTGTTGAAAAATGAGATCTTGTTTTGTTGAAGTGCATGGGATTTGAGTCAGCCGGGAATACTTTTAGTCTTTTCTGAGGTATCAATGATTGTGTTTTAGCTATGGACTCTCTTAAAAATCAGGTTGTAGTCATAACTAAAAAACTTCAGTCTAAATTAATTCATTTGGAGCAGCAAAGTGGTTAAGCATTATTTGTGATGATTGTTTCCCCCCACCCCACAGTCTTCACACACTGGGAGGGATTAATACCTTGATTGGCTTCCAGTTTTCTCCGTCCTCCAGTGAAGAAGAGAGGCTTGGCAAACTGCTGTGATTTGTTTGGTGGGTCTGCAGGTGACCGTGCTTCCAAACGAGAGAAAGGCTCCCTCTGCAGATTACAGAAGCCTAGTTTCATGTCTCCCAGTGTTTTGGTGGTGACCAATTTAGTGGCTTCACAGAGATTATCCCCGAGTGCCTTCACTATCTTCACAAAGTGCTTTGAAAGAATTAGAGCAGCATATGTTATGGGCAGTTCTATAAAAGGACAAGAAAACTAAAATGCCGTGGTAGTACAGACAAATTACTGTGTTTAACACAGCTGCGACTGTGGGAAGGCATGTGATAAATGGACTTGGCTATAAAAGGACCCTAAAGCACCCCTTTCCTGCAGGCTGGGTCCGCAGAAGGGACACAAACAATGCGAACTCGCCTTGGGACACAGCGGCCCCTCCTTGCTGCCGCAGGCTCAGCCGTGCCTCCCTGCGGGGACAGCAGGGCCAGGCACCCACCTGTGCCGGGACCGAGCTGCGGCGGCTCCGGAGCCCGGGCCAAGCCGGGAAAAGGGCGCACAGCTATGGAGACACAGCAGCGAGCCCTGGCTGGGAGCAGCCACACAGCATCTCAGTCCAGCCGCGACCTGCGCTCCGCAGACCTTCGGGGGACCGCAGAGCCGGCCCCGCGCAGCCCCCGCCAGCTGCATCCCATGGCCGCCCCGAAATCACCTCTCGGGGCTGCACCTGAGGGCTCAGGGCAGCTGCTGCCGCAGGGTAAATGAGCGAGGAAACCCCCTGGAGCCACTGATGTCTCAGGACAGCTGACTAAAGGGAGTGATGAAATGACAGGATTAGGACACAACAGGGCAATGAAGCCCATTTTACGAACGTACCAAACCAACCAGTGGTCTCTGAGGCAGCAGGCAAAGCCAATTTAGAGCAGATATAAGCCAGCAGTATCTTCTGCTTGGGCTGCTAAAATGTGCAACAGCCTTCGAATGCTCCCTATTTGCCTCTCTAAGTGCTTTCAAAGTGACATACATACCAGCACAAAAAGGCAAGTATCACAGCAGCATGGACTGGCCTGACATACTCACTCAGTCTGGTTACGTTACAATCCAGTATGCTGTTTCCAATACAGAAAAAACCTAAAAATTAAAATTTGTGTATGACAGAAAACATATGATGAATGTTCCCAACAAGCACCTGTTTTCCCTGAGGAGCACAGAGATTTGGGCAGTTGCCAAAGGAGTGATTATGTCAGAAAGCTGGTGTAAGTTCTCACAGCACTATTTTTTCACAATACCTGTTTTACATGGGTTAAAGGAAAGGACCATAGAAGGAGGAGGCAAAAGGAAAACTTTTCAGAAGGAATGGGTTAAAATAAACCATAAGAAGATAGAAAATTGGTTGTGTGGAGTGAAAGTACAGTTTTGTCTCTGTAAGGCATAAAATTTTCTGAAATTTTATAGAAATATAATTGAGGGATTTCAAGGCAAATCCAATGGCATATTAGTTGGAACATGTCTACATAGATTCTTTTTGATAAATTATTTTCATTTTTACTTCACATTTTTAATTAAAATATTCCCTACAAAATGAAAAAACTGTCACTATCCAATAAGACATAGTCTTGCAATGAACAGTCACACAATGATGAGTTATGCCTATGGATTTCATCAAGGTAGCCAGAAAAATGCATTTTATATCAGCGACAGAAGATCTTTCCAAATTCAGATCACGTATTTTTTTCCCTGGTTCCAATAAAATACAGTTGTTGAAAGTATTTGCACAGATTCTTTTCTAACGCACATTGAATGAAAAGGAAAAAAATCCTGAGATCAGGTAAGTAATGCTTAAAACTTGTTGATGGACAAATGGGAATGACTGTGCCTGCTGCAAGCCATTTGGAATTGCTTACCTGTAAGAACCAGATTTGAATATGCTCTTTTGTTGCCAATGTCCAATTTTGTAGAACAAAACCACATCTGAAATATTTAAACTGAAGAGTGATCATAATGTGAAACATGCTTGACCACTTATATTTCAAAACATGCCTGTTTAACCCTGGATGTTAGCTCTTGCTGTGACATTTTAGCATGAAAACAATTGCACTCTATGCATTCTCTAGTTAAATGTCTAAACCACATTTTTTTTGCCTGTGTTATTTGTCAAACTCATTTAAGAAAACGGTTACACCACATAATGAATATATTGTAAAATCCATACTTCTGCCATGATTTCTACGGACTTTAGCCTATTCAGTTTCATACATTATTCTTGTCTCATCAATCCTGAATGCTATTTTTTTTCTGGGCAGTTGTGTTCTATAGCTTGTGACAGATATTGAAAACTACCTGACAGAAAAAAATGCTTGGTCAGTGCTTATTACTGCAATATACAGTTTGAAATGAACTAATTCTCAAGAAACACTCTTTAGATTGATGCTAATACAAAGACAGGCTACCTTGCTTCTTCAGACATATGCTACTTTCATGTTGAAAGATGATTGAAGAGAATGGAAAATACTTTGTGCAGATTAGGTGGCTGAAGGTTTGTATTATTTAAACTCCCTGCTCTGAGCTGAACTTACACCGAATAGGTTAGGTGATGGTAAAGGAAATTAAAACCATTTGGACAGCTCAATCAGTTTGTGAGAGGTCTCAAGTGAAATGTGGGAAGTCCTGCTTCTGAGGTGATAGAGAGTTTCCTAATAAGAGGTGGGGCCGTTCTTGGCAACCACTGATAGAGTGGCTAAAGGGCAGAAGCCACTCTGTGGCACAAAGGAATACAAGATTTGAGCTCTTTTATTTCTAACCTGTCTTCGTGAATTGCACTGATTTCTTTTTTTTATTATTAAAAGAATGTTACTGTAGCTCCTGCTACAGTAAAACCTGGCTTTTTGGCATTAAAACCCTTCCAGTCTTCCTTGGTGAGCTCATTACAGTAGCAGGTTTAAACAAACCCACTTCAAAAGAGTGGCTGGCTGGTGTTCTGTCACTGGGGTGCTTTTACTCTCTGTGTTGCAGCAGTGCTTCACTGCTCCAGTTTGGAGGGGAGCCCAGTGAGAGCATCAATTTTCCCCAAATACGGGCTTGCATCATATGCCTGCAATTTCAAAATGGTACATGTTTTGAAATATGAAAACTGATCCTTAATTTCTTAGGTGTTGGTTCAAAAAGGCAGAATGTATCAGGGTTTTTTTGCTTACCAAGCTCTGGAATATGCTAACAGGGGCAGGTGCACTGAATGATCTGTGACTTTGACTCTCTGCAGAAAAGGCAGAACAAAATCTCCAGCATTTCATGTATCAGCAGGACTTTAATGTCAGGAGAAACTTAAAGTTGCATTCTAGGAACTAAGCAAGCTATTGCAAATTCAGCAAATTAGGGAATAAGACGGGACGAAAAAGGGAGGCATAAAGCCTTTCAAACATATTTCATTTATGACAAAAGAAAATAATTAAAGAACTCTAACATGGGAAAAAGTCTCAATAACTATTCAATACAATACATACTTTCTAGCACCTATCATTCTCCCTGGTGTTATATTACCTTTCCACTCTTTCTCTTGAGTCTTCAGGCAGTTGCCTTCAGTCAGGCGAGGAAATGGTGACAGGGAGCATCATCTTTCCATTTTTTTTTCTGAAAGGAACACAATGGCAGTGCCCAAGCAGCATGATGTTGAAATTGCTGATTTTTTCCTCCTCTTTCTAAAGTCTGCTTGGGGCTTCTTTTGGTACATTTTCTTTCTTACTTCACAGCTTATTCTTTTTATTTGGTCTTCAACTCCACATTATGTCTGAATGACCTGTATAAAAAACATCTTACATATGTTGTAGACCTCTTTTCTGTTTCCTCTGCTACCTTTTAAACCAGTTTTGCCTGTGTGAAAGGTTTACATTTAATTGTTTGCTGCTAAGCTGTCCATAGCTCTTAACTGACATTCCCGTGTCCTCTTCTCTTATCCTCTTAATGTCTGCACTCCTCTCCCCTGCATCTTGAGTTGCCACAGGCAGCCCTCAATCACCAGGTCCACCTTTTTTCTTTTACACTGAAATATTAAGATGATGGAATAAATATTTCTCTTTACACAGAATAATTACTCACTATTCTTGTCTGTACAAAAATTGTGGTTATATCCCATGATCAAATCAGGAAATAGTCACCTGATGTTTAAAATAAACTGCTGTCACAGCTAAGCCAGCTACAATGAAGTTCCAGGCAGGCTAAGGCAATTTGAGGCAAAGCAAGCCTGACATGCCTTAATACTGCAGTGTCAGTGCATAGCCTGTGGTATATCACCAGCAATAGCAATAACTGCATTTGTGTGCTACCAGTTACACAGATCAGGCAGTGGCTGGACAGAGCTGCACTGGCTTCACTAAAGTTTTGGTCATCACATAAAATTATAGAAAAAAGCAAGCATCCTGCTTAACTCCATCTGTTCTTGTGCTGTGTCAAATTATGCACAGGTTGATTCTAACCACTTTGAAAAAGTGTAGGTTTCTTTTTGGAGGATACTTTTTGATTGCTTTTGATGACACTGAGCATGCTAGCTCCAACAACCAAGCTAGCAAAACAATACAGACTTTTATCTTAACATATTCAGATGAGATTGTGTGCAGGCAGCATCAAATAGAGCAAAACCTAGGGCACTGTGCTTTCACTGCATCGCCTTTCCCATCATGTCCGAGAACAGAGCCTGTGAGGTTTCTCTCTTCATTATTATTATTTGTGTTTGCCTTGCATAAAACATCCAGAGTTTGCAGGGTAGTAAGGTTCACGCCCTGAAGCTTCCCATTCAAACCCCAGGTATATTGTCTTCCTAGAACTTCCATTCAAAGTGATGAGCTTTCCAAGGACTTAACTACAATTAGAATTTAATCCTGGATTAAGAGAATACACAACAGGAGGAAATCACTGAAAATATAAATAATCTTAACCTGGTGCTATGCTTCTGTCAGCCAAATTCTCTTCAATGTTTCCAGGTGCCAGTTGTTATCACAAACTACATCCTGTAGACTCCTGTGAAATGTTTAATATTAGCTTTCCTGCAGGTGTGTGAGCAGGTAATAGGAGTGGCTCATAACAATGACCAGTTTAAGAAACTGCTGCATCACAGGAGTCCTAGACATGCTGGATTCTTCTCTTTATGGACTCTTACCCTGTATGGACTTCCTGTAAGTTTCTGTTGAAAATCAGAAAGAATGCATCCTCCCAGAATCCTGAAAAGGAAAAATGTTTTTCTTCTGATACCTAGTTCATGCTCCTGCACATCTCACACACTCACAGAGATAACAGTCATTTCCAGAATACCAAGAATGTCATTCACGCAAAGAAGATTTGCGCTTGGAAAGCATCTAACCTATTAGGAGGTCGCTTGAAAACAGTACAAGCGTTTAGAGAATCACTTCCAAGCTATAGAACAATACACAATCAATTTAAGACTATAAAGTTTTATGGACAACAAGACACTTTTCCTCACTTCCTACATTGTTGCTTAACATTAAATATTACCTTTTTATTTCTTCTCTTATACTGAGCTTTGATCCATATATTAAAATATCAGTACTCACAAGTCTTTATGTCTGAGCTCCCAAGAAAGAGGAAAACAAAAATTTCCTTCCCTTTATACGATTTAGTTTACTTCAGCCTAGTACTTTTCCATACATCAAAAATACATGAAAAAGACCCAAACATTGTATTTATAAATGGTAAAGGTCCCCTGTTCCCTTGTTGAACAGGATATATGACTCTAAGTCTAACATCCACACTCTGGAAAGTTAGTGGGACCATTATTCTTGGACAAACCACTTCAGCTTTTCTTCCAAACTTTGGGGAAGAAGTCAGGAGTGCAATTTCTAGAAAAGCAAACTGAGGTTTGGATTGCCCCTGTGTATCTACTGGCTCTTTTGTGTGACTGCCAAAGGAATTCTGCATAAATCCCAGGTATCTGGGGCATATGGTAAAACCCACAAGTTTTATCACAAACGTTATTTCCTCACACAAACAGTTTTAACAGAAGCATCATTATGTGGTACTCACATTCTCTCAACAGAGAGAGACATGATTCTCTCTCCCAGGATTTTTCCTGGGAAGTTGTGAAATGCAATGAGAAAGCTCAGAGAAAAAAGAAAACAATTCTTATCTCTATTCACTGCTCCTGTTGTTTGGCACACATGGAATGTGTTATGGAGATTGTTTACCAAAGAGTGATTTGTTAACTGGACATCGGTGATGGTTGTTTGGATTGATTGGCCAATTGGGTCAAAGCTGTGTCGTGACTGTCTGGAGACCGTCACAGGTTTTTCTGTAGTATCTTTTCAGTATGATATAGTTCTAGTATAGTATAATATTAATGTAATATAATTTAGCTTAATAAAAGCAATTTATTCAGCCTTCTGGAACACGGAGTCAGAGTGCGTTATTCCCCGCGCAGGGGGGTTGCACTGCTTTGATATCATTATGCCACAGAATACAAGTGTTGTGTGAAGGGACTCCCTTCTGGCTCAGAATTTAATTTAGCATTTTATAGCAGACAGATTTCTGCCAATAAACTGTGTATAGACAATATTTTATAACCAAATTGTACATACTCTATTAGAGAGGAAGGAGCTGCACATCCATACAAGCAGTGGGATTTTACAGAAGAAACTTTGACTCCATTAAGCTTTTATTTCCTAATGACAAGACTCATGGTCATTTGCAACAACACTGGTGAAAGAAAGTGAAAAATGTCACAAACTCTGTATATTTTGTAATGCCAGAAAGCTCTGTCAAATTTCAAGGCTTTGGCTTCCCCAAGAATATTTTGGAAACACGATAAATTGAAAGCTCACTTATCAGACATTATAGATTACTCTATAGATGAAACGCAATCAGTTCGTGATTCCAAAACAGTGCACCTCAGGGGCAGAGCAGGAGAGGCAGGACTGCTGCTCCACTGACTTTCTAACACCTGAGCACCAGCACCAGCTGTGCTTCAGCCCAAGCACCTGCAAGGAACAGCTTGTGCCTCTTGAACTCCCCATGCAAGAGCCCCAGGTTTTACCTTGAAGGTGGATACAGCCTGCATGCAGTCACACACGTTTGGCAAAGAATGGGGGTGATGGGATGACAAGAGCACAGGCAGATGCCTGTGTCTGTTCCAGCAATTCAGCCATCTCTCCCCTCGTCCCCACTGCCCACCCCACTCTCTCCTCCTGGGCTTTTGTGTAGAGAAAGGCTGATTCCCTTTACAGTCCCTTCTATAAGGATTTAATGGAGCTGAAGTACTCATTTATTTTCTTTCCCATCCAAACCCCAGGCCCTGTACAAAATCAGAATGTATTCTTTCAATTCATTGGGTTTATTTGAAGCTGACTGCTTTCCAGCAGCATTTCCTAAAGAAAAAAACCCAGGTGTGTCATCACTCTATCAGCTTGCTTCTCCCTGGAAATTTGGAGAAATGTCCCAGTCTCAACACCTGCAACAGAGAAGTAGTTTCAGATGTAAGGATTATAAGACATTTCAGGTAAAGGTTCAGGCTGAGGTTTCTAGCCTGTAATAATGCCAAGTGAGAATTACTAACAAACTTTCCTAGCCTCTTCTCTTAAAAGGACATTAAAAAATGGCAATAGTGGTTATTTGTCTGTCTTCACCACATGGCTGGGATCAACAGTCTTACAGAAGACAGATACCATCACGTCAGCAGTCTTCAAGATGCCATGGTGGTACAGACAGGCTATAGATGTCAGCCTTCCTCGTGGGAAACATTGATACAAGACATACGTAAAGACAAAAAATTTATTTTGTTTTTTGTTAAACTTCCAAGCATTTCCCATTTCTAAGTTATCTCTATAACAAAATGGTATTGACACTGCAACTTCAAATTAAAAGGTTGACCAAAAATGTAATGGGTACCAGTAACTTCCACTGAAAAACCATATGGAGCTACAAAGAGCTTTTCCATGTGAATGAATGCAGCATTTCTACAAGAGGAATAAATTCAGCACAACATAAGACCTACAGAGGAGAAAACACCATCTCTTCTTTCCCTGGAAAGTTTTAAAACATGAATGTTCTTTGCAGGGACTCTGCTCTGAGATCAATTTAGGGAAAGGAAGGAAGCAGATGAGTTCTCAGAGAAACAGGAACAGACAACTCCAGTAGGGATTTCAGAGTGGCTTGCCTGAAAATTACAGTCTTTTTGATCTTGTAAATGAACGGCAAAGTTCTTCAGCACTTCAAAAGAAGCAGTATCAGCTTTACAGGGCTGTTTGCCTAGTGTATAAATAAATGGGCTGCTTACTTGGGCAAGAGCACACGCTACCAAGCAAGGTCAGAAGAGCTGAGGAGTTACATCCAAACTGCAGCTTGACATGGCCAAGGAGTTGGGCACATCACCACATTGCCCACTTTTGCTCATAATTATTTGAGCAGGTCAGCCAAGGCTGTATCTGCTGAGGGAAAACAGAGACCATCACTGTTCACAGACACACAAGAAGTGAGCTTTCAAAACACTCTCAGTTCTCAGGTCACCTTACCAATGCAAACTGGAAAAATAAAGGATAAAATTTGAATGGCATTATGCACCATTAGGGTGCCAAGGTTTTTCACGAAGGACATTTTATTTGCCCAGGCAAACTCAAAAATCCCTGTCAGTCTCAAGGCTTGGCTACAATTCAGGCAAGTGATCTGAGCCCCGATTGCACCTGTGGGAAGTTTTAAGGTTCTTTTCTGATACTAGGTCAGAGATATTTGCTTTCTCATAATGCTTTCAATTACATAGGATCTCTTGAGAAGGAGAATTGTAAAGCTCAAGGCTACAGGAAATTTCCTTTAAAATGCTACAAGAACTGATTCTCTATCATCCTGACTGGAAAGAGGAGTTGGTAGAGCTATCCATATTGTGGCAGTACTACAACTGAATGTTCATTTCCCCTTGGAGCAAGAAAAAGTCAGACTAAAAGGCATCTGTGTAATTTCAAGTGACAGAGGCAAACCCAAAAAACAATAGCAACTGGTCACAGACAGAAGGTTGTGTCTCCATTCCCTATGAGGTTCCTTCTTTCCCCACAGAAAAACACCCAGGGAAGTAATTCACAGCAGGGCAGACAAGATGGTTCTCTGTAGAAATGATAGATTTTCTACCCTGTTTGAGATTTCTGGAAATGAAAACTGGTGGCAACAGGAGACTGAGAATGGATGAATACCAATACTGCAGTCAGCTGTTAGTCAAGAACAAAAACCTTCTGACCTGTGTGAACAGCAGAAAGAAATCACCTTTCAGATGCTTCTTGATGCCATCCTCATGATGAGCTACACAGCTCAGGAGCCTGCACTGCCACTGCAGGAACAGCAAGTGGAGAGCTCTGACAGAACACACCTAATTCACAATTATTCTCCTACATCTTTAAATCTATGACATAATCTGTGTGCCACATGAGATCATACAGATCTTGCCAATAGCTCAGTTGTTCCCTCTCCTTACATATACCTGCTAGAATCTTAGGGATGAGGAGGTATGTTTTGTTAAATAGATCCTTGATCCCACCTCTGGCCTGACACTTTCAATGATGGTAAATCTCAGGTGTGCATTTCCTACCTCTCTCAGGGCTTTCCACATGTTTTGTTTTTTGACTCTAAGCACATTCACACTCATCACCAAAGAGTATGATTTCTGTCACTTTAGATTTGGATGTGCCCCAATTACCCCCATTGCATGCAGCCAACACTGGAAGGAGTATGTCTCCCCACCACCATGGGAAAAGGGGTTCTGCAGTAAAGATGAGCACAAGTCTTTCTTCTCTCAGTACTATTTGTGGCACAGCCTCGGATCATTGGCACTGGTGATATAAAAATGTGTCATCCTAGTATTATACTGTCTCACGATATATTCCTTCAAATACCTGAAAATTACTTTTCAGACCCAAAAGGGATATGGCATCAAACAGCTGGGCAAAGACTCTCAGGGCACTTTCCATCACCTGTGCAAGGAAAAGAATTGACAAAAATAAGCATATTTTACTTTATTGCTCTGGAACAGCAATGGATTGTGGACTAGCTATGTGGACTAGCAGAAGCAGCCAGGAAAGCCTACCTGTCAGAGTGCTATTAACAGCTTTGAGAAAGTCCCATGCCTTCTCTGGTACTGGGCTCTTCATACTGAGTCATATGAGAATATTATTAACAAGACAGTTGACATTTATAGCAACCTTTTGTTGCTCATTGTGAAGCTAAGATTTGCCTTCAAACTTACACTTTTACTTTGCTACCTCTGTCATGGTGAAGCTGAGCACCCTGAAGCTGCCTGAAGGAGCCAAAGTCTGCTCTCCCGAAGTCTAGGGCTTTCTCCCTCTCACTTGCCTTCCTCACACCCCGTTTCACATCAGCCACCATGCAGACTGGCTCATCCCTGGCTTTATGCCATGCTGGAGCGTTTCTAGTCTCTAGTGCTCCCTAGGCATAGGGTAGCTCTGGTTCTGTGAGCAGCTGAGACACCTCTGCAGAAGCACTGTTAGGATGGCTCATGTTTGTAGTCATTATTGGGCTTAGGGGTGAGAGAGACTGCGGGTTGCTGTACAGGGAGATGTGTATCCCTGGCTGGAGGCAGCATGATTTACTGTCTGCCAGGGCAGAGAGCTTGCTGGCTACAAATCCTATTTTGCTCCTGCACTTTTTTGATGTTTAAAACTGCATTTTCTAACAGAAAGGCTCAGCTTTCATGAAGTGAGGGCTTCAAAGAATAATTTAATCTCACAAGATCCTTTACACAGTAACAGCTATAAAGCCCCCTCAGCTTTGACAGAATCTTGGTTTTACCAGTCAGTGCTGGGCGAAGTCACTGATGACAGAACCAGCCAAGGACTGCTACAAGTGACTTAAAGATGCATGGATATAAAAATTCATTAAAAGATTTTTTAAAAATTAATTTATTGTTTCAGAAGAGATGACAGCAAACTCACTGTAAGTAGCTGTGCATACAATGAAAATAGTAATTACTGGCTCCAGGCACTGAATGTCTTCAAAGAGGCCCCAAATTCCAGGGGAAGGCATATTGCAGATGGGCATCACTCTGTAGCAATGTATAGTTCAGATGGCCTTAGAAAGAGCAAACACAGGCCTAAAGGTGAAAACCCCTCAGATATTGGCAGGAGATATGTACTTACTGGGGAGCATTAAGAAGAGATTACTGACCCTCAGTATTTAACCCTCCACAGAATGAACTCTCATACCAACTGCTATATGAGAAAGAATTCAGAACTCATCCCTAGGGCCAGCTTTTGTAGCTAAGCAAATTATCACATTGTAACAAACGTTGTAAACCATGGCTTAAATTAATAATGAGTAAATGTACACAAAGGCTTTCCTGTGCTTGTCATACCACCCTCACAAACCGATAACGTGTGAATAGCTGATCTTTAGGCTTCATCTTGAGATGGAACACTCGAAATGAGAGATGCTTCAGTGGTGACGGATTGCTGCCATCCTGTGGCAGGCACATGCATTTCAGACTGACGCTTGCCTGAAAGAAAACAGTCCTTTAAGGATGTCATTTTAGAAAGAACTAAACAGTATTATTCTTAAATGCCACAGAAGGAAAGCCAGTTGTCTGTAACCTGCAATATTCAGATGTTAGAAAGCCAAGAGTCATTACAGCAATTCTACCACAAATTACTCTCTGAAGCAGAAAATAAGGACCAGGTGGGAATGAGCTCATGTCACCTTTTTACTTGGAGAAGTATTGCAGCATTCAGTGGTCTAACTCCAGAGAGGATGTTAACCCTAGCCCAGTTCTAACCCCAACCATTTCAGACTGCTGGTTCCAGAATGGACATAAATAAAAGGAAATCCCTGTTTCTGATGGCAATGGTACCGGTGTCCTCAATTGGAAAAGCCATCAGACAGCTTGAATAAGGTGAGCCCTGTGCTAAGATGGTATCCAAACTCAACACAAATAGCACCGTCCCTAACACTGAGTCTAAGGGGTGTGTTCAGGGAGGTGTGTGGCATAAACGAACCAGAGAATGACCAGTTGATTGGTACTTTCTGAGATTCTGTTTCTCACATCTTGTCCCCAGTTCTAGTCTTTGGTGGAAGAAAGTTTTCTATAATATGGCTTTGAGACCCAGGCATCTGGGAACACATGAGAACTTGCACATTGACAATAGTTGGTCCAGTATTGTTTAACTTGTTCATCAATGACCTGGATGAAGGGGCAGATGCCTCCTCAGCAGGTTCACTGATGACACAAAGTTGGGAGGAGTGGCCGATACCCCAGAGTGCTGCACAGCCTTGTGCAAGGAAGGACCTTGACAGGCTGGAGAGATGGGCAGGGAGGAACCTTCTGAAATTCAACCAAGGGAAGTGCAGGGTTCTGCACTGGGGGAGGAAGAACACCCTGCACCAGCACAGGCTAGGGGCTGACCTGCTGGAAAGCAGCTCTGTGGAGAAGGACCTGGGGGTCCTGGTGGACAACAAGCCATCTATGAGCCATCAGTGTGTCCTTGTGGCAAAGAAGGCCAATGGAATCCTGGGGTGCATTAGGAAAGGCACTGCCAGCAGGCCAAGGGAGGTGATCCTGCCCCTCTGCCCAGCCCTGGTGAGGCACATCTGCAGTGCTGAATCCAGTCCTGGGCTCCTCAGGACAAGAGAGACATGGAGCCCCTGGAGTGGCTCCAGTGGAGGGTAACAAAGACGATTGAGGCACTGGAACATCTCACTTGTGAGGAAAGGCTGAGGGAGCTGGGGCTGTTCAGCCTCGAGAAGAGGCACTGAGAGGGACCCTCATCAATGTCTGTGAGTATCTGATGGGAGGTGCCAGGAGGGTGGAGCCAGGCTCTGCTTGGTGGTGCCAAGCAATAGGACAGGAGGCAACGGGCAGAAACTGATGCACAGGAAGTTCCACCTGAACATGAGGAAGAACATTTTTACTGTGTGGGTGACTGAGCACTGGAACAGATTGACCAGAGAGGTTGAGGTGTCTCCCTGACCGGAGACATTCCAGAACTGTGTGGACACAATCTTGTGTAATGTGCTCTCAGGATGACAACTCTGCTATCCAAGTTTTAGACACTATAAGGGAAAAAAAGGAGGAAAAAATGCAGCAACAAAATTCAGTAACTAGATCTCCTGGTTCTTAGAGTTCCTTTATGAATTATTGTTAGGACTGAACTGTGATCAGCTAATCCAGCGAGCCATTGCTGATCAAGACATTCAAACAAAATAGCCACAATTCCTGAGGTAGGTGCTGGTCAAAAAGAATGTTAGCAAGGGAACAAGACATTTCATTTCACCAGGACATTTCACCAGGACAAACCACTTTAACACATTCCTTCTGGTTCCTCAGGTGTAAGAAACTTTGGAAGGAAAGTAACTAGCAATTCTCCATCATTACATGGCCCCTATAAAATGCTTCAACCACACTGCTACCTGCAAAATTGTAGACACCTTGGAAATAAATATTGTCTTTGCATTACAACAGGTAGATTGCCTGTATCACAGAGTGTTTCTGTTTAGGGTTAAAATAAACACTGCTGGGCTCACAAGAAAAGCAGAACACTAAATTCACACAATGTAACTCAACATCCATTTTGTTCTGAGATTTCATATTTTACTGTGTAACAGTCTAAGTGGTTTTCGGAGTGTCTTTACATCAAGGGATAACTTGGGAGGTTCATGATTTTTAAAAATCAGGATTAGTATCTGACTCAAATAATAATTCCACCATTGCCCAAAAGAAAGAAACACTGCAGAATGACATGAGGGGTCAGTAGGTCCTGGTTTGGATCCATCAGAACCAAGACCACTCCACTGGAAAGCTTTGCCAGTGAGGCTGCTGTCCACTGTGGCTGCCGGAGCGGGAGAAGCAGGCTTCCTGCTGCACAGGCTCTGCACCATCTACAGCTTCACAAGCTGAAACTCAGACCATAAACTGTCCCTTTGGAAATGAGGAGGCAGCTGCTGTGAAAGGTGCTGTGCAGATACACACTTGATTATCAACACTGTTGCCAAGCTCACAGGGTGCCATTTCTGGTCTGGCTATGGCTTCCATGGACAAGCACACAAAAAGAATCCCAAGGTAATCCACTCTGGAAGCAACAATGATGTGAACAGCTACTGTACTACTCCAAGTTAAAGGCTACAATTACCTGGCACAGACAACAGCAGATGTTCTTCATCACCAATTCCCTACACCAGCTGAGAGTCCAGTTACATCATTATCTACCACCAGAAGGGAACTGATGTTGTTTTCAAGTTTCTTCCCTTAACCAAAACCGTGTCATTTTAGGACTCTTGACTACCTCTGACATCCTGTCCAGACAGACCCCGACTCAAAATTTTAACTCTATTCATGAAGTGAATAAACTTCAAACAAAATAGCTGAAACACAGAAAAAGGATAAGATAAAAATAAACAAACAAATTAAGAAAGTGATACAAATAAATTAAGTACCTTAAAATTCAGTGACTTTGAGGCAACTTCGCTTCCAGGACTCTTTGTATCAAAAATGGAGTGGATTTTCGTAAACTCTTTGCTAAGGTATCTGTCGGCTGTTTTTGGGTAGCAATTTACAAATGTCACATGCTAAAACTAAAAAGAAGAATGAAATCCATCTCCCTGAAAGAATGCAAGATTCAATAATGGATTTTGGAAAAAAAGGATGCATAGTAGAAAATACAAAGTACATAGAACTCAGGAGAAAAGCAGATTAGCATGGTTCTTTTTATTCAAATGTTTTGAGATCTGTTTATGTACATATATAGGTATACATATAATACTTGCCACATTTGGCAGCTGTTGTTTAATGCATACAAGGTAAACAGGTACTTTTCATAATGAAACCTTGTTTAGTCTGATGAGAGGCATGAAATCCCCAAGCAGATGTTTAGCTCACTAAAGCTGTTTCTGGTCTTTATTTCCAGTTTCATTACTTTTAGTAGTTTGTGACTTTAAGTCATCCATGATTTGTTACAAGTAACATACACTTTGACAGAAGTTTTTTTGTTGTATTCCTTTTCTATTCTTCTCTTAATTGTTGTTGTTTTATTTTGTTCCATTTTGTCACTTCAAGCCTCATCAGGAGATTGAAGCACCTCTGAATAATCTCACATAGAGACACGGTGGGTTTCACATGTGCACCTTCTTTAAAATAAAGCAGGGTCATCCCCTTTGCCCATTTCCAGGCATCAACAGACCACATCAAGAATTTCTACACAAAAAGCATGCCATAATGAATTTATAACACACCAGCTACAGATATAAATGGCTGCCTTCTTTTTAGAGAAACCACAAATGAATTAAAATAAAGCAACAAAAAAACTTCTTCATATATGCCTTACACTTATGGAGAGGATCTATTTATTCCTGAGCAGGCTGGCAAGTATCCATTGGTGGTCAAGTGGGAGAGAGGGAGGAGAAAAAGAATTTTAAGCTGAAAAAGGCACAAAAGACAAAAATATTGAGGCCTTGAGAAAAAAAACCCCAAAAAACATTATGAGAACTATCTTCAAACCATGTTATTTTACTGATCAAAACAGTATTTGGTGATGATGATGAAGTTGAACATTAAAGATGATGCAAGGTACTCAGGATAAAATTTCTCTTTAAGTAACAAAACCCCTAAAGACTTTAGATGGAAAACACTGAAGAAAACACATGTTTATCTCTTTAGAACCTCATATTCCAATGCCTTCAGATATTCAGTATATACATCTGGATGAAGAATCAATAGGAATTCAACCTAGAAAAAAGTGGTTTTTTTGGTTTTTGTTTTTTTAATTAATACTCCTTACATTTCAGTCTCATCTTTTAGACTGGCAAAATTACTTGTGACAAGTATTTAAAGTTGAGAATATGGGGTACGTTTCTTTTACAGGATTTATAAAATACATTCTCATCTGTTTGAATGCAGGTACATCATCACAGAGGAGACAGTGCATACAATTTACAAGAGATATTTGTAGTAAAATTCAGCGATACATAACAACAAACATCTCAATATAATACTAAGTTGGAAGCCAGGTGCAAGTTTTTCAAACTGTACATGTATTTTTAAAAAGATACTGCCTTTTAAAATGTTTATATACTGAAGCATTTTCATTAAGATCAAACACCTTTTAAAACCAGTAAAATTATAGCAGCAGTATGGAGAATATCTAAGCCACATGAACATTATTAATTAAAACAAAACCAAACATGAAATATTACATTAGTCAGATGTTTGTGTTAATACCAAGAACAAGTAACACACAATTATTTATGTCAAACCAAGAAATTTGGATTTGTTCATCTATGAACAAATCTGTTGTATACAAAGAAGTGTTGATTGCTGGCTTTCACAATCACCTTTCTGGAGTGTCCTGGAGAACTCACTTGAATTTTAAATTCCAAGTCTGACTAAGATAATTTTTTCATCTTTGTTTAGGAATTAAGGATACTTTTAAATATGTATTCCTTAAAATGAAGCTTATTTTATTTACACTGTTCAAAGTTTACTTTTCCTTCCAACAACAAAGTGTGCAGGAGGATTTACTACATGCTATACAATGAAAAAATAGACTTTAAAAAGTCAGAACAATGCAAGTAAAACTGTACAATGTTTGTTCCCTGCTCCAGTTCATTGCACTATTAAGTTAAACTGGATGAGTTGTCATGCCCAGATGACTTACTGTAGGATCAGAAAATCCACACACATGGAGGAGGTAAATGAATACTGCTTTAGGTATAGTGCCAAATGAAAAAATACTATGAGTTATATCCAAGGAAAGCTTCTCATCACAGAAAGGAGCATGGCTAATTCTGAAAGGTAGCCCTCTTCATGTAGGACACAGAACTGCAAAAAAACCACAAATACACATTGATAAATATCAGTGAAGTTGATCTGCATAAAAATGTAATTTTTAAAAAATATTTAAATGTTGGATTCTACCCTATTTTAGTAGCACAGTAAAATCTAGTAATCAACCGAAACTGGCAATTAAGTTTTCAGCATCTCTCAAAAGGTAATGAAGTGACACAATCCACTACCTTTAACTAGTATTATCCAGAAATGAGTTAACTAAAGGTCATGTCTTAAATAGTGCTTTTTTAAGTGTTATATCAGAAAACAGAACATTAAATAACAGGTGACGCATGCAGTTATATTTTAAAAATATGCACTGACAATTTGAGATTCTAACTCTACTTTCTAATTCTGGTGCATGTACTAGAATCACACAGTGGCAAGATAAGACATGTCCTTCACGTGTTTCTCATTCCTGTTTCAATGTGAGACACAAACCTCAGAGCAATCCAGCTTTCAAACCAATGCTAGCACAACACAAAAGCAAATAAAGAAGTCAGGTGTAACAATTAAACAAAAACTTCAAAGGCAAGAAAATAAATGTTCTCATTATATTAAATACTTGCATAATTTAAAAATAGAACAAGATGCAAATTCTTGCTTCATTAAAACAAAATAAATTATAAATTTTACTTTAAAGATCAAGTATGAAATAGCAAGGAGAAAGATGGGCAATTTTTCTGCTTTCACGACATCTACATTCAGAAAAAAGAAGAAAACAACACCAGATACTTCATGCATTTTACTGACTAGTAATGCATAGCATATTATTTTATTATTTTTAGCATATTATTTTGTCTATTTTTGTCACAATTACTGTTTGAGGACAATTGGGAAAGAACACAAAGCTTAGCAGTAAATACATCTTATAAAGTTTACTGTAATGACACATCTGATTTCAAAGAAAATAATTTCAGCTGTAAGTACATACTTATATATTTTATATAATAGTTACATAAATATTATCCTTGTACACAAAGCTAAATCTTCACATTTTGTAAAAACTGGAAGTAGTAATCTTGAAATAACATGTCTAGATGTGATACCAGACAACCTACCCTAATACTTAATTCTGTGTATACACTGATTAACATTTTATATATATCATTGATTTGTTTTGGAAGTAGCTAAATTAAGGAACTCTTGCTTCCAGCAGATTTTTGTCAGATATTCTTCACTACCCATATAGCAATAATACAAGATAATTCCCCTTCCTGCAATGCTGTCCTCAGCTTCTACTTTAAACCTGCTGTGAAGTCCATCCCAGCAGGCCCTCTCCATGTTCTCATGTCCCCAAAGAAACAGGAGCCCCTGTATGGGCACTCAAGTACATGAATGCATCAGACCCAAGGAGATGTTGGCTTTTCAAGGCAACAGCCATCAGCTCAATGCAAGCAGTTCCAGTCCCTCTCCCTCCTAGATGCTGCTCCCTACAGTATTTCTGTTACTCCCGCAACACCTGCTTCTGTCTTGTAGGGTTGAAATTGGCAATTGTTACTTGTGAGACTGAAGAGACAAGCAACTGCAGAGAGGCATTTTCTTCAGAAAGCAACGTAAACTTGCATACTGCAAAGATTACAGATGCAACTACACTATAAATAATATACATAATACTAACAATATAAATATTAATTTTTATAATATATATAAAATACTACTCGCATTATTGTACTTGGCAAATCAATCATTATGCAGAAAGTCATTACATTATACACACAAGAAGAAAGACTGAAAGCTTTAAAAAGAAAGTAAAAATTCAATGAGCTCTGTCCATAAAAACATAATTTCATCAAAGGATATAGTGCTTACTACTGTTGCAACACCTAAACCCAATGCAGCTACAAGGTATGACACAAATATCTCCATCTGCTCTCCAGCTTAACTTGTGCACAAAAAACTTAGCTTATTTAGGTCTTTCAATGGACATAAGCACAGAGTTTTCAAATCACATTGTATTAATTCAACCATCAAAAAAGGTCAATAGAAAGATGAGAACAAACAGCATTTAAATACTGTGACCTTACTAAGCTGCCAGCTTCAGTCCAGAGGTGTGTTTTCTAAGATAAAGAATTTCAGTCTTGGTTTGGTATTTCTTTCCCTGTCAGTAAATTCATCCCCCTACCCTTTTTCAAATCCCAGTTTCTCCTTCATGACTCCTATTGATAAAATATAATAACAATATAGATATATTAAAATACATTCAGAAAAAATTAAGCACAATTGCAAAGGCTGATCAATTTCATGTTACCAGCTATTTTAATTCTAAATCTATAAAATATAATATGAATCATATGCTAGTGGGAGAAGAACTAGAGTTCACTTGCAAAGCAAATCACTAATTCCCTTTTTCATTATTGTTAGGTTCAGGATAGAAATGTTCACTGAAAAGTAAAATCAAACAGAACATCACAAAAGGAAAAATATCCCCTTGAAAATAATTTAGGCTGCAATAAGAGCACCACAAACAAGAGAAGATAAGCTGCTACACTGTACCAGACTCTTCACAGGGTATGTACTTAGTCTGGCTTTGGGATACTTACCTTTGAGGAGATATTCCTCACAGAAAGATCCAGGGGAGAGCTAAATGACCCCTGGAAAGAAGGACTTAAGCATGACAAGGAAAATGATGATATTTTTAACATTTTGGGGGACACAAGGGGGCGGTAGAAATTGGGGAAAGAAGATGCTTTAAAGAAAGCAAGCACCAGAAATAATTTAAAAACTAATAATCCTACTGAGAAGTGCACATAGAGGTGGTTTTATCCCCTAACATGAAATGGCCTGGGTTGCTTTTTTTAATTTCTTTATTACAGTGGATTTGCACACACCACATTTTGAGAATTTCCACTTCCAGCACTTCAGAAAGATTAGCTGATTATGAAAAAAAAATCCAAGAATGATCCATGGTAACACAGAAAGTCAACAACAGATCTGGCTGCAGAACTGTCCTTCAAGTTCCAGCTGTTGTCCAAACAACTTTACCCAACCATTATTAAATGAAGATAGTGAGTATTAGCACACACAGAGGGCGTCTGTGTCTCCCTACACAATCCAAATTTCGGAATTACTGGGCATTTAGTTCAAGTTATTAAAGATTATACAGAATTTGTGAATTCTACAAAACACACTGGAATTCAGAGAAAATATAAACTTATTTCACTATCCTCAGAACACCAGTCACATGGTAAGATTTTGTGTTACATCAACAATTATGCTCAATCTTATGGTTCCATTCACCTCTCCATGTTCACAGCATTCTTCTGTTTGTTCCTTTACATTGTACTAACAATACTTTGTCAATAATCTTTTTCCTGACATTTTTTTCTTCAGTTTTTGCTTCTGAACAATTTAAGTAACTGTTCAACAGTTACCACTAGTATCTGGGCAAGTCTGTTAATAATTCTGTAGCCAGCTATAACACCCATATAAGACTGCATATCCTAATTTTTTACATACCACAGAAAAGCAAGACAGTGCTGCTTTAAAAAAACAGTCAAGAGCATGTCTGTAAGATTTATTTTTTCTGCTCTGTAAAACAGAATATAAAGTTTGAAAAAACGTTTTACCGCTGTGCAATCAGATGCCAAACTGGATTTCCCATAAAGCTACACATATCCTAATATCACAGGTAATGTACTGTCTGCTTTTTTTGTTGCAAGATTGGAAGAAAATCATCCTCAAAGGAACACGTACTTAACAGATTTTAACAGAACCAAGAACCTTTGGTGATATAATTCACACATTTCGAAATTTCATTTCTTGATTAAAGTTTAATAAAAAGCAATAAAATCCATTCAGTGTAAAATGAATACAATTACCATTATACCATATGGATTATACCACTGGGTCCAGAACTTCTTTCAGGAAACAAATTTAAACCCTAAATCTTCTTAAAGATTTTTACCTTCCAAAGACATTTTTAATCTTTACAGTAAAGGGAGCGGAATCTGTAAAAAGTAGGTCACTCCTTTTATTTTGGAGTTTAAGAAATAGGTTAGAATTTCAGGTATTAAAGCTCAGCTGAAAGTTGATCTAAGTGGTTGTAAAGAATTCAACCAATCGCCTCTTAACAATGTCCTTTAAAAATAATCTCCTCTAACAATGTCCCTTAAAAATAATGTCCAGACAATAGACTGGTGGCTGAGAGTATTTTGTGCCATGAAAGCCTTGCAGGAGTCTTAGGCCAGAGATTTTAGAGGCAGAAAAAGAGCAGTAGGTTACAACTTCTGAAACAACTGGAAGACTTTGCCCGTGCCACAGAGTAAATCTACAGTACAAGGTAACACTGTTAGCTGAGTTATAAATATTTAACATAATGTCAAAATAGCATATGAAGCTTACTTAAGGCTATACTGAAAGGAAGAGTAAAATTCTATGCTCACTAGCTCTGCGCTCACAACTATCTGCCACTGAGCAGACAAACCCACCCAGGATGAAGAAAGGCTTGGTTCTGTTCACTGAGGAAGTGGTAGCTGGGGGAAATTGACTCTTCCTTTCGCTATGAGTGATGTGAGTGATTACTCTTCATGTTCCCACAATTTGTGCTTCACAATTTAAAGATAACAGTGTTTGCATATGACAGACGACCTTTTTGATCCAAGACTCTCAATGCATGATGTTTTTGCAATTGCTGCATCTCACTAGTAGAATATCCTTGGTGATTTTTAAGTAATGAGCATACAAGAGGCAGGAAGGAACTTCAGTTCAAGCTGCCTCAATCATCTTCTCTTATGTTAAGGTAATCTACTTTCATAAGCCTTCTTTGCTTTTAAAAAAGATTTCTCCATTTCCCTAAGCTGCCAGTTTCTCCTCAATATCCCAGTAATCTGAAAGTTCTTCTGGGTAGCTACATCTAAAAATAAGAGCAGACACGTGAAAAGCACTGTTAAAGCCAGTCACTTACTACCAGATGTATTATGAAGAACAAACAGTTTTAATTACTGACAACAGTTCATCCTCTTGGGTCAAAGATTCTGCTTCACAGAACTATGGTTTACTGCCATCAACACTAAAAAAAAACTTGACCATGATCCTACATGACTCACATGTAAACACATCTGTCTAATTTAGGAATAATTTTTAGAAAGAATAAGTAAACAATGGAAAAATCAAAAGAATCAATTGAAAGGATCTCTGCATTCTTATTGTATTGCAGTTGTTCAACCCTACACAAAACTCAGAAATGGATCTCTTTCAACAGGAAGTCTCTTGGAGCTTCCAGAATATTGAATGTCTTTTTTCAGATTTTCTGAAGTGACAGCACACTATATGTCATCCATAACTCAAACCTGAAAGTACCTTCAAATATCTGTGAGATGAGGTTATGAGAGTGACTGTAAGTTTGTGTAAGAAATACAAAAACCTTTAAAAATTATATGGAGTGAGTGAAGTCAAAAGACAGTATATTTGAAAAAAAGATGAGACTTGGAACGCATGATACCAAAAGAAGAGAAAAACTTTCGCAGCATATGAAAAGCAGAGTATTATAAACATTTTGGTGGCAAACAAAATGGCACCCATCATCTTTCTGTACAGGTATTTGTTCAGATCTCAGGAGTTTGATGCATTTGCTAAACTTTAAACACTTAAGAAAACTGTATCATATGCCAAGAATTAAGTAAGAATATAAGCATTAGCAAGATCTAGGCAAAAATGAAGTCAGATGAAAAACATTTTAAAATAATTTAACAACCTGGAAACTACCTGGAACAACTCCTTTAAAGCTACGGCAAACAGTGTTTTTTAATGTCTGACATTCTTTAAACACAATCAATATGTAAGACTGGAAAATACATGACTCGTACAAAAACTTATAAAACAATATCTGAAGAAGGTATAATAAGTAAAATAAATACTTTCTATTATTGATCAGAAGGTAACACTTGAAATGAATCTGTAAGCACTTTGCATAGCAAATGCTTTACTATCATGGGTAGTTTGAGTTCTATTTACTGAAAAAACTGTGCAATGGAAGATTTTAACTATACTCATTTCACTTCATAAGACAGACTCCTTTGTTCCTGATGATGTCATTCAGTAGTTTGCTATATTTTACTAAAACAAACAAAATAAATATATTTTACATATGAACTGTACCTCAGAATGCTTGGACAAAACAGAACATAAATGAGAGCTGTGTTTGATTGAAAGGCAACATAATTCATGAATGCTGCAGGATCACTATTTTCAAATACACATTATAAGTCAATTAAGTTAATTTAGAATCAAATAAAATCCCTGCTGACAAGCATACTCACCCTTTAAAATATAGTCTGTTAACAAGCTCGGCACTTTCTCGCTATCCTCTTTCATGGCATGCAGAACTAAAAAATGAAAAAAAAAATCAGCTATTTAGTCATAAATTAAACACAAAACATAAAACAAATACCTTGGAGCAGTTCCAACTACTCACAGAGATACTACTATGAGATGTAAGAAATCTCTTAAATGAAAGATGAGGAGATACAATGAGACATCACATCCTCTCCACCTTCCACTTGTGTAATTCTCACTGAGCTCCACAGTTCGGGGATGCAAGAGTCCCATTTCATGTGGTTAATATTACAGTAAAATACCATCAATCATAACAACAACAAGCACCTCTTCCCTACAAAAGACTCTCACCAAAAGAAAGTCATGACATCCAAAAACTAAAGTATGCTAACAACTATTAATGAGCTGGAAATCTCAGGACTGAGATTAGGACACTACTTAATATCTTTGATCGTTACCTCAAATAATGGAAAAATGCTGTGAATGATTCTATGGAAATATTAGTGGTGCTTTTTTTCCCTCTCCGAAATGGTGAATGTTATCTCCTGTAGGTTCGAAAAATCTTAACTACATTACTTAATTCAGCATTAACTTACAATAATGCAAAAATGCCATTTTGTGACATATATGAGTAGATCTTCTCCATCTTGCCTATTTCTGAAGAAAGAATGGACAAGCTTGACTGGACACATATAAACTTGTCCGTCACTACGTAAAGAAAAAACAATGACTAATCTTTATAAAGCGCTCAGGAGATGACTGAAAGAAGCAAAAATACAAAATTCTACTGAAAAGCAGTACTTAAAAAACTCCAAATTCCTCATATGAGACTCTAAACTCAAATTATAACAAGTGTTTTATTTCCATTTTTACATTGCGGTGTTCATAACTATGGAGTAATACAAAGCTTTGAAAGAAAAACCAACTGAACAATCCTAAACACCTGTTTTACTGCCTGCCTTAACAACAGCAGAGACAGTGAGTCACAAACCTGCAAATGACTCACAGGATGAAGTTCCAACCAGCCCACAGAAATCAACATTGTCAATATTCTTTACAATGCATTTGTGCAAGACATTTTTTTAATAAACCATCAAACAACACAAAATGTTTTCAAGAGGCTTAAACACATGCTTAATAGTGCCAAGCAAAATCTAAATATCTCAAGAGGATAAAATTTCATTCCAAGGATAAACATAAAATGAAAAATCCTTTGTCACAAAGTAAGTACAAATTAACCCCTAAGGCTGCCTACTGTAGAAAAATACAGGGAACTTTAATTCTTACTTAAACATTTCATTTACTCTGGAATTTATCTAATATTTATTTTCTCTTTCCAGAAAACAAGCAATGAGCCTTTTACCACCCCTCAGCCACCTGTGGAATCACAGAACTGCTGCTGAAAATCACTTTAAAGACATAGTGAGATTCTCCACTGAGATCTGATCAAATGCATTGATGTATTCTACCACCTATTTTTAAACTGTTCCTATAAACATCCAGTGAAGAAGATGCTATTGACTCCTAGAGATGCTTTGTTGTATTAAACCACCTTAATAAGTATTTTTTAAAAAATACAACCTTGATTTCTTGCAAATTAGAATTTTAGAAAAAGCCCAATAAAATCAAACAACTAGAGGACTTAGAACTTGTAATAATTTTGAGGATCTGGCCTAAAAAAGGTGTGAAGAACAGGGAATTCAAAGCATTGTCAAAACTGTATTTGGTTTGGAATTCCTAATCATCAAAATTTATTAACAACAAAACCCTCCCACCAAAACCACAAAGAGAAGCAGGCTATTTTAAAGGCAATCAAGTGCAATCGTTATGGATTGAACTAGTCCTAAGTATCTTGACATCCACTCCATTTGTCAAAGTCATTACAATAACCTCAGTAAAGCACAGCAAATGTAAACAAACAGAGATGTATCAGGCACGGTAAGACCAAATTTCATGATATGGGGCCAACATCAAAACATGGGAACATTTACATCCTGATACCTGCAGGTTTCTGGCCTTCAGGGTTTCAGACAACACCTAGGAAACAAACCTAACATGAAGGCTCAGGAAACAAGATGGCCAAAATCTAGGGTTAAAATCATCCATCTTTACATAGATGCCCTAGGGTAAGAGGGAAGAGAGAACTGGATGGATTCACTGGCTTTGAGCAGCCACAACTAGAAATACAATGAGGAAAGGATATGGGGAATTTCATATGCTCACTTTTGGTTAATGTTTGAAGATCTTCAACAGATGGGGGTCCATTTTTCTTCTCATAAGGAATGACGGTTGTTAAGTACTGTCAAATGAAAAACAGAGTTACTTGACGGTCCATTCATGCAACTTCGTTGTTTGCATTTTATTTTGTAAAAATTGTAGCAATTGAAATAGTTTGCCACAAATAGTCATATTCAAGAATAGATTAAGATTCTACCTTTCCATCTCACAGCTTTTATCACAGAAACCAAGTTTGTTTGGTTTTTTTTTCCAAATTATGTGGCCACTAGAAGTCATGCAGCTAACTGTACTCTCTGCAAAGAAAATGATGCTGTCCCACAGTTAGGTAAAAATGGAAACAGATGGCTTTCACCTTCTGCTGCTATACACTTCCAACCAAAAAGAACAAGGCAAGCCTAATGAAAGGTAATACCTCAGAATATGGAATTTGATTTAAATTACCAGTTTTCATAGTTGAGTGTACTAACAGATAGTTTCAAACCAGCTCCTTTTAAATTCTGTTTACTGAAATCTTTAATTCTTGTCTGCTTAAAAAAAAAAAAAAAACACACCAAAATTTCTTAAATCTTTCAAGATTTTCACACCTGCAGTGCAATGAGGATTAATTTTCAAAATCTTGACGTAACCCTGTTGGGTCTTATATTACATGCATTTTAGGCAACACCTTACTTTGCAGCCTATATGAATGCATGTTCTCCTTAAAGTGGTCAGAATTTCAAAAGTACTAAAATAGCTGGAATTTTCCCCAATGAAAAAGCTTCCTGAAAGTTCCCTCAAGTCAATTTTTAAGAATTAAAGAGGAACTTTATTCTGGTTTTACAGCTACAAGGTAGTAGGCAAAGTAACCCTCAATGTCTCATTCCATTTGACATCTACATAGTTTTCCAGGCAACAAGCAGAAAACACGTTACAAGCAAGGTACAAGGTCTCCTCCTCTCCTTGGTAACAGCCCCTCAGTGAGAGTCAGGTGTAACTCAGCCTATGGTGAAGAGCTGCACTTTTGCAGGGGGAGGCTGAGGGCTGCCACACACAGCTATAAACACTGCCATGTTTGCAGCAGGAACACGCACCTCACGCCCAACCACAACATCTGCCTAAAAGCCAAACAGACTCAGCTCAGCGGCACCTAGCCAACTGGACAGGTGGTACTGACACCTTCCCAAGACCTTCTGCAAACACAGGGTGCTTTTCTCCCTCCCTCTTTTTTGGCATTTTCTCAAGTCCACTCAGCACAGCAGAGAAAAATATGCAATGCTTCTCAGGAAATAATCAATTTTCAATTTCTTTTCCAGGAGATGTAACCAAGTGTCACCAGAGAACTGTGCTCTTAATAAAATTACCAGAATCGATGGCTAAATATAAGGCTACTGAATCTGCCAATATCAGAGATGACAGTGGATCTAGTAACACAGAAATCAGATTTCTGGCTGTCTTTTCCAGCCTTCAGAACTACATGGCATTCTACCCGTTACCCGGACAATAAAATACTAGGATATTTCACTGTACCAAATATCAACTAACCCTGTTTCCCTTCTCCTGTAAACTTCACCTTCCATTTTTCCTCTCTGACAGTAGCAATTAAAAACAAAATAAGGAATTTCTTTGTTTCCAGAAATACCTTCCTTCTACTCATCTACTTTGCAGCTGTAACAATCAGTCTCTATAACAGCACTATAAAACCTCATTTCCTGAATTGCTATGTGAAGATAACATATTATGAAAAGAATGAAGGAGTGACTGAAGTGTAGCTTACTGACAATACCAAGTGTTAAATCTGCTGTGACCTCTAAATTTTTGAAGCAGATTTGATGACATGATAAAGCAGCAATTCCCACTGCAATTTTTCATCACCTATGAAAAGTGTTTGATATGCTTGAAAATCAAAATGAAGATGACTGTCTTGAATTTTCTTCTGGAAATATGATCACAGAAAGAGCTACCAACATTTCAATGTCTTTTTTTTTTTGACTACATTATCAGATAGGAACAGGAAGTTCCCACTGGAAGTTTCTCTTTACATAGTGTAAATCTCTTAAGTAATTTTTACTTATGTCTCAAACACATGCAGAGAAAATGGGACTAAGATTTTAAAAAGGGAAGTACCCACTATGAGATGGTAGTAGAAGGTGGTAAATACCATTAAAATTAAAAAATGGAAAAGTGTTCTGAAATAACGGTACAAACTTGTCAAACTTTTTAAAGTTGTAACCTTATGTATAGGAACTTCTGGCTTCCAAGGTACACAAAAAATTGTCTGTCCTTGCAGCTTTTTTCATCACAATTCCAGATTTCTAACTAACTCTTCCCTGCTAGCAGAAAACACCTGAACGTGAGTTTATAATGACACCCTGAAAAAAACTCTCAAATTTATATTGTGAGAGCAGCATTAAGAAACTGAAGAGCTGATACTTGTTCAAATTTGCAACTTCTTGCAATAAGATTACACCAGTATCTCAAAAGCAGCTCCAGCATTTGGTAATGAGACAAAAAATCCTAATCAAACAAAAACCTCCCAAATAGAAAACAAATGCCATAGAAAAATGGATTTCCAGGCATAAATCATAACAGAGCTGGTATCTTTTCTATCTTTCTACCCTACATTTAATTTTAAATTCATATTACTTCCATGATTTTCTTTAAGATACAGGAAGGGGAATAAAAAACCCTGTATTTCTATATCCATAAGGATATAGAAAAAGATCAATCAGGACAAAAGTATGATCAACATGAAGAATAACATTAGTAAATTAACTCACAAAATGACTGGAAGTGTTATTTAATCACTGTTATTTTTAACATATGATTATGCTACTTACATCTACATAGGAGACAGTGAAAGTCTTTTAACCAAAAGTATGATGGGGTGGCATAGCTAGATAAGCTCACTTCATGAAAATATATGATATTTAAAATACCGAAAGATACAGGTATAAACAGCTGTAATTTATGGTAAAGACAGCCAAGGAAAAAAAACAAAATAAAACAGCATACAGGTACAGCTTTACTAGCAATGTGATAACACAGAGTGATAAAAACTCTTGTTAGGTAAGCTCTGTGTGTGTGTTCAAGATCCCCAAAGCTGAGGACAAAAAAAATAACTGGACCAATGTATTCATAAAATCTCATACATATACTTTGCCTGAGAAAGCAGGCAAGTCTCTGATTTCTAGCCTCATGATTGCAAAATGACTTGAGAGGAGTTGTTTTATCTCCTAAACTCCTCTGCAGGATACAACACTCATCTTCCAGACAAAAGCCTAATCAGCCTTGACTTCTAAAGTACCAGTCAATTTATTGCCTCAATGGACTCCTCACCAGGGAAAAAAATAACTCTAATGGACTCCTCTGACAAAACTGCATAAACTAAAATAGTGGGTACACATTAAATAATACGAAATGCCAATATTTTCTAGTGTGCCAAAAGACTAAACGACAGCATAAGCATTAGCAGTTCACTAAAATTCAGAATGCATTTAATAAAATACATATTACAGATCTGAAACAGCAGGCAGGTTATTACTTTGAAACAAGGCATAAGAATCTTGCTTCCAAGGTACACACAACATCTGTATGATGCCCACTGAAGCTGTCTCTGCTCTACATTTCAATATTTAAATAACCAACGAAAAGACAAAAACTTGCCTATAGCTCCTGTATTTTATATTGGTAATCTGCATTGCACATATCTGGCTACTTTTAAAATCATGCAGTTTTCAAAGGCAAAAGAGTACAGTCTCTAAATTTTCCAGGTGCTACTCTGTTTTTAGATGTATCAGCTCTGAACATTTGAAGAAAAAAGAAAACAAAACCTTTTTTCCTTATGCAAGTGCTAATGCTGAAGGCTGAAACACTACATCTAACCTGATACACGTTCTTTGACTGGTTATTAGATTTTTACAGACATGCAATGTATCTAAAGCATGCATTATGCTAAAACAGACTTTTAGTCTGGGGTAAGAAATACAGGTTATTAGCTCAGTGCATCAGGGTATCAAGTCTTTAATCTCTTGAGCTGCTGAGGAGAGAAAGAGACTGTAGGCTGATCAGAAACCTGAGGTAAGGAAGCAGAGATTCCAGCATTTTATCCTGTTTTTTCCTGTCTCAGCATTTATCTTCAGCTACTATCAATTTTCAAGATCTCAGCTCCTACCAAAAGTGCAGGCAAAGAATGAGAAAAAAGGGAGAAGATAGCCCAGCACCTGTTTCTCTCCACTTGAGTTTCCAAACGTGTGGCGGAAGCCATTCTGTATGACATTTGAGATCCCTTCCATGCTGAAGCGCTAAAAGTAGTGAAAACATAGCAGAAAGAAAAAAAAAAAGGGACAGAGAAAAGTTCAGAAGACTATTAATCAGCATTTATCAAGACTATGAAAGACAAATGGCAAAGACAAGCTCCAAGATGTATTTCAGCACATTTCAATTTCTTCACTCACCTAGTTAATTTTATTAATTAAAAAGCAAACCGTATAATGGCAGTTAAGCAGTATTTCTACATCAAAATTTATTCAAACAAAATCTTCACACTGCAGACCCAATAATTGAGACTTGCCTTTTACAGCTGTTTCGTTTCGAAATGTAAAAAAATAGCATTTTTCATGGTTCAGCTCCCAGTAAAATCCCCTCTAAAGTTTGTGTTTGAACAATGTATGTTTAGGGACACTATTGACACCAATTTTTCAGATTTTAAGCACGTACTAGAAACACTGTTCAAAGGCAGTAATTTTCAGCTCCACCTCTTTAAAACTTTTTATGCTTTCATGCTTCCTTTTCCACAACTGAAGCAACCACTGGTATTCCCTATTTTCTGTAATATCAAAAATATACACAATTAGATAATAGTACACCCATACTGATTTCAAGCCCCATTGCATGGAATCAGGGAATCCAAGTAAAGAAAAAGCAGTAAATAATCAAACTACACATTTTTCCTTGAACTTTGTAATCCTTTTGCTTGCTGGAGATGTAAGAAAAAAATCAAAATCAAAACAGTTTTGATGTTTAGCATGTGCTATAAAATCAGCAAGTGACATAAACATAAAAAGAAGAAACAGCCAAGCTGCTGACACAGGGCAGTATGATAAGCACACCTCAGCATGTTTATCTGAAAGTATTTATTTATGTAAGGTGAATAAAATGTGCTGGAATACAGTATTCTTTTACTTTCTAAAGCACACAAGGTCAGTAAAGACATAAATTTTGCCAAAGCCATCTTAAATCTTTTAAGATATCCTACATGAAGGAACTGGTATCCTCAAGCTCTGACTATTTTTAACTGCTCCCCAGTTTCCCCTTGTGAAAGAGGTTTCTTAGAAATCTAAGAAACTGATTTACCCAAAGACAGTAGCAAGGAAAAAAAATTTAAATACCTGAGGGTTTTTTTTATATTCAGTTATAGTATCTACAGGAAAATTCATTTTCTTAAGAGTATGACAATTGAACTCTACTTCCAATCTTTGTATTTAAATGAGACTTCAGTACAGGTAACAAAATAACCAATTAATACATTATTTATTAACAGGAACTCAGTCTCCACAAAGCTACTAGAACATAATATTTGTATGCACATTAAAAAAAAAAACAAAAAAAAGGATTGTTGAAGAAAGGAACCTTGAACCTTGCACCTCTTTCTGGGAGAGGGCTCTCAAATCTGTCCTTGATGACAGTGAAATCTATTTTCAAAGGAATCACACACATGCAGCTACAGTCTTACCTGTAAGCTCATCATTCAATCCCTCTTATAAACCAACCTGACACATCTATATCTTGAAGCAACCAAATACGAAAATGTCTTATCCTGGGACCATGTAAGTTATACCTGAAAGCATCATTCAAGTTTCTAATCTTTAAAATAACTAGAACAGTTTGTGAATCACTTGACTCAAGTTCCAAAACAAAGTAATTATTTTTCTTTCTAGGTAGAATATCCCTTTTTGGTTTTCCATGACTGGGAAGGAAAAAGGAACTATTCACTGTGCTCTTGTAAAGGGATGACAATTTTGTACGGTTTTCCAGACATAAGTTCTACCAAAGTTCCACTAAAACTTAGCTACACACACCAACATCTCTCATTTGACAGATGAGATCAGAACCCTATTTGGGGTACACCACAGGTATATCTTATGCTTGTAAGTTTAGAAATAAATTCTGAAGTATTTATGTTTCAATATAAATGTTTATTCCTTATATTTGAAAAGCAAACCCCATAACCTTCTCATATTGAACAGAAGCATTATTTCTGGGACTCAGCCAAGATCTACAAAACCACATTTTTTGCATCCCATAAGAATCCCTAAGAAATTCAAACATTAATATCTCGCTTAAGTAATTTTAAATTATACTAGACAGATAAGAAAGAAAATATTGCATTGACAAGCTAATAACCTAATTTCTTTTGTTCTTTGACTCCTCTTATCCAACTCTACTTGAAAGACATTTTTCCTTTTGTTGCTATGTTCTGTAAAGAACAAAACAAATTATCTCTTCCCTGTATATATGCACTACACTTTGGCCTCCTTCCTGTCTTGTTGAATGTAGTAACTCTGCCATAGGTTAGGAGATCCAGGGTAAGACACTCACTTTTCTCCTACCTAGAAACCACCATGATCAATAAATATCTGCAACTACAGCAACAATAGTACTGAATTTCCTGCAAGATTAACACATACTAAAATTCACACAGTAAAACCAAACGCATAAATGAATTTGCCTACCAGCAATAGAACACAGAGCAGTACATCCAAAGACAGGTTTTTTTTGCAAGAAAGGTATGCTAGTTCCAGGCTGATTTGCAAACAGTTAAAAAGTATTTTCTGCATATGAGAAGAGTAAAATATATGATCCTGTGAAAAAAAAAATTCTCAACAGGAAAAGCTTAAGCCTTGTTTGTGAAGGAAGGTATGGAAGCAGGAGTATCAGGTAGCTCAATATAATCTAGGACTACTACTTCCCATAGCAGAAAAAAACAAAAACATTTTTAAATGTATAAAGACTTATAAAAATTTTCTTACTGTTCCAGGCATATGACCTCTTTCTTGTTTGCCATTCTGAGGACTACCATTTTTCAGCTTCTTTTTCTTCTTCGCTGTTTCTTTGTGTTCTCGCTGTTTGTTTTGTACTTCGATGAGGACAGAAATGAAGCTGTTTTTCACTTCCTTCTCAAACTCCAGTTCATCTCGTAGAGCCAGCTGCTGTACCAATTCCTCAGAATAATCCTTAATAGCAGTCTCAATTTCTTCTAGCAGTTCATTTAATTCAGCAACAGACAATCTTTTGACTCCTACAAATAGTTCATATAAAAAGTATTATGTCAAGATTTTAAGCAAGAGAAAACTTGTGGGAGTTACAAGAAAAACGTACTCTGAAATTTCTCAAAACAAAACAATCAATTCTAAAACCACATAGAACAAAACAATATTCCTAAAGGAATAAACACATCCCAGAGGTGACAAGACTAGCAACAATAAGATGGTTAAATTTTCTTCTTACTTCTGAGAAATCTGGGATAATCTGCAAATATGAAGAATGTGTTGGTAGTTTATGCTGGAAGCGGAAGTAAGTGCTAAACTTCTGATACAACCATAATCTATTACTTTCCTCTGCACTTACTGTTCAAAGGAAAAGGCCTTCATATTTTCTGAACTACTGGGTGATGTGTCACAGATAGTGCAATTATGATCAAGAAAATGTTTTGAGGCTTGCTTGGGTTAAAAGAAAGCAGATCTTTGAGGACTGCTTTCTGTTCCAGTTTAGATCTGACACACCTAGGAAGCTGGCAAGTCCCAGCAGCTGCTGTGTCAAAGAACACAATCTTATTTGGCACTTGAGAAATAGCTAGGCCTGATTACACTGACAGGTACAATCTGTTTAAGGACACTGCATAGATGCTTGCAATTATTTAGTTTCATTGAATTAGTCTAGTTAAGTATCATGTCTACAAGAATACTTGTAAGGGAAAGCACCTACAGACAAGTGTTGAAAAATACAAATAAGGCCACAAAGTACAAAAAAGCATAGCTCTTAGAAGCATCAAAGATAGTAAGTGAAATGTGAATTTTTTCTCTTAAATTACAGCAGGGAAAACTGATTGGAGAAAGCTCCTTGTCACTTAACTGAAGAGAAGGCAATGAAACCTGTTAAGACAATTCTATGCCAAGGATCCACAGTTTTTCAAGGTAGCTTAGGCCTTACACTCTGTTCAAACACTGTAACAGTACTGAGAGAGGGCACCTGTGAGTCCCAACACTTAAGAACCAGCTTCACAGCTTAAAAACCAACTGTTCTAAAAACACAGGTGTAGGTTATCCAACTGCAGTCCTGACTGATGACATATCAGTTGTCATTATCAAAGTCTTGAAAGGGCTACATAGGAAATCCTCAGCTAATGCACATGAGCGGAGACAGAGGAATTCAAATGCAGAAGACTACATGGACTGAAACTTAGTAGGCCGAGGAACTCACTTGTGTAACCAGAGCTTTATTTTTGGACTGCCGTAATGTATGTCTTTTCCTATCCAAGAAAAAAGTAAATAAAAGTGACTTCCCCTGCTCTGAATCCTAAATGAATGAAAATCTCTGATCTATCCTATAAAAAACAGAGTTCCTAGGAAAAACAGGAAAAAATTTTTTCCTGTAAAAATTTCAGAGAGATGCAGACCAATTCTGAAGAACCTTCACACACTAAAAATATGTAGCAAGAGTTTTTAATAAAATAGTGACTTGAAAGACATGAAAGCAGATTCTGAGAAACTGGTGAAGCGAAGTTAAATTATCTGCCCAAGTAACTCAAGGCATTGTTTGGTCGAGACTGACCTTTAAACTGTGAAGATGTAACAGACAAGATGGACTCCTGAGGCAAAGCAAAATTGACATGATATGAAATACCGAGCAAGCTTGATTAGCTCCAAACCTTAAGACATACGGAACTGCCAGAAAAGCAGGAAGCCCTGCTGAACACAATACATTTTGCTTTCACATTCCTGAAATTTATGTGTTGAGACAGTTAAGAGACCATTTTCATGGTTGGAATCTCTTCCATAAATCTGAAATGTAGCAGAAACTCTAAGTCATGCCACAAGAGGTCGGCCAGTTTTCTGAATCTTCTACAGAGTTTGTACTGTTGACCCAGACTACAGGTAAGAAAGCACCAAACTTTTTAAGAAAGGCCAAAGCAGAAAGATCATCTATTAAATATTCTTTGTGTCACTACTACCTTCTAGAATTCATGTTGACAAATGTAAAGATTAAACGAAATTTTCCATCATAAAACTGATTAGTCACAGCTTTTTTTACATGCAATTCAACCTACTACAATTTAATTATTAATCTACTTTCTCCTTTGCTTTTGTATAGGGAAGCACAGATGATTTTATTTGAGTAGAAGATACAAAGGATATTTTTCACTTTTAAGCTTTCTGAAGAGGAATGGAAAGGGAGAACTGAAAAATATGCATGGTCCTTACAGGGCAAAAAAGAAATGGTTGCCTTATTTTTGTGTTACTGTCTATCAAGATATGTTGCAATGACTGAAACTGTACCAAAGGTATGGTAAGCTTTATTTATTGAATAGCTTTCAAGAGCTTTAGCTGATCTTAAACAGTGTACTGGCATCAAGAAGTGTCTCACTTTACAGAAAATAATGAAGTTTAATAAAAAATGACCAACTTACCACTTTACCCATGAAGGAATCTCATTCCAATGTATCAACCTTCAGAATAATTGCTTTAAATTTAAATTCTATAAAGTCTTATTTTTGTTCTTAGTCATAAGGAAGCTGACAAAGGTAAGTCCTCTATGCACTAAATCCAAGCTATTATTTCAGGACATTTTGAAAATATTTTTGAATGCAGAGATTTCATAAGAAGGACTTGCTAAGAATCAAACACATGGCAAACTTACCCTTTAAAGTATTTTCATTAAGCATAAGAGCAAAAATGCTAAATAAATACCACTTACTCTCTTCATAGCTGTTGTTTGTACTGGATCTCTTGAGGGTCTGAATTTCCTGGGAAAGTATAGAGAGCCGATCTGATTGGGTGGGTGTTTCATCATCTTCTGGATCAGGTGATTCCTGCATCATTTCCTCTATTTCTTCAATCACCTGTGAAAAATGAAAACCCTTATGAAAACCCTCCTACATGAAGAGCTTGCAATTTGAAGCAAAGCTGGATGAAACTACCACCAAGACTAGATGGAAGAGGATCAATAAAATCGTACTGACATTTCCTCCCCATCCTTGCTCTCTGAGAATAATCACACCTTGTAACAGTAAATTGGTGATGGCGTAACAGGAAGTGTGTTGAAACTATGGGGTTATTTCTATATGAAGGTACCCATGATTCTGCTTAAGAGAACTGAATTAAAGAGTAAGCTGGAGTACCTTTCCTGACTATTCAGTTGAAGGAAGACACAACAGAAATCAATTATCTCCCTCCCCCACTCCTTATTTCACCACATTTCTCTATGTAAAACAAACACCCCTCCCTCCTCCAACCAAAAACCAACAAAATGAAAACAAATAAAAACAACAAAGAAAAAGTCACAAAAAACTCTCTGAAAAACCAAAAAGCCCCTCTAAACAGCCTGAAAATCTACTGTGCTTGTGAGAAGTTTTTTGAACTGATCCACCATAACCTGAAGCTGATTTGTATCCCTGGGCATAAGACCTGAGCCAGACAAAAAGTATGACAACAGAAATTCTGTATATAGATAGCTTACTTTACATCACATAAATAATTACATTTCTACAGGCTAAGTTATTAACTAGATATCTGAATAAGTAACACAGCAACTTTTAGAAGTTTAAAGGCTGTAGTCAGTGCTGAGATCCAACCCACAGTAAAAGAGAGCTGAGGCAGTTCAAGGAGTCCTGTCTCCTGTACTATTAATAACTGTGTTCATCAGAGTTCACAGCTTAACCATTGCTTAACCATTTAAGCAATGACAAAATAGATTACTTGTTTGCTTACTAAAGCAGGATCTTAATAGACCTTTACTCTCACTAACCTTACTCAGAAGAGCAATTTTCAAGATAACTGAAGTAAATCTACGGATTTGAAGACTTTAGATACCATGTAATTTGAAAGCTTAACAGCAGAAACACTGATCTGCCCTCACATTAGGCAAAAACCTCAAAGAATTCCTGCTAACAGCAAAGCCCTGTGAAACTATGAACTGCCACACAATTATGCTGGAAAACTACAAACTTACCATACTACTAAGATTCTGAAAATATTTTTGCTTTTTACACATATATTTAATTTAGTAGCATTCCTGACTAATTCATGGTAAGAAATATACAAAGATTTCAAAGACCCTGGACTATCAACCTCACCTGAAGTATTGAAACACTTTTCAAATCTGAATGATGTAATGCTATCTCCCAATTATTAAAACCCTAAACAAAGAACGACCAAGAAGCTTAGCTACAGTGAAGAGCAAGAATAACAACAAAAAATACTAACAGACTAAAAAACCATCCTACACCAACAACACTGTCTTTGCTGAACACTTTACCTGCTCTGCTGTAAAGAGTGGCTCTTCATTGATGCAGGAAACAATGATAGAATGCATATCCAACTGTTCTCTCAGCTCTTCATCATCTGACAAGTCAAGGTTCAAGTTGTCATTTACCTAAAAAGCATGAAAAGTTGCATTTATATAAATATATATACACACCCCTAATGTGAGGGTATAAAAAGCATATAACGTACAAAAACAAATGGGGAACTATCATTAAATTTTAAGAATGAAACTGAATCTTGGCCCATAAAAATGGACTCAACAGTTCTTTCTGTCAAACAGCCTGGCAAATGATATCAAAACTGCAACTGGACAAGGTTAAATTAGCTGTCAATCTTTAATGTCATTAAATAATGTCTATACATAAAGACCACATACACACTGACATGCAGATATCTACATGGAAGGTTGCAAAGTAAATACTTAAAATCTTAATTGAAGATTAACAAATGTCTGTTTGGGGTGAAAAACTTGCCTATAATGCCTAATGTTACACAAACTTCTTACTTTAAGTGCTTTTATGGTTCCACTTTGTCACATAATAAAAGACATGGAAAAAAGCTGAGAAGAGCTGATATTGAATGGTGATATCAAAACACTAGTATCACCCCAGATTATTTAAAAAAATGTGTCACTGAATATCTCAGGGTCTTTTTAGAAAGAAAGAGAAGTAACACTGTTCCCATATATATACCACCAAACTATATCCATCCTTTCAAACCAAAGATATACATACACTAAGAGACATATGTAAGTCCCCTCCTTAATAAGTCAGGCATATTTTACTCTCACACTGTGATATATCCTGGTTTATTTACAAAATTGCTTCTGTACTTTGTCTATTACTAGATTCCAGACTAGAAAAGCCCCTCAAAGCTGCAACGCCCAACATCTGCCATTTGAGCTCAACTGCTTTAACTGATCTTTGGGCTAATTTACAAGCATCATGACTGGCTGTACAGTCCTTGGTCTCACAGTATCAGTTTTCAATTTTTGTTGTAATTCCTCCAATTTTCTCAGTTTCTTCAGAAACCTTAATAGTTCTCAGATTCATTTTGAACCTGCAACCAATATCCCCAGATAGCTCACTTGTCGGGATAAACATAGAATTTGCACTTCTTCAGCCCTCAGGATGAAGTCAAATGTCCACTTTTTTCCACAATCTGAATTCCGGTAACTGTGCAGTGACAAGGCTCCACTATGACTCTCTCTTCACCTACTACACAGATACACTCCAATTTGGCATTTTTTAAATGTTTGCTGTCCTCAAATACTTTTCCATGCACATAGGATATGACAACAATGATGGGATAGTAAGGAAGCACAACAGTTTACCTAGAAGGAGATCTGCTTTCCATCCTGACATCTCCAGAAACATTTTGAGAGACCTTCAAAAACATTTTGATAATATAGACTAATAAACCACCAAAAATGGCATCAGCTGTAACCCAGACTAAAAGGAACACCTGGCTTTCCAACCAGCCACACTCCATGCCTCCTTCTGTCCTCTTGCTACCAGGGAATGACCCATTTACAAGTAATCTAGCGAAAACAAAACAAACAAGGAATTGCACAATCCCAATCCTCGTACCACTGTGCACAACGCTTCCACCCAGCTACTTTTTTCACTGTCAGAGATGTATAAAAGTGTGATAGATCTGTCATGTGAAGGAACCAAGATCAGGCGAATCAGCCTTATTGACCTTATATCTTTCCCTACTAAAACAGGAGGAGAAATGCTTTCTGCACTATTTCGGTAGCATATTATTAGTTTCAAACGCATCAGGGAAGTGTTGCTTAGCTGTTACTTTATGTTGTAAGGAAAATAAAACAAGACACTAGCTGGTCCATATGTGCTGTCACATATCCAGCAATACTGCTGAACACAAAAGCAGCAGAAGAAAAGTATGTCAAACACTCCCCACAGCCTTTACACATCAGAAGGCATTCCATGTGGAGTGAAAGCTGAAAAACTTCAGATACGTTTAATCCATGAACTAGTTTTCTCTCTACTGGCAGCATATCTAACATTCTTACAAATCCAGCAACACCACTTTACACTTTTAAGTGTACTTTCTTCATAATTTCCTGCAAGTAACTTATAAAAACTATACAAAACATTTTCTTATGTACTATACTTAGTTCCTTATCAAGAAATCCATTAGACTTCCAGTCCATTTTTCCCTGACAATGCTGCAGCATGGCAGGGTTGTATTTTTAGTTAAAATGTAAGAATTTAATTACTCTAAAACCATTTATAAATCTGAACAAGGACTCAATAAAAATTAAAAGAAACACAAGTCAAATTCAAGGGATAACCATGAGACTCAAATCAAGAAAATGAGTTCCAAATTTGCACCTTCCTTTACTGAACCCCAAAGTATCCTCTTCAGCAGAACAACCTTTGCATCCGTCACAGCAAAAAGCATCTGTTGATTATGTAATGGATGGCAGAAGCCAAAGCATTACCCAATTCTTAGGTTACACACTCAGGTATTTTTACAACATAACTAGACTTCACTACGTTTAAAAGATAAGCCACTAGTTTCCTCAGAAAACCTGTGAGATGGGAATTCCTCCCAGCTTTTCTTCCTGAAGTGTTTAAATCCACTTTTAAGATCATCAGAGGACAACCTTTTCTATAAACCTCTCTGAAGCTCTTAATTCCCTGTTCCCACCCCAGAGAACTATTCTAACTCTTAAGTAAGGAAAACAAAACAAGCTCTTGCACTTCAGTGTCTCCTGGGCCACCTTTCTTATTAAAGAAGCCATCTGACTGTGGAATTAGATGAACTTTGGAAAGTCCTCACTGGATTTACTAAATTCCAATACTCCTGCCTCTTTTCCTCCCTTACCCAGACCAGTGTTCAACATGAATCATAGAGCAGAAAGATTTTATGTGAAACACTTTCTCATTTTACATTTTTTTCTATCATGCTCTGGCTCTAATGAAGAGTCATCTAAAACTAACCCTGAATTATTCCAACGCGGGCAGATGCAAACATCAATGGTTTTCTGATTTTTAAAAAGCTCTCATGTATAATGTCAGGAACTAAAAATATTTTCAGCCACTTAAAAACAACATTCTTTTACACAAATGCAAAGAGTTTTACTTCCCTGTTGAGTACCAAAGATCCAAAGAGGGTACTTCTGCTGATCAGAACTTACCCCTTTCTCTGAAAGATTCAGTGTTGGCAAGTGCAAAGCTCTAGTGTGGGAAGATTTCCAGTCAACTGGCATCACATTACCATAATTATCAGTCAAGGCATTCCAAATCCTGGAGAAAAGAATAAAGGAACAAAAATGCAGACCTCAAAACAAACAGCAACTGAATCAGCAATAACCATATTCCCAATGATCATGTATCCCTATCAGTAACTGTATTTTCCTCTCTAAATATTAATCTGCAAGTTACTGACAATATTTTTAGTGTTCTAAAGCTACAAGAAAATGTTTTTTGACAAACATTAGTTACTTCCCTTTTTAAGCAACAATGTATGCACAGCAGTGATACAAAACAATAAATGAAGACACAGCTTCTATACTAATTATGTAACTACACTCAAAATCTTTTCTGGGGGTGGATGAGCCTTTCTGTCAATGAAATTTGAGCTGAGCTATAAATTACATTCCTAACGTTGTTTAGCAGAGGCTGAGTAGCAAATTCTGAGCCAAATATTTTCTTTTTTTCCTTTCCACTTATCACAGAATAATGAAAACGCCCAGATCAGACTAAAATTTCGGGAGAATTTGTTTTTTTTCTGGAAGTATTCCTGCAGAGCTCAGCCCACCACTCTTATCCTCGGTCAGTCTTTACTGTTTCTAGAGTGTGTATCCTCTCTGGCTGTCCTGGAAGCTGGCCTATGCAGACCTGAGGCTTGCACACGAAGACCCATGCTGGTGAAGCAGCTCAGTCTTTAACCACAGCAGTCCCGTGAGCAGGCTGCTTCCCCAAGTCCCCTGCCAAGCCCTGCCTCCAGGCACTATGCTGGGGGTGGATGTTTGGAATGGTTGCCTAGCTAAGGCTCACAGGAGGTCAGAGGAAAGGCCGAGGCAGACACAGAGGGGCAGACAGAGCCTCATCACTGCCCAGCGTGATTCATGGTTCACTGAACTTACCTCACTGTTTACACCACAGATCTAGTATTTTGCTAACAGGCTTTTTTTTTTATTCTTCTCTCAGAAGAACAAGACATACAGCTGAGTTACCTTAAAGTAAGACAGCAATATTTTTAATGAAGATAAGCTGACTAAATTTACTATAAAATAAGAAATAGAAGTATAAGTAAGATAATGTTAAAAACTGTACAGCAGCATGGCCCAGAAAGGCTCTATTCCTCAGAGGAAAAAATTCCGAACAATTATCGCAGTTGCGGCTGCTATTTTATTCTTCGCCTGCTTTCTGCACTTTCCATGTTTAAATTCAAGCACTGAGACAGCGGGCAATTTGCAAGAAGCTAAACAAATACTAACCACGGTCACTGCACTTCAGAACAAGTACTTCTCGCTAGCTCGGTGGGGTAAGAAGCGCCGGGATGCTCACACACTTCCCGGGCGGCCAGGGGGATAAAGCTGGAGGGCTCCACGTCAAACCCGCGCCGCGGCGGCCGAACATGCCCCCTTGCCGAGGCCCGGCGGCTCCCAGCTGCAGCCCCGGGGGCGGGGAAAGGCCCCGCTCCCGCAGCCCAGAAGCCCTGCTGGGCTCCGCAAGGCCCAGGGGCAGCGCTCTCGCAGGGCAGGGCTGGCGGCCCGTGCTGTCCCCTCAGGCCGGGACGGGCCTCCCCTCCGCTCCCTCTCCGCGCCCCCTGGCCCGCACTCACTCGTCGTCCTGCAGCGCACTCTGCTCCGTGAGCGGCCGCAGCGGAACGCGGCTCTCGCTGCCGCCAGCCCGGGCCTGCGGAGGCTCGAAGCAGAGGGACAGCTTCGCCCCGAGATCCCCGACGCCCCAGCCACCCTTGTCGCAAGCAGGCTCGGGGCCGCTCCCCGCGGAGGGCTGGAATCCCGAGAAGTCCTGCCAATCGCCCGGGTCCCGCTGCGAGGTCGCCGCCGCCGCCATAGCTGGGGATGCGGCGCTGCGCGCTCCCGGCGGTGCGCGCTCCCGGAGGTGCGCGGCGGGCGGGGCCCGGCTGTGGCAGCGATCGCAGAGCCGGGCAGGGCAGGGCTGAGACAGCGATCCCGGAGTAGGGCCGGGCCGGGCTGAGGTAGCGATAGCAGAGCCGGGCCGGGCCGGGCTGAGGTAGCGATAGCAGAGCCGGGCCGGGCAGGGCTGCGGCAGCGCCCGCCGAGCCGCACACAGCGGGGTCCGCTCTGACTCACAGCTCCGCACCGACTAGGGAGGCTCATCGGGCAGGAGGGGGAGGCGTAGAATGGTTTGAGTTCGTAGGGGCCTTTAAAGTTCCAGTGCCTCTGCCGTAGTAGGATTATTTACAGTAGTTTTGTTGTAACTTGTTTTTATACTATCGTTGATGCCTCCATTCAGTCACCTAGTACGCAAGAATCTAAGCTTTGGAGATACTTTTTCTTACCAGCTCTGTGACTCCCGTGGCTATCCTTTGCTAGCTTTGTATTGTGCCCTTACGCGCAATAGCTTAGGATGGGCTTTTTTTATCTTGTATTTTTTTTTTTTTGAGCAGCCATGATCTTTTGATATCCTAAAGTACATACCAGGAATTTTCTCTGCTTAACTTCCTGATTCGGTTTGAGCTTCTTTTAATTTTCTTTCTGTACTTCCTACTTGATGTTTGGCAACACTGCAAGTGGAAAATGCATGCCTCGTTAAGCATCGGAGTGCCACTGAGGTCATTGAAAGGATTTGCATCCTATCCTACTAAGGATTATGACAGGCTGACAAACCCTAGTGTAAATAGGCATTCCAAATATGATCCTTTCAGACATTGCAAGGCAGAAGAGGCCAAGACTACTTATGAGTGTTAAAATGCATCATTGTTTTATACATTGATGTTTTCATGTTTTCATTGTTTTATATATGATGTTTTCTGTTTCATCCTGATGAAAACCCAAAATGCTTGCAGAGTTTGAAGATGCTCTTCTAGAAGACATAAGTCTTCCATAGCATTAGTCTTGGGAAGGAGCAATAATGCTGGAACAGGTAACTAGAGAGGGAGAAAAAATTCAGCATATAGAAATATAAAGGGATGCATATACATACAGATCTATCCTAGTTAAAGTCAATTTGCAGTAACTACTGGGCATTTTGTATTATTACAGCCTGTTTTCTGCAAGAACACAGACTCAGCCGTCAGTAGCAATCTCAACAGTAAACACTGTGCTACATCCAGGGAGTACCACATGTGAGCAATGTGGACATTTTCAGTCGCTTTATCCTTGACTGTAAAGGATGTACATGGAAGTACAAGGAATGGCAAGGTTGGCCATAAGGCACGGAACTACCTACTCCTGAAGAATCGTATCTCGGGATTCTTAGGAAAAAATGGAAACAACATACAGGTCTCTAAATCAATGGGTGACATATAAATACTGATCTACTGCTGCTTTGGATGCAGTGTCAGGGATATTAAATTAAACCATTAGGAGAGTATGATGCCTCAGGTTTTAGGTTTTCTATTTTTCAGATTCTGTACTGCTTTAGTGTGTAGTTCTGAGCTTCATATTAGGGGATAGTAAGCTCTCTTCATAGAGTAGGTAGACAAAACAATTCCTTCTCTACCTGGGGACCAAGGACAAATGATCCAAATTTCAGGCCCAGGAGTGTAAACAACAGTGGACCGAAGAGAGAAAAACAAGGATGGGACTTCATAAGCTAAAAGCTATAATTGGACAATTAACTCTAATAAGCTAATGGACCAGAACTTATAGAAGTGTGAAACCCCAGTGACCGGTCATCCATTTTGTGACCATTTTGGGTTCATCTTGGGTGTGGCCCTGGCTGGGCTCTTGTACTGCCTAAGGTGTATCCATTGAGGCCTTCTAATAAATACCTACTTCATTCTTTAACTCTGTCTAGTCTCTGTTCTAGGTCAGCCTTCACAAGGCATTAAGTAGGTTCAAAGAAAGGAGGCAGTTTTTTACAGAGCAAGTAGTTAAGCTGAAAACCACCTTGCCTCAGGATCTTACATATCAGAACTTGGACATCAAGTTCATTAACTTACAAATTAGAAGAAAAAAAACCATTATAGCCTAATAGATGAGTAGTTGATCTACAGCTCAGGAAGTCCATGAAGTGCAAATTCTGATTCCATACACTTTTTGTAGGACCTCGCATTAGAATCCTGTATGGTTAATCATGGCTTTCTGTCAGGTAGGACAAGACCACATGAACTCCATGGCAGGACAAAGGCCTAACTTTGCATTTGATTCATCTGTACTGTATGCTGGAACTATTTGGAATTCCACAAAGCTTCTAATGTGATAATTCTTTAGTGTAACATGCAGAACTTTCTGTACATGCAAACTCTTCTTTACCCACAGTACTTTCTGAACTGTTCTGATCTCAGGTCAGCATGACAATAATACGAACTCCTACTCACCACAATATCAAACTACTGATGTCTGAAGGACCAGTGCCCAGAAGTGATTAAGTACAAACATTTAAGAAGACAGGCATCCATAGGTTTAAAATTTTTTATTGTGCTGCCAAGAGCCAAATTACAAGAAACCGCCTTACAGTTAAAAAAGTAAACAAGCAATCTGCTGAACCGCAGTGCACTCCGAGTGCCACATATGCATCTATTTTTCAGAAAATTATATCTGCATTTCTCTTACAAGAGCACAACAGGAACCAAAGTAAAAGAGTGTAATGGATACAGCACATAGGATAAATCATATCTTTAAAATAATAATAATAAAATAATAATAATAAAAACATTTTACACCATGTCCTATATTTTCAGAATATGGCCTTGATTGTAAAACAAAAGCAAGCATTTACAATTTCTGGATAAAGACTGCTTACTCTTATGCAAGGAATGGATGTTTTGTCTTGACAAAATCTCTGTAGTTACTGGACAGAAACATCTCTGTTTCATTATTAGGTTGAGTACAAAACACTGGGGAGACTACATTTTTTCTTATTGGTGGTTGGAAACTGAAGTTATATAAGCAGAAAAAATGTTGACCCTTAATGATACACCTATTTTTTTCTTTGATGCAAACAGCTAGAACACCTTTTTGATATTCTAAAACAAAAAAAAAATCGTTAATCTTCAGATTAATAAATTAGGTCATTATAATAATAAATTAGGTTTTTTTTTTCAGTTTTAAAGTTCAGCAATCTCTGACCAAGTATTTACAACAATACTTGAGAGTTCCTTTACAAAAAATACATTTTCTTTTCACATTAAGCATACTGGGTATCTGTGTCTCTTATGACAAGCATTTGTAAAAGAAAAAAGGCAATGCACAAATGGGTAATTAGTATAAAAGTGCCAAGACCTGTTTGGAAAGTTAACATTGTATTATACAGTCAGAGTTATAAATGAGGCAAGCTACAACAAACTTCCAGCTTAATGCGGACAATATTCCAGTAGTTGTTTCAAACAATTGTTTGCAAAAAAAAGAAAAAAAAAAAGAAAAACAAAACCAACCGAAATCCAGGAGCTGATTGTGTTATTTTATGGAGTTGATTAGTGCTGCATGTATATTGTCATCAGTGTCTCTAGCCAATGCATTCATTAAAAAGCCTTTTTAAGGCTAAGCAGGAAAAGAAAAATAAGAAACACCCTGAAATGTAGCAAGTAGCAAGAGCAACGCTTACTGCTATAATCGTGCACGAACTGAACACACGCCAACACAAGAGTGCGCACACGCGCGCGCGCACACACACACACACACACACACACACAAACACGTTCAAATCAAATCAAATCAAATCAAATCAAATCGTAGGTAGAATGAGATGCTCTTTTCTTGTCTTTCCTAAACTCACAAGCAATTAAGCATTGATATGGAATGCCTGTTATCTGTTTCTGCTCTGGGTAAAATCTCTCTCAGATAAAAATACATTCAACAAGAAAAAAAATAGAAAAAATATATACTGTATACATAGTATTTTATATATACAGTATATATATGTATAGTGTATATACACATGCACGTATATATACATATGTATACCTACATGCATTTGTATATACATATATATACACAAACATACAAATACTTTTTGTTGTTTTTAGCATAATTATATTTACATAAATATTCCTATAATGCTAAAGTTTAAAGAAGCATGATCTCCTTTTTTTTCTGAGCTTCAAAAAAGGTGCTTGAGTAATATACAATTAAAATTAAGCAGCTTCCTAGCATGGAAGTAGTTTCTAAATCTGCATACCAGTAAATAAGAACATCAACAGGAAAAAAAAACAACAACCTTAAAATAGTCTCTTTTTTACTCTCTTGTATGCAAGAGCTTTGTCCAACAAAAATATTTTTCCTTCTCCTGTATGAACAACCAGAGATTGATATAAAATAACAAAACAAAACCACACAGACAAAACAAACAAACAAAAGCCCCTGGAACTGCATGGTGTTCTTGACTTTTCCTTCCATCCTTCCTTCCTTCCTCCCTTCAATACTGCTGTCAAAAGATCCAGTGCTCATATCAGGAATTACTTAGGCCTCAGTCATTTGCTAACTCTGCTGAAGTCTGGCTAATCTAGCCTATCAGCTTTGAAGAAAACAAAAATAAAAATAAAAACAAAAAGCAGCACAAAGTATAATTTTATACATCCTTAATAAACCCACCCTTTATTTTCTGCTATAATCTTTTCCTTGCTATTTCATTAACTACTGCAGCTTCTCATCATATAGAAAAATATTTGCAGCTACACCACACCTGTGATGTGACAAATTCTGTTCTAGGAGTATATTACTGTAGCAACAGCTGGAAAAAAATAATCAGACCTTTTCATTTTTTTTTTTTCACCTGGGGTTAGGCTTTTGCTGCAACAGATGCAATTTCAGAGCAACAAGATAAACCACTATCCTGCTGCTTAGCAGTATATTTTCATCTCCAGCCAAGCATGACCAGTTTTTCTTCTCTGAAGCTTCCTTTTACTTCATTGCCTATCCCTAGCCCCTGATTCCCCCTCCCAAAAAACCTCTATAGCTATGTTACAAGCAAATACATCTTAACAAGTTTCAAAACTTTGGTTCTAAGAAAACACTTGGTCAGTTATCTCAAGGAAAAGTGGGAATGCTTTTTCTGGCACATTGCAGGAGTCAGAGCTCATCCCAGAAAGGTCTTAGAGCTGTACATGTAGTCACAAATCCAATACAATCCACTAAGCAACTGCACAATTCTAGTTTAATTTTAATAGCAGACTGTCTCTCTTCCTCTCACTCTCTCTTAAATCCTTGGCAAGGGTGCAATTCTTCAAACTGTTTGATAGAAATTATCTGCCTGTAGGTTGTTCTGTTTCTGCATGCTGTAAAATCCACTGTATCTTGAATCTGGGTCTGCAATTCTTAGCATCCTCTGAGAACTGTCCACCTGGACCCTGGTACCTTTCTCGCAGTCCACATATACCAGTTGATTGTTTAGGCAAGAAGGCTGTTAAAACAGAAAGGAAATATTGAGTAAATCATACAATTTTTGTATTCCACACATAATTTTTAAAGTCTATTTGGTTCAAGTCCATAAGCACAAAACAGAATCAAACTGGCAATGAAAGAGTTTGGCCTTTTGTTAAAGTTGGCCTACGTCAGACATAGTAACAGACCAACACTCTCTTCAGAGTCATCATTTTTCATCTTCTGAATGGAGTTCTGGTATTCTCATATCCCAGCTGCGCTGGTGTAACTGTTCTCTGTTAATTCAGCACCACACAAAGATTTAACCTGGTTGCCCCAGATGTGCAGCAGCTTTTTTCCAAGACTTTTAACAGCCTCTTTATTGCTTAACATTTTCCACAATGTTTTGTTCCTGGTTTCGTAAAAATGGGATATCCTGGAAATAGACACAGCACCTTTGTTGGAGCTTTGTAGCAGGACACTGGAATCCACTGCTTTTTCTGGTTGATAAGCAGGAGCACGATGATCAGTAACAGCGCTATCATGATTGGGATTGTCACCAAGGCAACAGAGCTGACGGATGCATCTTCGCTGGGGTGTGGCCCACTGCCACTCCGGTATTCTCCCTGGAGATGGTTCATGTCTGCAGGGCAATTGGGAGCATTTGTTGGTAATTATAAATGGGCCTTGGCCACAAGGAAGAATGTAATTATAGAAGTCTCAGTTGTACATCTTGTCACTCATAAGAATTTGGACCTTCTCTCCTGCAATGTCACCTTATTTACATAAATTAGAACAGCTAGTATCTTGTAGAGGGACTATATTAGTCAGGAAAAGGCCATCAAAAAGAGAGGCGATAGAAGGAAATCCTAAAGCACAGTAACGACCACAGTCTACAAGAACCTCTTAACTCCGTTGTGTTTGCACGATCTTATCTGATCACAACCAAATTCCCACTCCTAAAAAAATCAGACTGTGTTTCCAGGCTGAGAAGAACTTGGAAATCTTAGGATGAAAGTAATTTTTTCTTTTTTTTTACTTTTAGAAACTGGTAGGACAAGTACGATTTGTTCACTCTCTCATTTGTTAAGAGTGTATTACAATACCTGCAGCACTCAGCCTGTGAAAACAGACTGCTAGCAGTCTACTAGACTGTAGCAAGTTTTGTGTGTAATTGCAAAGAATGGTAACTTTCAATGACATATACAAAATTCCCTCACAGTTTGTAGTGGGTATTTATAATCCCCAGGCAGGATAGTTGCAAGCCAGCTACTAATGCCTGAGAAATTAAAATGCTGGAGTTATAAAAGCATAAGCTTAGAACTTTGTAAAGCAGTTACATTTCATGCATCCTTTCTCCAAACAATAGAATGCTATGAGATCATCCTCAGATTAAAAAAAAAGAAATCCTCAGGTGAAAAAAAATACATAGTTTAAGTTGTCCTTCAGTTAGAAAAGGTTAACAAAAACTGTGGCACAGTGTTTTCTCTATGCTGGAATAATATTACAGTGCAGTTTTAAACTTTATTGGCTGTGTGTCACTATGCCTGAGGTGGTTTTTTGTCTAAGGTCTGACATCATCGCTATGATATATGTTGGGCTTTGGTACATGTTTTTCCACCTTTGTTTATCTATTCCTGAGAATGCCAAATGGATCAAATGAAGGTCTGTCAACTCCAATGGCCTGCTTTCTAGTTTTTGAATCAGAAAAGACACCAAAGAATCACTTCTGATTCATCATTTTGTTGTATTCTTGCTTTTGTAGAACCCCATCATACCAACACAGACGTTTCTTTTACGCAGAACATGGAGTGATAATGAGACCAGAATGTATAAATATAATTTAATCGACTGACTCATCTTTACTCAAAGCAAAATGCATGTACTGCACTGAATTATGCACTGAAGAATATTCTCAGATACAACTGCTACCTGAATAGAAAAAGTAGAAATTAAAACATGGGGAATAAACACAGTCCTAAGTTACCCCAGTTTATATCAGATCTGACCTCTGTGAATGTGGATTATATCATTTTCACTCGGTGTCGGCCAGTTTGGTACTTCTAGTTCAACATCTCCTCGATGATTTGTCTTCTCAATGGGGATGTTAGTGGGTTCAGGTACATACATCTCTGTGAAATGAGAAAAATGTCTTTCACAAGTTGCAGGCTGCTTAACTTCTCAGTGCTGCTCTTAATTGAGGAAATACACTTGCCCATTTGCAGTGCTTTGTCCTTTAAATTCTTTTATTTGTTTCAGAATTTTCATTATTAGCCTGGGATTTTGTTTGAAAACTTATTCCATAATGTATATGGGATACATGCCTGTTGCCATTATCATTATCATAATGTGAATGGGACAAAGGACTGGTGTGGACAAACTTGCTTTTGACAATATCATCTCAGTATTTGTACCTGTATGTATGTACCTGCTTTACTACAGGCTTGCTCCTCTGTGATACTCAAAAAACCCCCCTCCCCAAAAATGAAGGGAAGGCTACATCTTCCCAGCTGATATGTAAACAGTCCCTACTGGTTTCTTTGCCTTGCTTTTTTTTGTAATCCTCAAAGGAGAGGAATTCAAGAAGGGGTACTGCTGAATCTCTTCTGACAGTTGTCCTGTCAGAAGTACTTATCAGCTTACTGAATAAGGTGAGCAAACTTCTGCAGAAGTATATCAGGACTCACATTAAAAACCACTTGCAATTCTTATGCCCCTTGTCCCCATAGCTAAGAACATGTCACATTGCTTTTAAGCCAAGTTAAAGTGAAAAATAAAGCAATTCATTAGTTGAAAAGTAACCAGCAGTCTCAGAAAAAATAGAAATGTTAATCACTGTGACATAATCTGCGGACATGTAAGGATATTGATCTTCTCACTTTATTAACATATTTCCATAGCCTTGTGAAAGGACAAAACAGGGGCAAGCAAATAATTTTTCAGTTCACAGTTCTCAGAATAAGTGAAATTCAAACTATGTTTTTGCACAACGTGCCTATCTGTTAAGAATATTAATTTTCCTGAAGTCTAAAAGTCTGTTGCCTTTGTGATGCTGTTCAAACATGGACTGACATTCAAAACCCAATTAAAAAACCTTATTATCGGCCCTAGGAAACCAGCATGACAATAAACTGGGTTGTCACATCACATTACCTGGACACATGGGACAGCAGCTTCCCTCCACATTGATGGGTTCAGCACAAGGCAGAGGTGGGCAGCTGACAGTGGAGCAGAGAGTCTGACCCTGCAGGCAGTAGCAGTGTGTGCAGCTGTCAATGTCCCAGCGTTCCTCATCTGCGTATGTTTCTCCACTGAAGTGGCAGACCACTTTCTTTGGAACTGTATCTTCTGTGGAAGGAAAACAGTGCTGTGATCCTGCAGTAACAGCCAATTACAGACAAATCGGATTTCATTCCTAGATACAAAAGCAAAACAATTGCCACAAAGAATTCCCAGCTGTAATGAAAAGATCCTCTCTTCATCTTCCAGAAAATCTTTATGAAAAAGATGTTGTTTCTGCTTTTTTATGAAGTACATAATTAGCCTGGGCTGCTTCTCCTCATTACCTTAATGCAAGAAGCTAGAGGATGGATGATTGGGACATGAAAAGATGATATCAAAAGTGCTGTGAAAATTAAGAAAAATTCATTTTCTTTGACTGTTTGAGGCTACCAACTACTCATCTTCCTCCTTGTTTCCTAGTCAATCCTGTTAAACTAAAATAACCCCAAACCTGTAACTACCTAAATTTCTAACTACCAAAGCTCAAGAATGATGAACTCTGTCTAGAATACTCAAAAAAGCAGGTCAGGCAGGATGCCAAGAAGGATTGGAGCAACTCTCAGGTGAAATAACTAGAAGTGCTTAGACTGTAATGATAAAACATATTTGAAGGGGATCTGATAATTCCCTACAACTGCATCAATGGAAAACCCCAGGAGAAGAGCAATAACTAAACTCAGTACATTTTTTAATGGTTAATATTATATACATTGGAAATTGATGTGATCTTTCTGCCTAGGCATTCAATACACCACTTTTTAATGTTGCATCCTATGCAAGCCTTTTAGGTGGTCTGCAGTAAACCTACTTCACTGAGAAGGAAGTAATGAATTGCTTAGCCTAGGATGTTTTTTGGTGCTGGAGCACTTTAAGGATAGCGAAAGAACAACACAGCAGAAACTCCAAAAGCCAAGCAGTGCTTTATTTTCATCTTAGCTTCCTCCTACCTTTGTTTCTTAGAGGCAAAAATTGTTATGAAACCTGCTGATGACATGAGCTTGCACATTAAACATATGAATGAGATAACAGAATGAAATAATAAACTTAAACTTTCAGATAAATACTGGTTTAACATTCACACAGATTACATCTCTAAGTATGCCAGTTAGACATATTTACCCTATGTCAGCCTTATTATATATTTTGGCCATGAGTAAAGGTTTTAATTAGTGACAACATAATAGAGACATAATCTGGAATAACAAGGCTAGCAGTAAGCAGACCAGTCCAACAGATCTAAAAGAGAGTAAATTCAAATACAACGGAAGACCAGCAAGAAGTACTATTGTGAAAACATTAGTGGAATTATCTGAAAAGCACAAATGGTTCCCAAGGTCCTTGGTATCTCATGGCTTGCATGGCTTTTAGTATGGGTCTCAATCTCTCCAAGTAGATTTTGTAAGTGAATGTGGTATGAGCATGGGAAAGGAAGAGTGGGAGGAAAAGATGGGAGCCAGCTGCAGGAAGGACATTAGGTTCTTCCCTAGCTGATGTGCTTTTTGGCATATAGAGCCAGCAGAACCCTGTGTTAGGAAGGTGTGTCTGGGGACAGGGCGAGGCACACTGCCTGAGCGCGCCTCTGCTGCGCGCCTATGCAGACCTAAAGCTGAGCACTCTTGGCCTGCTCAGATTAGCTCCCAAAATGTCACCTTGCTTCACTTAGGACACCTTCTTCAATTCTGCAGCTGGTTTGTCTGGAAAAGTCCTTTAATTTGCTCAGGCTTTTCCAAATTTGTGAAGAACACATCACAATTTTATTCAGCAAATATTTTTTAGAAGAACGAGTAAAGGTAAAATAACAATTATGGTGCTGTACCTCTGAACCTCAAGAGGAAATTTTAAAGTACTATCCTGTGAGTGTCTCCTGTTCTGGTGTCCATCTCTATAAAAGTATAAACAAGGATGAAGATGAAGGCCACAACACCAACAGGTGCTCAAGGACAGTGGAAACAAGACAGGCTTGCAGTAAGAAACCCGCATACAAAAACACAGTTCAGAGTCTAGCTCTGCCTACTTCTCTCAAATTTCTTCTAGCTGCACCAGAAAATCAGTCTCATCTGGTAAATGACTGGACAGTCATTGCTCTGTTTTCTGCAGAAGACTAATCTTGTCTCTAATCAAATAGATATCCCTTTATCCTTCTCTAAACTAGAAGGTTATCTTTCCAAATGTATCGTTCTTTGCATAAGAAAGACGAATGTTGAACACAGAGGATGAATTCTGAAGATTCAAACAACAAAGCATCCACGACTGTAAAATTTTGAAGTTGAGTCTATACAAACTGGATCCAGAAAGAAGCAGAACAAATAATGCAGTGCTAAAATCCTGCATAATTTTTGGAATTCCAAGAAATGAAGAAGGTCTATTTCCACAGTTTGCCTATGCCCAAGGAAGTGACTGAATCACCATCCCTAGGGGTATTTAAAAGATGTATAGACACAGCATTTGAGGACATGATCTAGTGGTGGACTTGGCAATGCAGGGTTAGCAGCTGGACTCGTTGACCTTAGAGGTCTCTTCCAACCTAAATGATTCTATGATTCTAAACATTTTATCAAGTATTGCATAAAAATAATTAGAAAGAATCTGTACAAAGATGTGCTTCACAGTTCTCAAAAATGAAGAGGAAACCAGTAAGAACCAGAAAGATGAAAATTAAGTGCATGACCTGACTTGTCTTGCATGCAAGAGTATATATAATTCATGGAAGCCATAAAAAAAAGTTAAGCTTCCATGAATTTCAGTTATTTAAACCACAAAACATTCTGACTACATAGGACAACATGGTTTAATAAAATGTTGCATCACTGAAAATCTTTATATCTGAATGTTAATTAAACTCTGGCTACTGAATTTTGCTTTGCTGAGTAGTTGCTACTGAAAAAAATCGTTTTCATAGCTCACACATTTAAGTATTTTCAATATTATACAACTATACAGGATTCAAAGTAAATTAATTAAAGCTATGTCTACATCCTCTGTGTATATATTTGCAAACCTGACATGCAAGATGTAGGGTTTTAAAGGTTTCATTTTTGTAGCTCATATTGCACAAGTTCCTCTGGTGTATCCCCTCCTCACCCACAGAATTCTCCAGTGCAGTATTAAGGCTCGTGTTCTGACTCTACTGGTTTGATTGCCCAACTTTCAAACACTCTATATTTTTTTTCTAATGTTAAAATGTTTTCTGAATTAAAATTATTTTATGGTTCAAACTCACTGGAAGAAAAGCCTGCAGAAAGACAGTTGTAAGAGAAATTTTAATTCTCCCCATTTCGTATGTAAACCATGAGAAGAAATAGTAATAGGGTTAACATTGTACTTTCGCCTCAAAATGTCCTCATCAGGAATCTACGTAGGGTTCCAAAGGCAACTGAAGCTTGGATACTTCGTAACTTTTCCAGGCACTCTTCCATCGAATTCCTTGTACATCATATAAAACTGTATCACCTGTTATTAAAGCTATTATATCTCACCTGTTATTAAAGCTATTCTATCTGCAACAATATAAAGATTTCAAGAGTTGTATCAATGTCTGAACATACTTCACAATCTTTCTACTATCTTTCTGATGAAGGACTGTTTTGTTTATACATGGGCAAGTTGACTCACATGTTCAATTACATATTTAAAACCTATTAATTTTCTTATACTCCTTCTTACTGTTCTTTTCTACTGTATCTCTCCCTACTACTTTTGCAAATGAAGGGAAGAAACCTTTCCATGCTTTCCAACAATGCTACAAAGATTAAATTCAGTAAGTACATTATACGATTTTTCTCTATCAGCAGCTTCCATCCTACAGCCTTTGTGAACTCACAAAAGAAGTCATCTGTACGTAAATACTCCTATTCAACACACAATGGGAAAGTGATCAGTAATCTCCAATTTTGCTATGTTAAAAATGCTTGGAAATTTTCGCTGTCTGGAGCAACCACAGTTTACTTCAGCTCCAAATTCAACACCAGTGCATGGCCCTAATTCTTTATGCATTTTCAGTATTTAAAAATATATATATTTTCCCTCTTTTTATCTCAAAGATATTATCATTAATGAAATTTCATTTTTCCCTGTATTTTAATTTAGATGCCTTATTAAGAGTTCTCCATTCTGTGAAATTTCAGAATGCTTCAGCTCATATTCTGCAGTCATAATTAATGTTTTCCTTATATTATCACATAAATCTTGACATAATATATGTGTTACCTGGCAGATCTTCCTTTAAATAAATTTTTTGTAATGTCTTCATCCAGTAAGGTGTCTTACCAAGATTGCAGGAGGATGGCCTCTGGAGTTTGTAGGCAAATTAGATGTATATCTCTATGCTCTTCTACCTAAAAACCATAAATCATGATCCACAAAGCTCCCTATGCAGACTTCACTCTCCAGTTCGACTGGTGGCATAGACTGCATCTCAGGGTTTCAGTTTGAAAATAAAGCATTTCAGTTTGAAAATAAAAATTCTATCTTATTCCAAGAAGGGAGCAGCAAGTTCACAACTATTTTTATTCACTCACCAATACAATAAGGACAACACTGTCCCTTTCTCAAAACAGGCCTCTCACAGGATACTGGTGGGCAAGACTCGGAGTAACATCTAATCACACCATCCATGCAAATGCAGCTAGTGCAGACATTGGGCTTCCAGGACTCAGCTGTCAGAAAAATATCTCCATCATCATTTTTGCAGTAACTGGGCATGCTCTCATTGCTTGATAGAGAGGGCTGAAGAGTCTCATCTGTAAATGTAAACAGATTAGGTTATTTAACTTACAGTGGGTAACTTCTCTCAGAGCTCCTTAACAGAGGGTTCACTCTTGAAGAACACAATGGAATTGTTACACATTGGCTCACTACTTCAGAAGAACTAGAAGGACAGAGCTTCATGCCTCTTCAGGTCTTATATGGGATGAAGACCTCATGATATGCTCTAGTATAATGCTTATTTAGACCTTTATTGAGTTTACTCAAAAAAGAAAAAAAAAAAAAAGAAAATAAAGCAAGAAAAGAAATAAGGAAAAAACTTGGAAAAAGGAGAGCAAAGAGGAAAACAATCACCATCAGAAGCAGTGCCTCAGAAAGTGACTCTGAATGCTATAAATTGCATGCTGTATAGGAATTAATCTCAAACAAGAGAGATTAAATTTTAAATCTAAAACCTGAATCCCATCTTCTACCATGTCAGCCCAAGTCTTTGAATGATGCAAAGTGAAAAGCTATTATGCTGCTGTCACCTTCACTAGTGGCCTTAGATGAGCTAATTATAAGCTGTTGAGAAACAAATGGAACTTGATCATGCTTCAGTCTGATGCCAATGGTTTGCTTTGATTCTCATGCCCATCCATGGGGGAGACATATTCCTGCAATGAAGCTGTACCTTAACAGACATTACAGGTCAAGAAACAGGACTAAGAAAAAGAGAAGAAAAGAAAGGATTCACAAGAGCACTGAGATCAGGTTCCCAATCTACCTGCATTAAGCTATGAGACTAAGCTTATTATATAGCCAGTGAGGAAAGGTCAGCTCCTCTGAAACAGAATTTTGAAGTAAACAGAAGTTCATTATTAATAATGAAAAAATGTAAGCCAGGAGAACTGGCTACCTTGTTTACTGAAAATATTTTGTCAGGAAAAAAGCCCCACACCCAAACCCAAACAAATACCTTGTAGCAAAACCTAATGGCAAAACCAAACTTCTATTTTTTCCTAAAGTAAATTTTTAATTTTTGGTTTGAATAAAAGTGTATTTTCTTAGCGAGAAATTTACATGCAATTTGTACTTGTTTGTACTAAATTTCCACTGCAATAAACTCCCCCATTTGCTATGTAAAATAGGAATTTATGTTCATTTATAATTGAATATCTTTCCTTGGGGGAAAGAAAATCTTGTTATCTTCTTGACACTGTGAGGCAGTCTAGGAGGAGTCTGGCATACCTGCCAGGCTGGAATGCTTTGATATTACTCAGCTGCCTTGAAATCACTATCAGAATGACACCATGTGAAGGTAAAAGCAAACAGAAATACTTTTGAGACCAAATCCCAAATAGGCAATAAAAAGGTTCATAGAAACCAAGGTGTGTAGAAAGACAAAGAAGCCTGTATCCACCCAACACTTTGACTGCTTTCAAAGTTTCTCTAATCCTGCATGTCTCCACAAAGGGGTGCATATTTCATAAACCAAGGATTCTGGTTCTTACACAACCCCTACATAATTAGATTGCCTTTAAGGTTTTCCAAGTTCAGGGCCACAACTCCCCTTTACACATACGATCTCTCTTGCACATTGTCAAGTTTTGCACTTGAATTAGAGAACTGCAGGCTGTCACTCCAAACTGCTGAAGAACAAAGGCACCACAACAACCACTGAAGCATTCTCATACTGAAACATCAGACATCCTCAGATCAAGAAAGGCTCTGATGAAAGCTGGATGTCAGCACATACCTGGGCACTGTGGACAGCAGGAGTCCTGTGTGCGGGTGGGGTTTTGACAAAGAAGGGGTGGACAGACTTCAGTCTCACACAGGACACGTCCACTGTGGCATGTGCATTGTGTGCAAGAATCAATGTTCCATGTCTCTCCTTCTACAAAGTATTCCCCACCAGGAGCATGACAGATTGATGGACTGGTGAGCTCTGGCTTTTGCACTATTATTTCATCTGGGAAAAACAGAATTGGAAGAGAGGCAAAATCAACTGTGAATCTTATAATTAACAACTGTACACAAGATGAAGAATTTCTGTTATTATTGAAAACACATATATAAATTATTCTTAATGAAGCTCTTTTGACTTTATGGCACCTGCATCTCATGAAAAATGGGAAATATATAAACAAGAAACAATTTGAGAATCAGTCTGAATAAAGACTAGTTAATATAAATCAGAGATAACTTCAAGTGTTCTTGGCATTTCAGAAAAAAACAAACTAACTTGTGGTTTGGGAATTCTGAGAGACAATTGTCATTTTCTGAAAAATTCTAATGATCAGACAGTTTCTTAACTGCTAAATATTAACTTCAGATACAGTTCCTGAAAGGATGGATAAGTAAGCTTCTCCTCTGGGATTCGGGAAGTCCAGGTAAAGGTTAAGTTTCCCAACAGATATGTGTCTATATCATCTGTATCATTAGATGCTACATTAAAAAAACAACCAAACAACCCCACCCTCAAAACCCTAACCCACCAGAAAAGAAAAAGCAAAACACAGAGTCCACCACCTCCCCCCAGCCCCCTAAAAGTGGATAAGCACTTACATCAGTGGAAGTGCTTCATCACTGTTCCATTTAAAAAAAAAAGTATCTGCCATATTGCCATATTTGGAAAAAACCCCACCTGGATATAAGGAAATGTCACAGTGAAATGCCACAGTGTGTAGCCTTATTCTTCCAGTAATTGTATCTCAACAAATGAACCTTATTTTCTTTTCAAACAATTAATTACATCACCTCTGCAGCCCTGGCTAAAGGACTGACCCTGGCCATTTAGAGAACAAATTCAACCTCTTTCATGTTAAGGAAGGAACTGAAACTGTTTCCCTTTTTCAGCATGAGTGTCCTCCAGCCTCTGGGGTATCAAAAAACTGGAGGAACTCTTCACCTCTTGGTGTTTTAAAAGATAAATAAAGAAACTGATATATCTGGTACCTTGAGTGCTTAAGCACTTACCATCAAGAAAAGGTTAGCCACCATCCTCAGCCTGCTTAAAATCCTTTGAAGCCTACCCCACACTAGGGGCAATAAGGGCAGTAATAGTTGCCTGCTTACTATGCTGGTTGTTTTGGACCTGAAGTGAGTCCACCAGCTTTTTCCATGCATTATACATAGATACCAAGATGCCTCACACACCATGTTTTTTCAGCTGCGGAAGCATGAGTTTGAGTGAAGATTCAGGCTTATAAGTGATGGCCTTCAGCCTGAATTCAACCCATTTAACATTAGATAGCTAAGTTAGGTGCCTCTGTTAAGAACAGAACCTCCTCAGGTTTCCTATGCTATGAATGGAGGAGAAGAAAAAAGTGACTTCTGCTAATTGTGCTACATCTCTAAACCAGTTTCTGAAGGTGCCTCTCTCCTACTTCATTATAATGATACCTGATGTGAACATCATCCTAACCCAAATATCTTGGTTAAGGAGAGAAAAATTAAGTTTACAGCAGCTCCTCTAGTCATTCAGGCAGGCCAAGGCTCACAAAGTGCTTGTGGCTTCTCTTCATGTTTCTAGCACTGCTATTCCTGTCTGGAGAACAGCATTTGTGCCCTTTGCTCTATGACACTGCCTTGTAGAGGAAACACCACTCAATTGTTTTCATTTCTGGAGAATGATCAGTAGAACTCAAGGAAGCTGACTCTGGCTGATCTTACTCTAGTCACAAAGTACCTGTGCTTTTCTTTCAGGGAATTATTTTATCTTTCACCCATTTGTTTATGCCGTGCTTTTCCAATTGCTTACATTTATGAACCACATTCACGATTCAGCAGCGTTTACCTGAAATATGATTGCTAGTCTGCTGCCTTGTCACTGTTAGATTTTTATTTCAGCTGGAACAATATATTATGTGTTATGCAATGGCATCTTAACTCATCACGGCAAAGGCAATACTAAGATTTTCTGGAAATTTTTTGAGTCATCTCCTTTGCATTTAGTTTTCTGCAAAGTCACAGGCCTGTTTTGCTCATTACTGTTCCTGATCAAAAAAGCACAACCAGATAGTACTGCTGTATATGTTGCCTACTGCTCCCTTAGCAGCATTGATAATGATGTATCACTGCAACTAAAGTCCCACAAATGTGCAACTACATCACCTCAAGAAACAATTGGTCAAACAAATACACACTTTCTACATAGCATGGTTCTGTGGAACAGTAGCAATTAATGCCTTTACACCTTACAGGAAACCTTACGATTTTTACAAGCATTGTGATGATCCATATAAACCCCTTAATATGTAGAAACATGGTTATAAGAGACGTTTTAACATTCAATATATATCTTGCTTTGCTGAAAACTAACTAAATGTGGAATTGAATGTAATGACACTTTTTTTTTTTCAGTTTGCAAAATGATCTCTGAGAGCTGCCACTTCCCTGTGGATAAGTTAAGAGCACAATTCCAAACGCAGTACATCAGGACTGCTAATTACTTCAAATTCCTTATGGCAGATACATTTGAGTGACATGCTCTCCGTCTCACAATTCCAAACTGCATTCCAATCTACTTAAAGCCACGATATATATTCATCATCATCAGTGGGGAATCAATATGTTGCAAAATAAAATCAGAATTACATTTCTAACAAATACAAGACCTCAGTGGGGGAAAGAAACCCACACTAAGACTAATTTGGCCATAGTAATCCCTACACTTATGCCATCTTTAAAATGCTGTGTCTGCCCTAGCATTCTAAGAGTTTACACCAAGTATGACTTTGCTTACACAGAAGCTGGGTGACCAGTGTCTCAAAAGCAGGATTGATGTCAGACAGAGAAACCTATGCAGACCCTCTCTCTTGAAGGAATGGACACTGCTGGCTAAGCAACTGCTCTTTTATAAGAGACCAACATTGCTGGTGCTCAGAATCAAACACTGATCTCATCCACAACAACTGTATAGCGTGAGATAATAGGTTCTGCTAACTTCATATTGACCTTTCTCCCACAAACTGAGCACTAGGCTTGTGAATGAATTTACCCAAACTCACTCTCCATACACAAAGAACTAGCTGCTAGCCAGCTGAAAGACCAAAATTACCATTACTCTTATTTGAATGCTCTGAGGTGTTCTGTACATATTCAGTAAATCAAGATTCACAAGTATGCTGACAGTAGACTGAAGTAAAGAATGACTCTTGGGGACCTAACAAGAGAATTGCTGGAATTGGAACAACCACCACACATTTTAAATTTTCAATCTTGCTTGTTTATATAAAACAAGACTGATATATTAACCTCCCCCATCCATATACACATATATAACACTACACAAGGCATTGTGAAAAGGCTGAAAGAGAGAAAGACCCTTTGGAATCTTCCATCCTTCTGGGGACTTACTGATTTTTCCAGTTACCACAAGGTGTGAACTGGATTGGAGATCACCATTTGTCTAAGCAATCTAAAGAGATCAGTTATCTTAGGTCACTGGGAGTGTGCACTGTTCTCTGTGACTTTTAGAAAGATGATCTGCTTATTTTGCCCCTAGGATCTCCTGTTCTTTACAAAGAAATAGAAAAAGTTCATAATTGATTATATCCTGCCAGTACTGTCGTACTGTTCTCTATTTATAGAAGCTTCATGAGCCTCACTGTTCTCACTCCTAACATGAGTTCCAATAGTCATAGACAATATCACTGTATTACAAATTAATTTACTTAGCACATAAAATACTGTAGGAATAATTCTGAAAACAGAGGGCATTAATCTTACATTCTACCCATACTTTTTCATAGATGTTTTTCATATTAACACTTACTAAAATGGTATTGGAATGCAACATAAACTGTACTTGGCCTTCCCACTGAAAGTATTGAAATAATCTACTACCGGTGGCATAGGAGCCTTCCCTCAGAACACAGAATCATAATGTTCAATTACTTCAGACATCTTTTGTACACAAACAGGGGTTGTACAACATACATCAGGAGATACATTTTAATAAAACTCCGCTTTAAAATCAAAAATGAAAATGTCATAGCTTATTACAATACTCGCTATTATAGGTAACAGACTAGAAACTTTTACTTTTACTAGTTTAAAGATTCCAATGTGTCAAAGATTAACATGTTAGGACCCACAACTTGCATATGCTTTAAATATGTAAGTTCCCATTTTCCACAGCTGAGAACTTAATGACAGCAACTCATCATGTTACATTAGGGCATAGAAACCTTCATCTCTGCCTACTACTGAAATATGCATGAGATTATTTTAATGTATTAAGAAACAGAACACAAGTGAAATGAAACTCGATTACAAAGCATGTAGAAGAAATAATGTCTTACCTGGACATGATGGACAACACTGCCCTGGATGTATGGTGGGGTTGCCACAACTGGGAACGGGGCAGGTGATCAAGGCACACATTTCCCGTCCGTTATGACAGTAACATTCCCTGCAGCCATCGTGCCAGCTCTCCTCATTCTCATGCCGGCGCCCATCCATGGACAGGCAAGAGCCTGTTTTAACAGGAGGCATAAGAGAGGCTGTTGCCTCTGCAAAAACCAAAGAAAAATGAGGTGTCCTGATAAGCATCTGTTGCTTAGGAAGAAACACCAACTTCGTGACTGGATTGCATTTATTTTTAAAGCACGTATAAGACCAAGTAAATAACAGTTCTATCATTTACACTTAAAGTAACACACAGAAAACAACTAAAACATATACTGAAGGGGGCAATAGGATGTAGTAGAATTTCCTGTAGTATTTCCTTGGAAAATATAATCACTTCCTTCTGTTGAACCTATACTTTTTTTAATCAACCAGAAATGTAGTAGTGTCTAAATAATGTAAGAAAAAGGAAAAATGCAATGGAGGGAAATAGCAGATAGCATGAAGCATATTTAAAATGAAATATTTAAGTACCATAGCATATTAGATTATCTATAATGTATCTGATAGCAAGTAGAATATAAAAACATTTAAATGAGCTATGGATAGTCTTGCAAATGATAAAAAATTGCAATCAGGTGCTAACAGGGTAATGGTAGATACTGGAAATATTCCATAAAGTACTTCCTGTGAGAAATTATTTGTTTATATTACTACAATAAATGAGATATTTGGAAGAGAATGATGAGAATTTCATCCCTCATTTCTTTTAACTTTTATTGAGATGAGAATACAGTAGCTTAGACTGTGGCATTACTTGCATTCTGTCAGAACACACAAGCAGTTGGCCTAAGGAGGATAAAGTTTCATTTGTATCTTAAGGGGTATTTAAGTGCTGCAGGATTCAGCCTCAATATATTCTTTGTTAATCAGCAGAGTGAATTTAGAGCTGAACACTCTGTCATCCACATCACTATTATGATGAAGGATGCAGGATGAGTTTGTGAGTGAACTGACTTGTTTTCAGTGGTATGTCAACCATGTTCTGCTGACATATATATAAAGTTATTTGTAATAAGTTCTTAATTTAATTTTCTTTTAAAAAAGGGTAATGTATGAGAAGTAGTAATGTTTACACGTAATTTTAGGAAGTGTTCAGCTTTTTTGCTTGTTGGTTTTGGTGTTTTTTGGTGGCTTTTTTTTTGTTTTTTTGCACACTAGTATGTAGGTCAGCACTTCAGCTGTGGCAGATCTATCAAAGATGATCTCACAAGCAGATGGTACAAAGTTAGTTTGAGGCATATTATCAGAATAGAAAGCCAATACACAGAAGTTACATTAGTATACCATTTTGTAAACTAAACAAAAATGCTGCATAAGGATGAAATACTTCTTAGAACAGACTTCATCCTGTTGCATGAACAGAAATACTATGGAAAAAACTTAAATTCAGTTACTATACTTTCATACTTTATTATCAAATTATTTAAATTATGATTTGAATTAATATCACTGGAATACTGCTCTATATTAAAATGATTATTGACACTCAGAAGTCCTAGATAGTAAGACTTTGCTTATTTAGCAAGGGAAAAGGGTATCTGAAGCAATCAGACTTTTTCCTGAAATATTCTAAAGTACACTCCATAATTTGGAGAAACATACATAAGCAGGTACTCAAGTTCACAAACTGAGATTGTAATTAAAAATTGAAAAGTGAAAACAATTAGTACAAAAGTTAATATTTGAAAAAATCTAATGTGTAACAAAATGGGAGGAACTAGCTAACTAGAGGTATGGTTGAAATGCTCTGAGACACAGTAATTCACAAGGAAAGGAAGTGTGCAATGCGATACCACTGCAGAAGAGGCAAGTTCAATGTAAGACACAAGTACAGGAGCACTGTAAATATAAATACAGAACTTCTACTAGGCTGAAGATTTTACTATGGCTAAAGCACAGTATCAAATTTTTGAACAGTGATGAGAAACTGCAGTAACTGGGTTTGTTTGACTTAGAAACCCATTTCCCACCCAAAAAATGTTTGTAAGTCTCCAGCTGTAACCCCTTAAATATTGCAAGAATTCTAAAGGGAATGGTGCTTAGCTGCTCCATATGTCTGCTAAGCTCAGGACAAGAAGTAACCAGTTCAATGTGTATAAAGGGAGACAGTAATTTTAGGAAATTCATTTTAAAATGTCATATGTTTCTAACAACAGGAAAACACTATTTTAGAAAGGTTTGGGTTTTTTCTCTTTCTGTTTTGTTCTGGTTTTTTGTGTCTTTTGAAAGTGGAGATTCTTAATAAATTAAATCTTAGACAAACATCTGTCAAGGATTATCCAGATACACTCTATTTTATGCAAGGGTAAAGAACTGGACTCTCAGTTTGTCAGAGTACTACTCCAGCCTGTGCTTCTATGGTTCTATTTATCCTAGCACAAGCTATTTCTGGCAGAAGCAATTTAGAAAGTGGAGCTAATTCACAGGCAGGGGATTTACCCAACCCTTCCTCTTACTTAAGGATTCTGGGTCAAAATTTTAACAAGGACTCACATCTTCCCCAGAAAATACTGGTGATTGTTCTAATCATTCTTTGACAAAACTGCTAATGAAGTGATGTTGAAGTGATATACTCATGGCTTGGTATCTTTATGATCATGACAACAGTAAATACTACTTAGAGATGGATCAAGTTAATTTCACTAAATAATTGTGCACATTTTAAAATCCATACTTGTTAAGGAGAACACTTAAAAGTGTGCATACACATAATTAGTGACCAAAGTTTATAGTCTGGGAGGCAATTACGGTACATTGTGTGTATTTAGTCACAGCATTATGGCAATCAGGAAAAGTGTTCTGATTGTGAATATGGAGACAAATGACAAGCTGAGTCATAAGAATTATCTCAATGGGACACCATTCAGCAGTTGCCCTTTCTTATTTAATTTTTAAAATTCTAGTTTTGAGTAAAAGTCATATATTGTAGCTTATGTAGATGAAATCTCTGCTTCTCACATCTGCAAAATATGTTTATAACATTGCAACTTTTATTTTGCTAGAAGTCTGAAAGTTTCTTAAACTGTCTGCAGTGTATAATGTTACATAGAAAAAAAATGTTGGATATTTTTGATTCATATGATTGCATGTTTGCCTTCAACTACAGGAGAGTGACTTCAAGAACTCATATATTTTCTTCCAGTGCTATGTTCCCATAGCTTGTTCTTTTACATTTTATAATTTTTTTAAAATGCAGAAGAAATAGTAAAAAGTTGAAAATAGGGTCATTATACAAAGCAATGGGAAAGTAATCAAACTTACTTGACTACAGCTAGAAATCAAAACACACAAGTAAGAGTCAAAGAAAATAAGCATGAAAAAGCAGTTAGGATCAGAGAGAGACTGAGCAAAACCAAAAAGTTATTAAATGCAACACATGGAGATGAGTAATGAAGGAAGTCTGATACCCAGACTAATACAAAACATAACCTGAAAATATCGCAAGGAAGAGACATGCTGAAAGCAGGACAAGTATATGGCAGACAACAAATGAACATCTGATCTCAATATCCATCTTGAACTTGGTGGTTACGGGTTTGGGATGTGGCATGTATGAAATTTTTAGCTTAAGAATACCAAGTCCTTTCTCCTGGGCAGTTGTTCTCTCTACTCATTGTTCATTAAGATTGCCTGAAAAGCATCCAAGAAACAGCACTCCCATTTTAGGTGATATACTGGATATTTATCAAATACAACACTTGTTTGTAAAGAAAAGGCAATGGTGAAGAAGGCAAGATAAACATCACTACTGAAAAAAATGCCCTCAATTAGCTTATTATTAGTAGTTGCTTATTAAGAGCCTGATCTAATTTTTATTAATGATAACGAACTTTTTGTGACTTTGTAGTGGGAGATGAAAGCAGAGCTGAAGCTTTCTGTTGAAGCCCAGATGAATAGATAATAACAAACACCAGCAAAACAATACATTTATGTGAACTATGTTGAACTGGTTCCCACCCAGTTACCGTATTTCATTTTGTAAATATTCTGTGCAGTGTTGCTTTTCTTTCACTCTGGTTTCCACTTGCCTTGAAAACAAGTTGTAGTTAGAGGTGGTAATGCACTGGCACGTACCTCTGCACTTGCAGATAACACAGCCATGACTGTTCTGCTGGAAGCCCAATGGACAGATTTTACCACAAGGCAGGTTGGGGCACTTCTTACACCGACAGATTTCACAGCCATGCTTGTTCTTCCTACATGAGCAAAACAAGTTGTAAAAGGTCAGCAAGTCACTTTAAATAGCTACATCTTTAAAGCAAGAGCATCTCCCCTAAGGAAGTGACTGATGAGCAAAGAAAATTATTGTTAATTGTCACCCTTAGATTCAGTGGTTTTATGGGCTGTACAAGCTTTATGGGCTCCATCCCTGGCACGTGCTCCCTCCATTCAGTGGATCCTATGCTGAATGTTTCCTTGTCTTTTCTCACAAAGGCAGATAATACTAGTCAAACTTTTGGCACAGATATGCAAAGCAAAGAACAGACACGGGAAGTTACAGAACATGATCTAGGAGGATAGAGGAGAAATAAATGACATAAATCTCTAGAAAGTCTGGCTTCAAGCTGTAGAAAACTTTATTTAATTTTTAGTTAAAAGGCTGAGAATAACAAATTGCAATACAGTAGAGTGGAGAATGAAAGACTTTCTCTATTCCTATCCCTTCAAAAGGAATGCTTCTTTCCATTACTGTGTAGTAATGGAAACAAACAGTGAGCTTTATCTAGCAGATTTTTTCAGACAATTATGAAAAGACTTTGGTCTCTTTAAAGATGCACCAACTCAATATTTCCAATTACTAACTTTTAACAGTCTCAAAAAAAAGTCACAAATATGATGATTACTCCTTAACTGCTCACTCTCTAATATACTTTTCTTCTCATATTTCCTTCTTTTGTGTCCTATTTGTGATTAAATGTTTACATTAAAATAGAGATTTGTCCTCCATTACGCCCCATGTTTTTAATGAGCGCAACACACCTGGAAGTCAAATACATGGTATTTTAAAAAATAATTTGACACAATAGCAGTAAACTGAACAAATATGCTATACAACCACAAATCTAAATGATTTTCACACCAAGGTAAAATTCAAAGTGAAATGATCCTAAAGTAGTCCTTGCCACAACTTTAGGCCTTTATATTAAAAACAGTTCCATATGAAGATATCTTTAAATGTTATTAATTTCATTCAGTGTAATTTTTCATGTATTTTGTAGAGAATGACAACATTAGAGTGCTCATTTCCAATTTCTAAAAGATTATCTGAAGACTTTATTAAACATTCATAATTTTAAAATACCAGCGATTGTGCATAATAAAATTATATTCTGCATGTAAACCCAGAATTTAAATTGAAAACGATTCTCCAAATAGCTTAAAAAGGTTTAAAGTTCATATATTTTTCAGGTGCACAAAAATGTATGGGAAAAATCATCCCAAAGACAGGCCTCCTGAAAACACTGGCATCAGCTTGAAATCAACTTCTTTTTAAAACATCTTAATCTTACAACATCCATTCTATGCCCATTAAAATGTGCTGTCATTTTTAAAGTTGTTTTGCTATATAGTTCACATAGATTTTCTAATAAAACTGTTTAGCACACACTTGAGTTAAAAAAAGGAAGAAGAGTGTGGTTCAGCTTATCTAAGTAGAAAAATCACATACATGAATTGTAATTATGCTCTGTAGGTCAATATATTAAACTCATGATACATAAAGAATAAAATTACTGCTCTTTACAGGACTCCTTTTCTGTAACTTCCCTCTGGTTCTACTTTCTCTCACTTGCAAAACTGACTAAGTCTCAGCCACTCCTGAAGTCAATATGCCTGATGATAATTTTATTAACTCCTTAAGTTAAAATCCCTTGTTCTTCTCTCTCATTTACTACTCAGTGTACTAAGAGGACACACCACAGTAAAGATGGCTATTAACAAGCCTGCAACATTTATGAACAAGGGCCAAAGAGAACTCTAAAATGAACCAGAAACTTAAGGAGTATTACTATCAAACACTAGGAGTTGCAAATGTAATAAATTTAATTGGAAATCCTAAAAAAAACCCCCCAAAATTACATTTGAATGTTATCTGAAGATCTGCTGTCATGAGGTAGAAATTAAACTATTATGAAAAGCAGGCAGTAACATGGAATGAATCCATACAAAATAAAATTTACCGGTAAAATATACAGAGATGCCACCAGAACTAATTACTAAGAAATTTCTGTGACAAAAGACCCACTCAGTTTTCATCACCTGTTTCACAATTGAATAAATACCACAAATACTTACTTTTATGGAAAAAGAAGTCCACCACAAATACAGATTTTGAATGCATTTACAAAAACAGAGATAAGATATAGTACTATTCTTCACAAATTCTGTAGTTACCAAAAATGTCTTACTAAAACTAGTCTGCTTTCATATCAAGATTAAAAGAAACTTGAAATATTAGATAATAATTAGAATAAAATAAATGGGCTATAAAATGGAAGTTCCTCAAAGCATGCCAAAAGAATTTCAAAAAGCTACGTGTAAGAGATACTACTTGTAAGTAGCTTTCTCATCTTGTTTGTCAAATTCTTAAAAAAAATTTAATCACTGCTTTCCTTTTATAATCTCCTGTTTTTTGAGCTTCTGTTTTTAAATCTGTTGATCAAAATCAATTTTGAAGAATACTGCACTCCCACATCCTCCATTTCTATTTTCCTACACTTCCCCCAGCTTTGCCACAAAGCAAACACAAGGCCTGGATTTTTGCGTATTTTCCATACACACGGGGATTGCATTAAGTGTGCTTTCAGGATGAGAATACGTACAAGTATCCAAAGGGACAGTACTTGTCACATACAATGGGTTTGCACTTCTTGGGCCGCGGCCGGCACTGACAGATCTCACAGTTGTGGGCGTCAGTCTGGAAGCCAAAGGAACAATCCAAGGAACAGCCCGAAATGAGGCCGGTGCACAGCTCCTCCCCTGCAAAGGACACACGCAGCTTATCACAATATGAAAACTGCTTATACCAAACATATCCTCAGCACACTAAACCTTTTGCTCCCTTTCACTCTGTCACTTTCTCAATGCTGCTAGGCCTTACCTTCAGACTGTCCTATTTTTAAAATATTTGACAGAATTCTCCAGTAACAACCCAAACTGTATGAACAGACACTACAGGATTCTTCAGTTCCTGTCAGCAGCTTGGGGAGTACCACCTGGTACCACAAACTAACATGATTTTATGAACAGATGTACAGCCAATGGAGTCCAACATCCATCACTCCATTGGCTTTTAATAACACATCTAAAATAACACATAATTGCCACACATTATATGGGTTTGGTAAGCTTTTGTTCAATATAGATCATCTTTATTTCTCTTCTACTTATTTTAAATAAGTACAGAAAGGTGGGATATATTAAAAACTTTTATTTTTTATGCTGTTTACTGTCAACTTGATTAAGATCTGCTTTTTAAAAATATAACTGCAATACCCTAAGATGTGATTGAAGCTTAGAGATGCTAGACTAAAAGATCTGTTTCTTGAAGTCCAGTACCAAGTTTCATCCGCCTCTTGTGGTGGCACAAGGAAGATGTTGAACTGTTGGCATCTCAGTTTTTCTGGTACAGAGATAAATAATAGTCATTATATCCCCTCTCATTGCAATTTACTATTTTGAGATTAATCAGTTTCTTTTTGCTTTTCTTGCAAGAAGAAATGCCAGAAAGACCACTCTTAACATATTGTGGGATACAATGTTCTTTTATTGGTTGCAGAGGTGAGAGGAAACAGAAAATTATGGGGCTTTTTACACTAAGAATGCAAAACACAAGGGAAAGAAATGACCATTATTACAATAGCCAAAGTGAGATCAAAATAGAAGAAGAGGGAAATATAATTAAGATTCTTCAATAGAAGAATATGATGGGTGATATCCAAAGGCCTGACTTTAAGAGTGGTATTTAAAGGATGGCTGATCTCTAGCTCGAACATCCACACCACTACGAAGTATTGGTTGTACAGAGGTCAGCTGAAGATTATTTTTCCAGATGTGCTCCTCATTTGAGACTTGAAGACCACTTTCCTTTAGGGGAATGAACATTCAGGGACACAGTTTTTCCAAAGAGGAGATCAGTTATTAATATTGACTTATTCTCTAAAATAGCAATTTACAAAAGGAAAACTACAGAAGGAATCTTGCTTTACTTAAATGCCTCCTCTTCTGTTTTTGTAATGTTGCATTTAAGATTCCAAAATATTGACTTAACCAGATGTGGCTAAGCCATGTGTTTCCTTATTTACTCTACCAAGTTAATGCTCATGTGGTAAAGAAGGCATGTTCCTTACTGTGTCAGAATGAGACCAAAACCTCAGAGAAAACCAGCAAATTCACTGCCAACTTCTGAGGTGGAATTTGGGTATGCAAGTGCAACACAACATAAGAGTCTCCTTATTCCAAACAACAGTGCTCAGTTTAAATAGGATGAATATAATCAGGGTCATGGCTCTCACCTCTTCACTTTTATGCAAATTTGGTGCCTGAAGCAAAAAGGGTGTGCAAGTTTGGGGTTGTTTTTGCCATTCAGAATACAGAAAAAGAAATGCCAGATTCTTTCATAACCTCTAGAGATTGTGTCTGGAAGCAGAGAATCAATACCATAAGATTTAAGCATTTACTCTTGGTCAGATCTAACCTTTGCATAACAACGGTAACCCTTGTTTTAGGTTCTTGCTTTAGAGAGAAAGACATATACAAAGATCTTCATGAAGTTTTACACATTTTTGGAGGATTAAGTCAGGCTGATCTACAAAGAATACTAATCTTTTTATTATGTAGCCACTAATGCTGATTTTAAAACATTATAATGCAGAGGAAACTTTGATATTTTTCTCTGGTAAAGAGTGAGTTATGTGTAATACAAAGACTTTTCTTGAAGCAAGTTAAAATAATGAGATTTTGTCTTTCATTTATGAGCTTTTATACTAGGATGTTTGTACAGAATTATTCCCTAGCAACACACAGTGGTAATAAAATTAACTAAACTTCTCATTATGTAAGACTTTATAGGGTAGTCATAATTTTTAAAGCTAGGCTTGAACTTTATAAAGAATGTATGGAGAAGGATAGGATAGGATGTATGGAAGGATATCTCCAAAAAGAATTAAGTCCAGGTATGACCTTTGATATAATGTAAGTTATGATCATCTCCTGCAGATGCTCAGAACTGATCTGAGCAGTGAATAACCTGGAAATGCACAGGTTGAACTGAGCAGAACCATTCCTTTTCTGAAGCATACTTTGTGTCAGGGAAATGAAATGTTTACATGGCTGTCTATAAACAGTAGGATCATGAAGACAGGTGAAAAAAAAAAGAAGGTACATATGCAAAGGCATGGGAGAAATAAATAGGTATCTTAAAAAAGTAAAAGGAAGAGCTGGAAATAACAATTTTTAAAAAATAAAAAAAATAGAAAAAAGAACTTTTTTTTTTTTTTTTTTACTTGGCATATTTCTTTATTTTATTTGTCTCCAGATTATCTGTTAAGGAGAGCTATCAAAATACAACATCCAGGTTTGACCATGAAGTTACAGAAGATGGTAAAATAATGACTCAGAGTCCCACAGCTGAATGCTTTGTTTTCAGTCTTCTATTCTGCTCTGATTTGGTTAGTGAAACTGCTTTTCAGAGATGAAAAACAAGTTTGTTACATGAAAAATTAATAGACTTTATTAAAAGGCTCAGGGTGTCTAAGGGCAGTGCTACAAAGCAGGAAGACATCCCGAGTGTCTCATCCCAAGTAGCTTATGATGTTAAATATACTTAAAACTCAAATAGTCAGCTGACATACCAACCAGGAGATCCAGTCTCGAAGCAATATCCTCCTTGCTTAATCCTTTACATAGTGAGTTATCCTCAAAAGAATTTTCTCTTTGTAAATGGCCAAGAAAGAAAAGCTTTTCAGAGCCTTGAGGTGGGTGACTAATAATCACCATTGCCTCCCAGCAACAGACAGTGAAGAGCATATGAAAAATCATCATAAAGTCTGACTATGTCAAACATAAAGGGAAAGTTTGCTGAAGTCAGTGCAGACAACTGTTAATGTATAGACTTGCTAGTGTTATGTCAATGTTACCTATGAGGTGATCAGAATAATCACCACAGACCTCTGCTCACAGTCTTTCTAATAAAATGCTGAAAATTAAATTCTGGTAAGATGATCTTTACTGAAATTAACATGTTAGTGCACTCAAACTTCTGATAGTATGACAGCACAAACTGTGGAAATACATTTCAAATAGTTTTTGAAAAAAATTCTCTATGAAGAAATGTAGTGTCATGAAACTAAGGATGTGAATTCTGGTCTGCTTTCTGAATTTACATCTAATCATCTAAATGTCTCCTATTAAAACATTATTAAAAACATGACAACAGCAGGCAGTCTCTAAATGAAGTACCATCTGGTACATAGAGTTTATGTCCACTGCACAGGCCTGATGAAAAGCATAGTCCAGCATTTCAAGCCAGGCTTTTTTTCCAGAAAATTAAGTGAATCACCAATGTCACAAAGCAAAGCATAGCTATCAGAGAAAGAAAGAAGAGAAAAAGATTGAAAACCTAAATATTCATATGTGGATCAAATTCAGTGTATACAATTGTCATCCTGACAATTTTTCTATAGCCTTAGCTATTGCTTTAAATTTATCACTACTAAAATAATGACTAATTCATTTTGAAAAGATAAGTAAAACCAGATTTTTTGCTAAGGTTTTGCATTTCAAGTGACACATACTAAGGAACAAGGAGAACTAGTTCACTAGTTCATGAAAGTCAACTGCAATGAACTGAGGAAATCTATTATGACAAAATGTTAGGAGAGTATTTGCTTGAGGGTGTTTTCCACCTCTGCTTAGATAAATTTCATGAGGAAACTGAATCCCAAATCATGAATGTATTTGCAGAGGAGAGATCCAGTCCTACCTCGTGTCTAATAACTGCTTCAAAAGTGTATCAGGGCAACGAGACAGGCTGAAATGAGGATATAGCAAACATTTTAAAAGCTAATGCAGAAGAAAACTACCATTCAGAGTTTGACAGAACTGCATTATGCACTTGCATGTCACTGCAACTCTAAAAAAATGGGATTAAGCTTCTGATCACATAGTATAAGCTATTTTTTTGGATTTTGTGACTGATTAGTTATAGTGATATCACATAGGGAACTAAACTGATGGTTAGATAGGAAGTAGAAGACTAAAACAGAAACAAAATGATGAACAGGAAATTAATTAAAGGGAAAACATCTCCCATTGTGTTGCTTAGGGAAATATCTGGATTGAGAGTAGAGTTCTACATGGTTAGTAGAAACACAGTCATTTATTTTTCTTATAAAACATGAACTGTCGATAAGGTCATGCCAATACAGAAAACAATTTGCACGACAAGCTCAGAGTTCAGATGCAGGATATTGGACGATTCCATAATGATACTGATGAGCCATGACTTTAAAAAAAGATGAATGTGCCCCTCAATGTCTCAGGCTCATAGAACTGTATTTTTACAACAAATACTTAGCTTTTTAATGTGACATTAGCTGAAATATCACATAAAATGCTGAAATAATGAAGTACAGTAGAAGGCTAGGAAAGCCTAAACATGGAAAGGTTGTTTGTTCTGAACCAATGAAGTTATTAAATAGTCCTCCTGCTTAGAACTAATACTCACTTGAGGACTAACAAGCACTGAATGCTTACAGCAGTGAATCCCACCCACACAACAAGACTATACATTTTTCTTTGCTATGCGCAACCACAACTGCAAAAGCAGCAGCAAAGCCAGTTACCAACAGGTCCAGCTGGTAGTTCACAGTCTAGTCACAGTCTTCACTAGTCCTCACCACACTGGCAAAAGCTATTGCTTACATAATTTGAGTCCTCTAAAGACTGCAGTACTAGCAAATACTTTGTTCTGTAGTTTGATATAATTAAACACATTATATGCTGACTTGCATATGGAAATTTCAAATTATTGGATTCATTTGGATCAATTTAATGTGATGCTGTTGGACAAATACAAGCAGAAAGAACAGCTGAAGATGAATCAGTCTTCCAAAAAAACCCATTTGTGAATTATTAACAAACAGATATTGGTGAGGTACTTAAGCCTGGTCACCATTGTCCATAAACTCCTTTTAAATATAGCGATTTCTTTCCCCACTTTCTCCACACACTTACAAACCCTTTCATACACGCAGACTATAATAAAACAGATACTGAGAGTTTTGGAAGAGCATTACACAGTTTAAGAGGAATCTCTTTGGGATATGGAGGATGGGGCAACACTGTAGAAAAAAGTCTTGAGAACTGATGATTACCAAGATATGGTGAGCATGCTACACACAAATGATCTGGTGTTTTAAAACCCTTTTCCAGTAAGTATCTTACTCTCAACACTAACATCAACTCTAGTTTTAAAAGGTTGTCTGACATCTGTAAAACCGAGTCACTGGCTGCTGAAAGAAAGAAAAGCACATTCAAAAATCAGCATCTAAGAGCAGCTGACATACTGATGTGACCTACTACACAGGTCACACCTTGCAAACAGGACAACAAAAACATTCTCTCCCATGATATGTTAGCAATGTGTGCATTTGGCAGAATTAACTTAGCAGTGGAATATTTCAGATACAACGCAACCTCTCCTTCTCAGATATGGCATCTCAGGGGCAATGCATCTCAAAAGGAATCAAAGGTCTTCATCCTAAATTCAAACCATTGTATGCATGATTTATTCCTGATTTCAAAGTGCTTACATCCCTACCTCACATGAACCTATGAATATTTGGAGTGTTATAAAATATTGCCCAAAAAAAACCATGTAAAAAGTAAACAAAATTCAATTGCATGTTAGCTCTAAAAAGGGTCTTCTTCTTGAATTTCTAATAGCTTGATTGTAATTCCAGCTCTTAAAAAAAAAATACTTTCTTTTTTCTAGCATATATATGGTATTTAAAAAGCTTTAGGCTCTTAAACTGGGATATTTATGTTTTTCCAATATACTATTTTACATATGGACACACTGATATTTGTATTGTAAGGACTGAAAATCATCTTACTCTAAAATGTTTTGAAAATGCATTCTATGTTGAAATACTTCTAGTTTTCAGTCCTTTCACAGATGAAAAAAATAACTGCCAGAGAATATGAATGGATACATGACAAGGATTATGTCAGTATTTCAACTTGGCTTAGGCTAGTGTCCATTTTTACAAATTTGTAGCATGGCTACACAAAGCTAGCTACATACCTTTACCAGTATTATTTTCTTGATGCTGAGGACAGATCATATCAGGAGAACTGTTTCACAGTACCTTTACAATTAAGCACTCCTCAGCCGTCCTCTCGGTGTGGATTGCTACTGCTGCTTAATCTTCGGGGGTGGGGATCTGGGGAGGCAAATTTATGAAGGAGAAAACTAGGTTACTTAACAGTAACTGGAATTCTCTGAATATATTGCCTCCACAGATCCACACTAACCCTCCCTCCTTTTGTTAGACTTAAATCATGATTCACAAAAGCTGGAAAAAAATGAAGGGACTGGGCGCTGTGATGCTAGAAAACCCTGTTTAAATAAATAATCTTGTGAGTCCATTGAGGCAAATTAACCACTTGGATATGTGCTCTAAACAAATCTAGGATTCGCATACAACACATGAATGCATGAAAATGAAATTGTAGCAGTGATATCTCAGAGGTGGAATTACTGTAGAATGATCAAGCTTCAAGCACACTGATTTTTTTTTCACAAGTCAAGCCAAGTGAAATTCCTGTCTGCTGCTGTTGCACTAGATATATTGTAAGGACTAACTCCAATATATTGCAATCTTCAGAGATCCTGCCAAAGACTCATTCTAGTGACAATACAGATGATATTTATTTGGCATGAGTTGTTCATCATAATTCCATCCTCTTCAGGGAGCACTTCCACTATCTTGCACGTGTGCTTAGAGTTACTACTTTTGTTCTACAAGAATATGTATTTTTCTTTCTGATATGAGCCTTAAATTTTTAGGAAACGTGCTTCATCCTAATTTTTCTATGGTTGTATTTCCTTAACTGAAGACTTGCCTGTAATAGCTATTCCCTTTTACATCACTGCCGAAGGGTAATAAGACATCCTTTTTATCTCTCTTACAGAATTACTCAAAAATCTAATATGTGTTCTCCTTAGCACTAAGAAAGAATACCTGGATTTTTATTTTATAACTTTTATTTTCCACGGAATTTGTTGTGAAATCAAAGTAACACTGGAAGACAATTGCTACTAAAACAGAAAAGTGTTACCTTATAATACCTTATAATTTATATTTTACTCTACTATTTCCAGGAATTTTGCATTGCCTGAAGTACATTTTGTGTGAATAGTATGCAATTACTGTCTGACCTCAGTTTGACACAGAAATAAACACAAAGTAAGTTTATTTAAATGGGAAAAATTAACACTGAGAGAATTTAAGTGTTGAGAACACACATCCCTGAGTATGGACTACATACAGAAATACGGGAATGAAATATTCAAATTTTGGCAATAAGATTTAAAGGTTAGGACTCTATTGAAGAATTAACACACAAAAACAAGGAATTGAGATGTGTTCTCTCACTGCAGTCCCTGTGAAGTTTTCTTAGGCTTTTTCCCTTCATCAGTCCCTATGCTTTTTCAGACCCTTAATTGTTGCTATTTACAGACAGCCTGTAGATGAACCTACCCACCTTTTCTCAAACCTACCAATCCTGCCTTTGAATGTCTACGCAACTAAATAAAGACCCACATTGTCAAACCCAAAGTCCATGCTGGAATTTCCCTCTGCTTCATCAGCTATAAAGGGAGATGGTGCGACTTGTCAGAATATTGAGGACCATGCTTCTGGTGTGTGCTAGTATAGACTGAATGATAATGTCTCCTTTTAACTCCATGGTAAAAAACTCATTGTTCTCATTACAGGAAAAGGTACCAACACTTCTAAAGTTATTTCTGTGTGTATCCATAGGATGTGTTTTGGGAGAAGGCGGGTTCATGCTGAGAAGACTGTGCAAACACATAATATATCAAGATTTCTTAATTTTGGACAGTGATTGCATGACTTGCTTTGACAGACAGAAGAGACCACGACACAAAGTGGAAGGTGATGCATTATAATGTGCAGGGAAAATGATTCATCTCAGCCTTCTCCAGTTGCATCTCTCCATAAGGAGTCTGAAATTAATGAAACTGGATGACAGTTGCATCTTGGAACTGCAAAGATAAGCCTTTTAAATTATGCAAACAATTTTTTTAAATTGACAGCAACACTCTAATTCCATTTTAGTAAGATTTGAAATGTTAAAAAAAAATTGAAGTCATACATGCTCACACTTATACCCTGAAGAGTACTATATGTTCAATTCATTTGGGGTAAAACCCTAGTCTCAGTCACAGGAGAGATTTTAAAGGGTTTTTTTTTTCCATGAAACTAATCCAGGGAACAGCCACGGCCCGCACTGCAGATGGTTGCTGAAGAATGACTTTGTGTGCAGCAGCAACTACCAATCAGATTTTAAATCCTGTGTTGCTTCAATCAGCAGGCATTATTAATCCTGCCATTAGTCTTCACTGGGGCAAGAGGAGTCCTGCCTCACAAACAGGAGACCACCGGTCTTCCACAAGGACTCCTCCGAATAGATTCGTCTTCCTAAAGACTTCATTCCACTCCAGTTCTCCCTATGAAAGTAAAGGCTCAGAAACTCCAAACACAAGAGCAATTGCTGCACGTTACAATTTTTTTCTTATTTACTTTTTTCTGTTTGTGTTTTGTTCTTTTATCATCTTATGCCATCCTTTCTTTTTCTCTTTTTTTGGTAATGCCTTTCCTGATTTTCCTACTTGTTTTAGTTTTACTCTTGGTATTCTGCAGCAGTTCTTCCTAGATTCTGGATTCTACTTTTTACCTTTTATTGTCATGTAGTGCTGCTTTGGCTTCTAGATGCTTCTGGTCAGTATGATCATTCTTTCTCCCTCATCATTTGTGATTCCATGTGTACTGAACTTACTGAACTTTCTTCCCATAGAAGTCTATGCTTACTCTTTGCTTAGTGGTTTTTTTTTTCCTCTCTTCTCTTACAACTATGGTCTGGCTCTGCAACTTTTAAAAAGTATTTTATTTTACTTTACAGCATGTATATTTTCACTGCATATTGCTACAGCATGTTTTTGCATTCACTGCAGAAACGAAAAGAAGGATAAAAGACAAAGTAAACTACTTCTATTAAAATAATATTCTAAAAATGTTATGATTTGCTTCTTTCTTCCTTCTCCTTCTGTAGTTGGCTTGAATGAAGCGGGATAGACTGAAAACTAAATTACAATGAAACACCAAACAAGTTTCATTATACCGTAGTTACATAATCATTCCAAATAAACATGTTGTACTTATTTCTGGCAACATGAAAGTATATGCAAGTAATAAAGAAGAGCAAATTACACCTTAACTCTATGTTCTTCCACTTGATCATTTTCCTTTTATTTTGGCTGAAATAACTGAAGTATAACAAACCTCCAGCAGAGCTATCTAAAGATAAATTAATAAAAAATGAAACTTTATAATAGATTAGTAGGATTAGGATATGATGACTTCAAATGTCAGTGTGGGCATGGGGGCTTCCTTACTGAGGCAGTTAAATTTGACTCTGTTGAGCAGCTTAGACCAGCAAAAAGCAAGTGGATGCAGTATAAAATAATGATGTTCCCAAAAGTCCACGAGTCTACATGAGCTGAAGATAATACATGTTCTGACGGCCTTAAGAGAACCAAGATGCAACTGAACAGGTTTGGACATTGAAGTACACAGGATCTCAAAACACAGAGAGCTAGCACAGTACATTTTCAGCTTATCTGACCTAAGATTCCTCTCTTCTCATTTCTCACACACTCTTTTGTCCAGCAGAGAGCCTTGCAAGCAACAGACATTACTTGACAGAAAAATTCAATTTCTGTCATTTTGATTGATAACCACCAAATGAAGATTTCCAAGCTGTTATTTTTCTTCACTTTCTTAGAAAATAAAGGTCTCCTCTTTCTAAATGACTGAGATTTTTAAGCAATCTACTAGTCACATTATTTAACTGAAAAAAAAGAGATGATAAATAATACTATTAACTTTGCTTCAGACAGTTTGCTCCAGTAAAATGAAGAAAATTTCAAGCAAATCTGGCAAGAGAAAAATTCCCATGAATAGGTTCTTATGCACTATTTAATCAGAAATACTGTAAGCAAGAACATCCTGAGATGTGGTTTGTGTCCATATGCAGTCTGGTAACCTAGGACAAAAGAAATCATCCTTTGGAGTTGTGTGTCTCCAGTGCACCAAACTGGAGGGAAGGACTGCACAGATAGGCATAGATGATGAAACTTGCCAAGTATCTTCATCTTCTTGTTTGTGTCAAACTCCCCAATTAATTTAATAATAACAGAAGGGGAAGGAAAATAAAATTACAATGTTAAAAGCAGACCTTAACATTTCTGAAGTTTTCCTTAGGAAGAACAAAGTAAGGCAAGTATGCGATAGCTTGGATGTAACCTAAGGAAAGTCATCCTTCCATGAATACAACCTGTAATCAAAGGTATTATTTCTGTATTGCCATGATAATGTTATGGCTTGCCATATATTTACTTTTGTTAAGATGTTGTCTCCAACACCACACATTCATTCCTAAAGCTCTTTAGTTTCTACCACTTAAGAATTTTATTTTGACCATTCCTACTTGGGACCCCTACAATAGTCATATTGGTTAAGAAAGTGGCTGAGAATGAGTGGACTGAAACCAAAAGAAGAATGGAATAATATCTTGGTTGTGGAAGCCTCAGAGGCTGCAAGAAAGCTGAAAAACTACAATAACATTACAAAGAGAGTTTAAACCCACTCCTAGGTTGGGTTGGCAGCCACAGAGATGCATCCTGCAGCTGAGGCTAGTATTCCACAGGTGTCCTTTGTTAGCCAGTTCCAAAAACCAACCTGATACTGATTTATATTTCACCTGTAAACACTGAAGTCTTAAGGAAACACGATATAGAAAAAACATTTTTCTTGATACACACAAAGTTCTCATAAGGCACCGTGTTTCTCAAAGGCACCGTGTTTTTCCTTTGGGAAGAAATAGATGTTAAAGCCTGCAAAAATGCTAACTAAAATATTATATGTGTATATAAAATAAATATAAGAATGTGTTATAGAAATAAATATAAATATGGATATACTTGCATATATACAAACACCCGCTCCCAAGCATATAATTTTCAAACATTTATCCTCAAAATCTAAATTTTGATGAAAAAAGCTAAGTTGAAAATAGGCTGTTTAGCAATAGGAGTTTTTGAAGTGCAGAAACCTAGATGCTCTTAAAATTCTGTAAACAGAGGAAAATGAAATGTAGAATAAGACTTCTCAAAGTCTATATGAATATTAGGTCCCAAATTATTGCCTTTTCTACCCAGCTGTTAATTTTTTTACCTCCAAAGTCAAGCACTGTACATTTTTCTCCAAACACATTTTAAGTAAGCAAGTCATGTCAGAAATCAGGAACCAATTCTTTAAAGATGAACAACTATAAAGCACACACATACTAACACAACATATAATCAACATTATGAACGGAAAAAACCAGCATACTACCATTTTCATATATAGCTTGATATAAAAGGTAGAAGCCACCGTATTTCTGCATACTCACTAGTTTTGCACTGACAAATGCGACAACCATTTTGGTCCAGTTTGAAGCTATAGATACAGTCTTTTTCAGTCAAAGTGCAGTTCACCAAAACCTCACAGGTGGGCGGACCTATTGTGATATACGTTGGTTCTGGGGGTAAGAAAAAAAAAACACATAAATTTGAGATTCTTGAATATTTTAATTAAGTTCACAAAAATTCATACACAATGTAACAGTAAAGAGAGTAATTTTAATTACTTTTGCTTCTGATGAATATTCTGGGTACTTTAGAAAAAATTCGATAAACAGACTTTGTTTCAAAGTGATGTATACTCAACAAAAACAGCATGAAGCTGCCGAAAAATTTTGAAGTATCGAAACAGAAAAAAATTACCACTTTTTGTTTTTTTATTCACTATGAAATCAGCCTTCCTGCTCAAGCAGTTTCAAACTAAATACAGAATATTTATTTTGCCCACTTTTCTCCAAAAGTGTTTAATCAAAACTTCATGCAGATTTTTTTGCTTTAGGAACTGAACCGAGTTTCTCTAAAGCTGCATTGATTGATACTACCAAGCTGCATATCAAATGTGTAACTCAGAAGTCAAATCTTTCTCTGTGTGAATAACATCACCTCTGCTGAAATTTACAGCAGAAGAGACTCTGAATACCAAAAGAGAACGTAAGATGCACTGCATGTGAAAGATCTCTGGAGAGCATTTATCATGGTTGTTTATCGCATATCGAAAACATCACTTTTTACAGTACACTTTGCAGTCCCAGATTATGCTTTCTGAGGTTGAGGAGATTATTGTCGACTGTGAGTTATTTATCAACAGTATAATACTTACTTTTTGACACCATTTGAATATGCTGGAGTATGAAATTTGTTTTGATACATAGGGTAGACAGAAATATTAACATGCTCTAATATAGAAAGTTGTTAGAATAAAACAAAATCCAGAGACTTATGAAGATAACAAGAAACCTCAAAATGACCACCATAAAAAAAGGATTCAGAAGGAAAGCAATACCTATCTTTTCTTGAACAACTTTTTGCTCTCTGAGACTAATTTTGTCTATCTTGTGTTTTTCATAGAACTCAGGCACTGAAGAACCAATGAGTTCATAGTTATGAGCATTATTAACATTATACAAAATATTCAGGAAACAATTTTGCGTGATTTAAAGAACTGTGTCTTTCATTTCACTGCTTCAACTGTTTAAGTGTCCTCTGTTTCTCCATCTCAAGAAATGACGATTTATACAAAATTAAATTTAAAAAGCCTTCCATACCTAAAGTGATAAATTGTGAAAATATGGAGAAATTATATAGAGTGGAGGTGGCATCTTTTATCCTCAGACCACATTTTTACCTATAGGCAGCTAGTCTTTACTTTTCAGAGTAAGGGTAAAATATTACTCAGCATAGATTAAGTTGTTAGAAGTATACACTGTTAAACAAAATATCGATTTCTGTGCCTATTGGCACAGCACGCAGCTTTTGCACCCATGCCTTCCAGTCAACTGAAAATTATCCTATTACAAGAATGAACTTTTCTGCTTTCATTGTCTTTCACAATTTTCAGCTTTCATAGCTTCTCTCCAGCCTTGCTCTTCCCAGCACAACAGTTTATGCAGGAAATTAATGTTTTTAATCCTTTTAAAATTAGGTCAGCTAACTAGAGTTTGGAATGAAAAAACTGCATTAAAGACACTACAATTAAGCCAGATAATTTCAAACTTATCTCAGAGGTCATGGTTCAGATTATGCACTTGCTGAGTAACAATCAAATTCTGTTGCTTGTATAATTTCTAGTAGAAAAGTAGCAATACATTTTACAATACATAGAACAGCGCCAACAGCTTTGTTCATGCACAAACTGGAAGTCTGCATAATGGCACCATGTCTCTCCAGATCCCTCAAATATCTTCTTATTTAAATTTAAAAAAATTTTTTTGGTAGGGATTTAATATAAATAACAAGTTTGGAGGTCAAAAGATTGGTTTCCATCAATTCTTCATTTCACATCTCTGAGTTTTCAAGTGTAGTGTAGAAGAATAGCCAAAATGAGCAAAGTATTTCAAAATCCATGGATTTTCAAACTACACTTCTTCTAGTTTAAATTAACTCTTTGTAGCTGCTTTCAAATTAATTTAATAAAGTATCTGACTAAATCACATTCATGTCTAATACTTAACATTTACAGCTTCACCAAACCATTAGTTTAGGAATCATGAACATATTGCTATATACCAATATACACCAATAATATGATAAATTCAATTAATTAATCCTGGCTGTTTAGGCCTCTGAGTATATAAACTAGTTCTGCAACGAAATTGATTTTTAGTATCGCTCCATTCTCTAACTGAAATATCCTAAACATGCAAAAGGCCAGAATGCAAGAGCTACCCTGAAGCTACAGTCAGGTTACTGGTCATCCCTCACAAACCTTACACTTCAAATGACAAAAAGGCCACAGGAATGCTTGTACTCATAGGTAGCTAAAACCAGGACAAATCATATCAATCATTACTGCTGCCCAGAGCAAAGTTCACTGACAGTAACACAAGCCAGAGAATTGAAGGAGACTGCAGCTTTACCATCTGACTGCAGATGTGAGGTAAAACACGTCAATAAAAAAAAAGCAAAAAAACCTTACTGAAAGTTGAGATGCAACTTAGTATTCATTGAGCCACTTGGGTGTAAACTAAAGCTAGAGAAAAAGAGGACTGTGTTTTACTCTCCATCATTAAAGTCCACCCCTCAAGATAACTTCCCTGTAATTGCAGGTATAACTTAACATCTAGGAAAACCATCCATAATTTTATATATCTATCTGTATATCTATATATTTGTTGTATAATTTTTGGTGACTTTCCAAAACTAAACATCTGTACTTTGATGCTCCTTTGCCTTGGACACACAGACACAATTTTTGTGCCCGCAGTAATATGGTATTTCTTATAAAGGATGAAATTAAACTGTTGTTTTATTAATTTAAAAAGTTTTTGTTCATCCTCTATTCATCGTATTTTATTTTTCTGTTACCTTCCACTTTTGGGCCTGTTTTCAGCATCCTCAGTGTTTCCAGTCAAGCTTATAAATCTGTTTCTTTTTCCCTTCTCTCCCTAAAGGTAAGCCCTGAGATACAGTAATTTTATATGCATGCCTGCTTCTCAATGAGCTGCAAACAGAGGACAAAAGAAATAATTTCATTCCCTACCCCCACATGTGCAAAAATGCAGCCAGGAAAAAAAAAAAAATTCAGGCCTTTTCACTTCACTAGACAAGACTCAACAAATAAAGCCAGATCTGCTCTGCCAGACTTCTGGCTATTTGAATAGGCAAGCAGTAGCTAAGCTTGAAAAAGCACCTACCACCACACGATCTGAACTGGGCTTTCACTGTTGCTCTGGGTAGAAACGGCTGAAGAAAGATCCAGCGCACAAATGCACAGACAATGGGTGGGAAAAATGGGTGCTGTTTCTGCCTGTGTGCTTTACCAACAATAAAACTATACTATAGAAAGAAAGAGAAGGAAATAAAGAGAAGGGGATTGAAGAGAGTCTGGGTGAAAACAATGGATTATTTAATGGAGCACAGATTTTGCTGATGCCAAGTGCTTATATATAAAGGCAGATTCCTATTAGAACACCATGCTTCCATATATCCTCTCTGATTCTTTCTCTGCTGAATTTTGGTGCAGATTATTATTTTGCTTGCTGTGAGGTAGATAAAAATATTAGAATTAAGTCTTTACAATGCCATTTACTTAAAATCAAATTCAATGATTTTAAAATCTACAGCAGATATTTCAGCTGCTGGCGGACCTTCAGTCTGACTAGTCCACTGAAAAATACTACAATATGTGATCAAACCCTGAATCTCATCATTCCAGCTTTATGGTGAAAGAAGGGTGGCATTCAAGCAATGACTGAAGCTAGCTTTGTCCTTAAGGACCTATATTTACAATACCAACGAAAAACTGGTTGTCAAAAAAAAAAAAAAAGACGGTATCAAGGTAGAATAGTATTTTCATAGATTTTTTTCTGTCTAGAATACTTCTGTAATATGAGCAAAACCAATCCCTACACCCAAAGAGGTCTCCTTTGATTTCTGAGACCTCCCACTTCTCCTGAGTGATGTGACAGCTTGTGGTACAAAGAGCAGATATTTTCTTCTGTTAACGACGTGAACAACTATAAATACATGTACGAGAACAAAGGATGGCCAATTTGGTCTAGTACTGAGCCCTAAATTTGTTATACTGAGGTATTGAGGTACTAAGATACTGCTCAAGTATTCAGATATGGAGAGAAATTGGTGCACCCATGTTTCAGTGAGAGCAGGGAAAATTTGTTTCTCAGGATTACAATTTTATTATATACACAATTTGATCAATTATTTCAAAAAAAGGAAGAGAACGAAAACTGAAATATACCATTGACTGCTGAAGCCTTGGAAAACAAATAAAAATAAATAAAAAAAAAACCAGGAACAATTTAAAATTTTTTGCAATCTTGTTAACTTTTACTGTTTATCTGCATGTTAAAAAAACCCTATTCATTGAAGATTTAATTATAATTATATAAATGATATAAGAGACAACTAACTAAATAGAATCCTTCTTAAGTGTGGAACCAGAATGAAAAATTATACCCACCTTTCTATCCTATTCTTAGTTGTTCAAAATCTGAACTCTAGCCATAGAGTTTGTATCAGAATGCAAAGAGGGATTACACTTAACTGCTCTACTGCAAATCCAAATATATTATGAGAGAACCAAGAGTTCAGTTTTGGTTTGTGTGAAGGACAAGAGGGACCTGCACCAGCAGAAGCAGAGCCTGCAGGTACAAGGAAGTGATGGTTTCCCTCCATTTAGCACTTGGAAGCCAACAGCTGAAGCAGTGTCCAGCTTTGGGCTCCTCAGTAGAAGAGAAACATGGACACACCTGAGCAAGTACGTGACAAGGCCACGGAGCTGGCCAGGGCTGGAGAGGTGGCACATGAGGACAGGCTGAGAGACAAAGCAGGGCTTGCTCAGCCTGGGGAAGGAGGGTCAGGGGACATCTTACTGCTGTCAACCACTCCTTAACTTGAGGGTACAAAGATGACAAGGCCTGGCTAACCTTGGAGGTGGCTCCAGGCTAGGATGAGAGGCAACAAACACAAACACAAAATGGGAGATGACAACTTGAAAAATTTGTTTTGATCTTCTTTTGAACCACATGGGGAGGCAAACTACGACATGGTCACGGAGATTTGTGCGATCTCCATCCTTCAAAATATTCAAAATTTAACTGGGACAAGGCCTTGACATCCTTCTGTCACTGGACCTGCTTTAAGGAGGAGACAGGACTAGAAAAATCTCTGGTGGTCCTTTCCAACTTGCATGACTCCATGAATTTCACTTTCATATAAACTCAGGACATTTCCAGTGAAAGCAGCAATATCCTTGATGAATCCTAATCAAGGAACTGAAATCAGAAGACAAATATTTCAATTTCTGATGATTTCTGTATGTTTTTGCCAAGTACTGATTACCTTCTTTTTGCAAAATAAGTACATTTTTGCCTAACACTATCTCTCTGAATCTACTTCATGACTTAAAAACTAGCTTTTTTATTCAGGAAGCAAAATTTCTTCCAGGTGTTTGTAAGAGCAATTCTCTGTTAAGAATTATTTAGTAACAGCCACAACTAGCTTTAATCAGTCTCATTTTTTTGTTCTCCTTTAAGTTAATACACTATGCAGGCTTCACCTCTCAGCAAGGTATTTTTAGTATTAATATTACATGAAAAACAATCTCTTTGCTTTGTTTCATTTGGAATGCAATATTTTAACTTCAAAAAGGTTTTGTTTCATACTTTCAGTGATGTCATGTGAGGGAAATAGCTACTCCATGGTTTCACAAAATTGGTTGTAAGTAGGGAAGTTAACTATTGTATTCTAAGCTTCTTTCTCTGCACAACATTTCTTCTGAGTCAGCTCAACAGAATAGGATTCTAGGATGTTCAACATCTCTTTTGTTTTCATAAAATGAAAACCTCTTCTGGGGGAAAAAGAAAAAAAAATGAATAAAAATCATGTTCTAAACAAGGAGAAAGATCTCCGACATGAATAATAAAGAACATGCCCATGTTTGGGGAAAGTGAAATAGCTCCCTCTTCTGTAGTAATTCATAACACAGACTACACCTTTAAAAGAAGTAAGATATTTTGATCCTATGAAACCAGTATCAAATGACTTAAAGAAATTAAAAATCAGTGCATTCAAGCATTTACCATAAACAAAACCATAAAGAAAAAAACCCCAAACAAACAGTAGTCTAACTTTTTACCTAATGTTTTAAGTGATAACTGGCTCAAAACTGGGCCTGAAGGGTGTGCTGCTCAACAGCCTTTCATTCGAGTCTGTATACTTGTTTAAATTTTGTCTACTGTCCAAAAAAGTTAACTGCAGCCTACTAAGCAGCAGCATGTGTGTTTACTTAAGCTTCCTGTAAAAACATTCATATCATTCCAAGAGTGACTAAATGTTTTCCATCCTCATAGTTCGCATTCCAGCCTTCCCCGCCCCTCCAATTCATTACATGAAAAATATCAGTCCTGAGTCCTGGGCTAAAGAATTTCCTTCCTGGGTTTGAAATACCTAATGCCTCACAGGAATTTTTTTCCCAGAATTTAGCTATCTGTGTTGGCTATCAGGGTTCAACAATTCTGCATCACATAACAATTTATAAATGTATGCAAGGACTTAGGTGATACAATTTCCTAATGTCACAAGTAACTCTGAAAATATATTCATTAATACCTCCAAACACATAGTTCAGTTGGGCAGCCTTTTGTCTCAAATTTTATTCATGCTGCCAACCTGAAACTACTAAAATATGTATTTTTTCTTTGAAAGTAACTATTACAATCAAAGACTATTGCTGCAGAGTAAAGAAGCCGGGGATATATATACATGTCTTTTTTGCAGTGATGCAATCAAAATACATACTTTCTACTCCCAAAATGTGAAGTTAAAACCTTTTGTCTGTAATAATCAATTCTAGCAGTTTTTGGTTTAACAGGCACGTCAAACGAATTTTAATGCTGATAAGAACTTTTTTTGACAATTTTAGGTGGAATGACACTAAGAAACCACCACATTGTTGAAGCAGAATCAATTAAGTCTATGAAGAATTCTTAAAATACATTAAGAAGGCCATTCACTTATTTCTACTAGGTGAAGATAAACACCAAATTAGTGTACATCTGGGGCAAATCTATGAAAACCATTGGTGCTGAAAAAAATTAGAAGGATCCATGAGGTTCTTCATAAGTAAGACATCCTCTGACACATATTCATTAGGATTCTCTGTTTATTTATCCTTTCAGCAGTCTTCCACTGAATTCAACAATGAATTACTGAAAACCATGAAAACGTTATTCCATACTCATATAGTCTTCCCGAATTTCACTAGCTTGCCCTGGCCAGTTTGGTTTTATCATACAGTGGTTCCACAGGCTCAGCTGCCTTCTCTAGAACCACTATACTAAATCATGATCTGGCAAACAGAAGCCTAATTCTCTGCAGCGTGGCGTTTGCATCCCTTAATTGACTTTGATGAAAGGGCTGGCTGGGAGCTCCAGCACTGCTGCTGAACAATAACTTACATTTCATGCTCTAAGGAGGACTCTGGGCCCACACCCCGTGTCAGTGAACACTGCTCACTACCACTGACTTCATCTTGAATGAATCAAATTTCTTTTCACTGGACTCTGCTGCCTGTTTTTACTTAATGAAGTGCGAGACACGCTAAAGGAACTGAACTGAATTACATCTCAGCTAGAGTTTGGATTCTTTTATTGATGAAAATGTTAATTTCTTTTTGTGAAGATAAAGTGTCAGCCATAATGACAGCAAAGTACTGTGGGTCTTATTCATGAAAATTCTCTGAGGGGATTTTGTTTAACACTTAATTTCTCATTCACAGCTTATGCTGGCACCCAGCCACTTGTACCTGAGGGCTCTCTTGCAGAAGGACATGCTGTGAGATAACCAATTACTGTGTATCAGCTTTCTCTATGAATAGCCTGAGCTTCGGAGACATGCAAGGCAATACAAGCAACCACAGACTTTCCTAAGGGACATTTTTGGCATCAATGCCAGTGTGCCAGTGCTGAACACTTGTATTTATTATCTTGTTAAAAAAAAAAATCGTACTATTTCAACCAATATTTACTTCCTGTGAACACAGCTATTATTCCAATTTGCAGATGGCTGTCCATAGATGCAGATGGCCCGAGGGAAACAGTAATTTCTATCACTGTAGCTTCTTTAGTATTATTCACATGTTATTATATATTCATATGGTATATTCCCTCTTTTTTTTGGTAAAATTTGTTCAAAGTGGAATCGCTATTTAAACCGCAGTAATGTTACTTAGAAAGCAAAGTTGTTAGCCCAGCAAGAAGCAAGCAATAAGCAGCAGTACTAACTGCCAATTTAGCTGATTGCCAATGGATCTGGTTAGCTGCAATGGAACAGGAACCCAGACCAGTCCCCATGAAGAGCTGGTCTCAGCCAAAAGAAGTGTGAGCACATAAAAAAATTTTTCAGTCCCTTATGGCACTTGAAAAACCCCTTTCTCCCCTCTACCTAGCTGTCTGTTTTAATCTGAAGAAATGTGATCCCTTCCTTGTGCTGCAAAAATAAGCCATTGGCTATAAAACCATGGGGAAAGCACAGAAAGCCAGTATGATTGCCTAAGCCTTGACTCTTAAAGAAGAGAAGTTTAGAAAACAAAGAGAAAACAAACTAAACAGATAAATAGATAATAGATTATATAAACAAAGTCAAATCCCAGAGGGCCAATATCATTACAGGAGCTATAGAAGCTATACAGAAGCATCCATCAGAAGCTTAAAACTAACTGTTTGTGCTGGATCCACAGAAGGGAATGGGCCTTCTTTTCCCAGCTCTCCCCAGGGAAAGGTGGTGCATGCCCTGAAAAGCTGTGTCAACTGAAGACCTTGAGTTTGGGGACAGGCCAAGGATAAAGGAAGGCCTACCCCTCCACACTATCATGTCTCAATATGCCTCTGTCTCCAATTTCATGCCTTTTCTGTGGAAAGGCTTTCTGCCTCTCTCCCTGTGGAAACAGCCACCTCAAAGTACCCAGTCCCCTGCCTCATACATTGGGTTTTTATTAATAAGCCCATGGGCTTTAGTGTGTCAGGTAACTGGAAAGAAGTGATTTAAGTGGACATATTGTATCAAGATATCTTGCCAAAAGGGTTTTTTGATCACTTTGATGTTTATATAAAAAGACCCCCAAACCTCCCCCTCAAGCCCCCAGCTATGCATTGGGCTCTATATTGGTAAGCGACAGCCATCACCTGCATGAACACTGAAAACTACACGTGAAATACCATTACTGCTTTCAGTTATGCAAGCAATTTCCTGAGCAAATCTCTTTTCACTAAGGCTGAAAATACAACTGCCATGCCCCGAACACATCAAAAAGACAATCTTAGTCACAACATGCCACAGAGGGGAATTTTGTTTTCCTCAACAACTTTCTGCCTTCCTCTAAATCCCATCTTTCTCTTTTGCAATCCAACTCCATTCTTTTTTTTATCTTATCTTTTTCGTTGCAACAATCTTTTAGTCACTTGAGGACTGCTATGTTCACATTCTGACTTCACAGTTTTATTTTAAGCTGAACCAATCCAATTTATTCAGTCTATCTTCTACAAATTTTGGACTGTGCTCAAAGCTCTTCAACCTTTATCAGAGAAGCAATGTATGGAAAAGAACCAAGTACCTACTATGTCATGCAGGGACATACCCACCCACAGTAAAGGGAGCAAAAGGGATTACTTCAGGTCTTGTGAATTCTCCTCTTGATCTTAATTTCAGTATGGTATTTGCTTTCTCAAGGCCCTGTTAATCCATGTTCAACATGTTCTTTCCCTTTAATCACAAAACCTCTCCTGGAAAGCTGCTATTTAACAATCACTCTGGTTCAGGACTCATGAAGAATCTCCTCCAAGCATGTCACATTCCAGTAAGGGAACCTCCACTGTGGGAGGTTCTTTTAAAACAGGTGATCTAGGACAGAATTAAGCCAAACGAGGCAAATATTATATCTGAGAACCGTTTATTGGTAACGAAAAGGGCGATGCCCAACTAAACACAAGTAGGAAAGACAGAAAAGGAGTATGGAGAAGGAAAAAGAAAGAGAGGGGAGAGAGAGAGGGGAGAGAGAGAGAAAAAATGGGCGTTACCACCAGAACTTGGGAGTGCAGTATCGGTGTCCACGTGGCGGGGGTATGCGCACGCTGCCTGCCGGGGAGCCTGCGCAGCTCCACAGACACAGCTCCCGCGGCGAAGGCACCGGACACGAGGTGCGTGGGGATCGGGAAGAGACCCAGAACCCTGGACGGGGCTGCAGCAGGGATCGTGGTGATGGTCTGGATCGGTGATGCAGGGTTGGAAGCAGGTGGCTCAGGCAGGAGCCTGGGCAGGAACGCAGAAGGGGCAGGACAGGTGATGGCTGGAGCAGGTGAGGAAGATGGAAGTGGTAGGACAGGACACAGGAGGTGGTCAACAGGTGACCAGCCAGCAACAGGGAGAGCGAGTGAGCGAGAGCAAGCAAAAAGAGCGAGGGCAAAAAAGAGGCCAGCAGCTTGTGCAGTAACTGCTCGTGCAGTAACGACCTTTTGCTAGCAGCAGTAACTTTTATACCCCCCAGCTCCTCCCAAAGTCTCCTCGCTGGCAGGAGACCACTGGCCCAGTTGAACGTTTCACTGCAGTCCATTGGTGGAGACCTTTTGCTACCTGATTGCAGAACCTCTCTGGAGGTCAGAGTGTCCTTGGTGGTCTCCTACTGACTGCCTATTCCATGTGAGACATGAAATGGCTGTCAGGCAAAGTCTCCCTAGAGACAGGGCTTTCCTCCATCTTCTGCTAGCTGCCTCCTGCAAGTGGCACATGTGCAGCCCTTCCCCCATATACCTCTGGTCAAACAATGTTGAGACAAAAATCAAAATTAATCTGGTTCCTCACAGCATAGCATGCTGTATTTTCTCTTGTTGAATTTGGTAAGCATCTTTCTGTCAGTTCTCTGCTTTAAAACATATGAATTCATACTCTGCCTTCTAAGACACTGGCTGTTCTTTTTAGCTTTGTTGTCTATAGATAAAATAAATTTAGCTTTGATCTGAGCTAGTAAAAACATCAAACAGAGCTGGTAAAGATACTAGTGGATACCAGCTACACACTGCAACTCAAGAGAGGCTGCCCACAGATTTGAAAATTAAATCCATATACAAACCCATTGTATTGGCACACCACATCCATAAATACCCCTCTCCTTCATGCACCTACTGCCCCATGCTCCTGTCTCTTTGTCCTCATCAATCTCCCCAGCGAGCTCCAGTGTAAAGCATTTCAAGCACCTCACTCAGCCTCCCCTTCCAGCAGCAGCAGGCAAGATTGAAGTGAGGGGAGCGACTGTTACCATCTTCCCCAGATCCAGCATTCAGAAAATTATACATTGCAAACCAATCTGGGCATCCAATCAACATGGGAACGTGTATTGCATAGCACATACAGGATATACACCATGGATACATACCCAGCAGCAAGTTAGGAAGAATTAAAAGGGGTTTACTGCAGAGAACAGATACAAATCAGCTCTGTATAGTAACAGAAATATCACTATTGCTCCATCTTGGTCTCTAATTTAGCAAAGTGTCAACAGTTGCTTTTATGTAACTTTAGTCTCTACAATCCTCACAGCCCTGTTTTCTCACTGTGGTAGTAAGAACATCAGGATTTTCTTCATGAGGGAATGGGAATGTTCTAGTTTGTTCTGAATTTACTGTATTCAAAGGCTGAATACATTTGTGTGCTGACATACTGTGCTCATATTTCAAGAATCTTTGTACACAGAATTTCTAGTATGTTATATGTGATCTCTGGCAGCAAAATTTTTTTGTAAGTGTAATCCAAGAAAAAATTTATCCTTATGAAGCTGCTGGAATGTAAACTTATCTAGGGGAACAAATATGTCCTTCATTGAATCTGATTATAAACCAGCCAAGAAATAACTGAATTGGCAGAACTGCAGGTACAGCAGCATTTAGATCAAAGACAGAGACGAAGAGTCAGAAGTGACTGATACTAATAACCTTTTACTCTGGATAAGCCACAGCCAGACCAGATCCACAAGCAGTTTTGATTAGAATTTTCTCATCAAATCCCAAATTTGTCTCACAAATCCCTGTATCCCTCAACACTCAAACCAAAAATACCAAAGATAGAAATATCTTTGACTAAATGCCTTGGCTTGTATATTAAAGTGCTTTTATCTGCCATGCTTAAAGTAAGCTCACACAATTGAAGCTGGCTGCTGGAAGTCGGTTCTCTTTCAAATGTAAATAGAAGTCCAAAGAGAAATAAATGCATGCTTAAAAATAGTGATAAGCATATAAAATGTCTTCCTTATTAGTCTTTATCTAATACTTATTTCAAAATAGAAATATGGGCCTGAACTGGTCCATCAGCCACTAAACTAAGATAGGAGGGGGTTTTCAGCAGGCCTCATTCTTCTTCCTGCTTTAGATCTGATGCATTGTTAAGATTCTAAAATGCAAATAATTATTTCCTACATTCTGCATTAGTCTCTACAAAAAAAAGTGAAAAAATTAATGCAGAAAGTAAGAGCTACAGCTGAATCAAGAAATGTAGTATACAAGAGTGAAAAAGCAAAGTATATTCATGATGCAACTACATAATACAACTTTTGAAAAGAAGTAATTTTAAACTAATCTGCAAAAACGATGTTATTTCTCTAGGGTATATACTCTTGTTGACAGTGTTGACATGTTGAGATGTGAGTGAGAACTGGAAGTCATTCAAAAGAGGAGTGCAAAATGAGGTATTTTTTTATCTTTACAATCACTAGCAAACTTCTATTTCAAAATCAGCTGCAAAGTTTACATTATTTTTGCCCATTTATTGAACATATCACTAAAGTACACCGCTTTTCTGCTTTAGTAACTTACATAGTTGCAAATATGACACTTATACAATATCACCGATGCCAGACCTTTGCCCACACTAGATAAAAATTCTGCTTCTCTTTCCTGAACAGTAGGAAATTAGAGAAGCAGAAGGATGGAGAAACCAAACTGGAGAGCACAGGACAGTCAACGTTTCTGCTCAGACAGGGCACTGCGAAATTCAGGTTAAGCTGTGGATATGCAAGTGCAATGAAGTGGTATGCAGAAAAGCATCAAATGGCTGACAATGATGCATTTTAATTCCTCATAGGAAAAAAATGTGCCTGGAATTTACTTCATTGCTTGTAGCTCCATTAAAATGTACTGCACATCTTCTTCATTAGAATCATTAAAATCAAGGGATTGATTTGTCAGCCAACTTCCCAGCCAGGACCTTATTCTCCCCTGTTCCCACCACCCCTGCAGGTCATGGATGGCACAGTGAGCATCAGCAGCAGAATTTCATCAACAGAAACAACACTCAGGAAAAAGAGTGAAAAGCTGATTTAAAATAGGAAGGAGCACTGATCCATGCAGCTTACCTGTTTAAGAGAATAGAGATGTCAGGTGGCTGGATGATGGCAGAAACAAAATAACATTTTAGATGGGACTAGGTTGTTATTAAAATGATAAAACTAAAATTCAGGAAAAATCAGTTGTGCGAAGGAAGTAAAAGTTTTTAATTGTCTTTCCAGGGCATGCATACTTCTCCATTTCAACCTTAGAACAAGGAGAAAACCAGAGAACAGAAATCTAAAGAAGCTCCTTGCCTACTGAGTTAGTAAGCGACAGCTGTATTGTAATGAAAGCAGATAGTACTTGTTTCCTACCCCATGCACTAAACTCCAAGTAGAAACACTACTAATCTCAGATTTAAGGCTTAAGACACATGAAGCTATCTGACCTTGGAGGTGGGCCAGAAGTCTACAGCTAACACACAAGTCCCTGCTGCCATCAGCTCAAACATTACCTTTTAAAAAAAAATATTTTTAAGGTACACATTCTTAATGTTACATGCAGACAGTCAATATCTAACATTGTTATTTTTTCCTAATGTTCTGGGATTTTCTTAATGTGTGCTTTCAAAGAAAAATGTTAACAGATTCAGAAAGACACACAGGGCTCATAATTTAAATCAGGTAACACCTTGCTCTCATGTAACTAAGTACTTTTATTCAGGCTGCTAATCACAAGGCGTAATGGCCTTAACTTGTTTGATGCCCCAAAACATAACTCCAAGAGATTTGCTGGTACCCTTGATGGTTCAATTCTCAGAGATTTATTCATTTGTTATTATTGCAAGATAAGTTGTTAAGTCTCAAATGCTGACTAACTTCTCATCAAATCATCCAAAGCTGCTTCTTGCAAACTCCATTTTTTTGGAGTTCTAGCATCTTGGGTTCTAGCATCTGAACACATTACTATGTTTTAAAAGTCCAGTATTTTTTTGATCCTTGAAATAATCCTGTATCTGGATTCCTGGAATTAAATAATTTGCAATAATCGATATAATAATTTGTTTTGGTTATATTTGTTTGCTGTGGGAGAGGTTAAGGGAAAAAAGAGGAGAGGATTCAAGTGTTTTCAGATGTTCTCTGACCACTGGTACCTAAGTATGCTGAAACTTCGATCTAGCACCAACTATAAGCACTTCTACTAATTGTTGGTTCCACCACTTACATAATTTCATTACCTGTTGAAAAAAAACCCACCAAGGCAAATGTGATGCTTTTAAACTTAAAACTTAGGAAGTTCCTCAAAATACCATTCAGTATCACTGCCTTCCAGATTACACACTCAAAACTAGACGACTACAATTAAGCATACATCATACAACACCTAACATGACAAACAAATAGGAAGTAATTATTTTTTAATAAAACGTAATTTAGATGAACAAGGACCTCATTTAAATATTGATTCCACAATTCTATTGTATCATTTTTCATCCATTTGTATCATAAGTATGATTGCACTCCAAATGTCACTCACCCAGGCACCAAAACAACTTTTATGGACTTAGTTGTAGCTACATCTTCTTCTAAAAGTACAAACATGTTATTGCATAGAATTATGCAGCCTAGTCCAGAGGAACTAACTTGTGTCCTGAGAGCACTGCAGAGGCATTACTGTGGTGTGTTAATGAAGCACCAGCTTGTTTATGTTACAACCTTTAGCAAAGAAGGATGGAAGCCTATGCTTGACCCTGTGCTTGCTTCCCACGGTTCTTCATAATTAGCTTTTTATATATATATATATATA
>VXBC01000279.1:0-10917 GCA_013399945.1 Ploceus nigricollis
AGAAACTTCTTATCTGTAGAATCACGTTTGAGTTTCTTCGTATATATATGCAATTATGAAAACCAGGAGCTGAAGTACTGTTTTATATTACACAGTACATATAAATGGCAATGAACATTTTGCCTACATCTACTGAGGCCCTATTAATAAAAAAACATCCCCATATTTTATGCAAGTATTTACTTTAGACATACTTAAAAAAAGATTTACAACACTATAAGCTATTTCAAAGTATACGCTCAGTGGACTAGTTAAATTATCTAAAAATCTTTTTCCCCATCATGTTACTTACAATGCTCAAAGGGTTAATGCAAGGCATTATATCAAATTAATTTCCTAGTACTAGAACTAAGCACTGTGTGTTTATGCTTCTATTCCAGTTTTTATTGTCAATGTTAAATCACCAAACAAATTAGCAGAGATACTAGAATTCCATGTACCAATTTGCTTTAAAACATATACAAAGAGCATGTCCTGTTAGTGTGACAAGGGCCCAATTTTCAGAAATTCATGTTGCTCTCTCAGATTTATATTTTAAACTTTGAAATTATTGTTGCATACTTATATTACTAATAAATCTGGGGGTTTTGTCAGCACATTTATGGGTCTCAGTGGTTGGTTTTGTTTTGCAAAAGCATTCTGAATTAAATTGGATTGCAGTGTATCTCTAACATAGATTTTTTTCTAAACAGTGCAGATGTCAATTGGTGAGAATGATTTCTTAGGGAAAACAAGATAAAACAAAAAGTGTTTCAGATATTAAAAATACCTTGCTTTAAATTCAATTTATATATAGACCTATGCATTCCGGAATGACAGAACTTTATTTTCCTATTTTTTTAACTAAATGCAGTAATGCCTTTAAAATCATAATTTTATAGGCAAGTAATTTAACATGTATTTTCCAAATTTTTATGGACCTTTTTAAAAATGAAGGTGCTTTGAGCATACTACAGTACAAGTGAAAAAAAAACCTGAAAAAAAGAAAAAATAAGCTTTAAAACTGATTTACCACAAGAAAGATGAAAATGTAACAAAATACTTTAACATATATAAAACTTTTGAAAATTGGGCCCTGTGCTTTGAAAAGGTAGTTCAACAAGACCTCTTCCCCCATACTGTTCACTGTGCTATTTTGTGCTAATGGGGGAAATGCCTCTAAAATAATTATTCTGGATTCCATTTCAAGATTAGATAAAACACATAAATCATGTCAACTCTCATAATGTCTACCCTGTGGACACATGCTACACCTCTCCATAGCATTAACAGCAGACTTCAGAGCTGGTGTGGCAATGCAGCCGCATGTTACACATTACAGAATACACACTGAGGTATTCGTAACTCTCTACTTCAACAAGTACTAAAACCCAGCTATTAAACAGCAAGAGTGTGCAAAATGTTTTATCTAAGCGTTTGATTGAAATTTCAGTAAGAACAAAACAAAAGACCCCCAAATCTGTATGTTTACAATACAGTAAGATAGTTCCTCTAAAAAAATCTATAAAATCTTTAGAGTTTAAGAGTAAGAATACAGACTCCAGTCAGTTTTCTGAACCTGTCAAAGTTCCAATTTGTCTTGATAATTCGTTGTTTTTAGAAGCTATGAAATACATTCCATTTTTTGTATTCAGATTTTTGTTCATTTTTGTTTTTCACTTTATGACATTTAACAACTGATTGGAGTGGAAAGCTAAACAATGAAAGATACTCAAGTCCCACCATATTTAGCAATCTAGATTTACCTTTTACAATTGTACTCTTTTCTCAGCAACAACAAATTCAACATTAAACCAAGAAAGAATAAGAAAACACAAACAAACACAAAAATTAAAACAACTACTACAGTGTTAAAAAAAAGCTGAAAATGAAAAAAAAGTTGAATTATTTCACTTTATTTTACTTGTAAACATCTTATAATGCACAATGAAGGGGAGTAAATATTTATCACAGCTTAGTTTTAGCATTTTTGGTGAAGGGTACAGATGTGCTGATTTCTAAGGAAAAATCAGGACACACTGAGCGATATATGTGACAACAAAATCTATAATGAGATTCAGTGCATTTATGAGTTTAGAAATAATGAATATAAATGTCACTTTTACTTTTTACTGAGGCAAAAGCCAACTACTGATATTAGTAGGAATTATGCCTACACAGAATGAGCTGGATGGGTTCACAATTCTGCAAAGGAATTAAAAATTTTTTTTGTGCACCAATAATGTTAGGACATTTTAGTTTATGTGCAGCTGTATTTGGAGCATATGTAAACTCTAGCAACAAACTTGTTTGCTATAAATACACTTCCATTTTACATGCTCTTCTCCCATTTGGTATATATGACTTGAAAGTCATTTCCAGACACACTAGATAAACCAGAATAAAAAAATCCTATTTTTTTACAGAGTCTTTCCTGTAAAGTTGATCTTTTTGTGTTCTCATTCACTTTTTGGATTTTTTTTCTTATTTAATTCCACTACTTTAGTGTAGCAAATTCATGTGTCTGCACAATGAAATATTTGTGAAGAAAAACTTGAGTTCTTTAATGTCAATTAATATGGTCTCTATAAACTGATACTATTTAACCATTAAAATGTAATATCTGGCTGATACACCACAAAATATAGAAATTGAAAACATGCACTGCATTATGTACCTGCTCATTTATTTCTTTTTAGTTTTTAAAATTAAAAGTAGGCAAGGGTTTAGAAAATATATAATCATGCTTGGGACTATGGTCAATCTATTTTGACATTTGAAGTTGGTATTAAAGCTAGTTTTGCTTTCCAAATTCCCAAGCAAATTTTATTTCTATTAAAGTGAAATCCAGCTAGAAACAAGAAAAAATAGGTCTATTGTCATTCTAAGAGGGATATTAAAATTATTTAATAATAAAAAAATCCTTTTATTCTTTTGAAGGCTGTGTAACCTGTCCTTACTTCTTAGGGAATTTGAAAATGACAGGCACACCTTGTTGAATTAATTTAAGAGTTAAGAATAACAAAAAGTACTAAGTCTTAGCTTCAGTTCTGTTTAAGGCACCATGTAATAGCCGAGGTACAATGATCCCTGATGTACATTCTTAAATGGCAATGGTCCATCTAGCCACCTATTCAAATTCTACACAATTGGGAATAAGTACAAGTGAGGTGTGCCAGTTACACTGCCTTGTCTAATTTTTGTAAAAATTTAAATCCACTTCAACAACAAGGAAATGTTTTTGAAAGGAAAATGATGCAGGTTGCTACATTCCTTGCATTCTATAAATCATCTTTTCTAAGAGCAGCAGATTGAACCACTAGTAGGAAAAGACCTGGAATAGAAGAAAGTCATCCAAATGGAATGTTTTCCTGTATGTCCAGTTCAGCATAAGTAGCACATACACTNAAAACTATGAAAAAAATTTAAATTACTATAAGAGGACAAAACATTAACATTAAACTTTGCAAAAATCTTCCTTGCATTTGATACAAAGAAACCTCTTCATATTGAGTGGCCAAAGTAAAATGATTTCGTTTACAAAATTTTTTTTGTTTCTAAACAGACCTGGCANATTAAAATTATTTAATAATAAAAAAATCCTTTTATTCTTTTGAAGGCTGTGTAACCTGTCCTTACTTCTTAGGGAATTTGAAAATGACAGGCACACCTTGTTGAATTAATTTAAGAGTTAAGAATAACAAAAAGTACTAAGTCTTAGCTTCAGTTCTGTTTAAGGCACCATGTAATAGCCGAGGTACAATGATCCCTGATGTACATTCTTAAATGGCAATGGTCCATCTAGCCACCTATTCAAATTCTACACAATTGGGAATAAGTACAAGTGAGGTGTGCCAGTTACACTGCCTTGTCTAATTTTTGTAAAAATTTAAATCCACTTCAACAACAAGGAAATGTTTTTGAAAGGAAAATGATGCAGGTTGCTACATTCCTTGCATTCTATAAATCATCTTTTCTAAGAGCAGCAGATTGAACCACTAGTAGGAAAAGACCTGGAATAGAAGAAAGTCATCCAAATGGAATGTTTTCCTGTATGTCCAGTTCAGCATAAGTAGCACATACACTTAAAATTAACAATAATCAAGTCACTTCTTTTTTAGCTTCAGTTTCTAACAGCTACAGTGCCACTGAACAATCGAAAGCATCTGTTCAGTGGCCTCACATATAGAATCAGTAGTCTTCAAAACAGAGGAACTGGTATGCAAATAATATCTGAAACTGTTGATTTTAAATGAAGCTTGCATTGTTTACATCATGTTCAGATAATTAGGTACATTTATGCCATACAGATTACCACATTCTGATACAATTCTGTCTTTCAAACAGCTTCTTCCTCACAGGAAGAAACTAGGAGATCTTCTCAACCCTCCAGCATTATTACAAAAAATCCCCCTGAATACTCACAATTTTATCAAAATAGTGTCTTCTCGTAGTACGATGAAAAGCACCTTTTATAACAAANATTCAGGAGGTTCTGCTGTACTCCACTCTCAAGCACTGGCTGCATGCAGCCCACCTGGAATGCCTGGTTTAGCTCAGTTTTCTCCCTCTTAGCTTGTGGCTCTCCACTTTCATCCAGCTCTTCATCTATTTCACTTTCAACTTCGCTGCCCTCATCTGCACAAACAAACCAGCATGTAACTACCACAAAGCGAGACGTTTCTAATACAAGGCTCTATTTTGTAAGAAATAGCTGAAATACAGGGGAGCAATCCGATAAAGCACAAACTGAAAATTAAAATTTTAATGGAAAAGAAGTCAACTGTTATCTCAAATAGATAAACAGATTCAGGTTTGATCACTTGAGCTACACACTTTTGATGTGGGAAAAAACCCTGCAATCTTAAAAGGTCTAACAAACAATGTAACTTCATATTGGAAAATGCCTCATTTCCTAAACACAGTGAGCGAGAGTTGTTACTTTTAGGTACAGGTAGGGAAACTGAGGTGAGGAGAGTTTTGGTCATTTGACCCCAAATTTTGACAAACATTCTTATAGTCACTAGTTGAGTTCTGAGGTCAGATCACCCCAAATCACTCAAGTAGTCAGTATAAGAATGCATGTCAAAATAGGACATGAAGAGAATTTAAGGAACTAATTTCTCCCTGACTACTTGCATACAATTCTGCTTCTTGACTTAGCAAAACAGTCACTACATTTAAATATCCATAAGCATACTCTTTGTCTTTCTTTCCACAGCTGCTACCCTCCTGCATCCTATTAGATATAACAAAATTTGCATAAAAATTGGAATACTTCTTTGTGACAATAATAAACATCTTAAAAATATTCTTATTGTAAAACAAACCTACAGTATTCCAGTCATTATTACATGTGGCATATTACATACATAGCTATTGTATTATATCAATGTATCCATACAGCATATACATGCACTTTAAAGGATAATACAGCTCTAAATTCTGTTTTTAAAACATAAGGATTTATTTTGTTTAGACACATTAGCTCTAAACAGAATTATACCCTGGAGATACTAAAATGCTTACCTTTATCCATATTTCCAGGGGACACAGCATTTAAATCACCAAACTGCAAAATAAACAATTAAAAAAAATGGACACAATCTTAATCAAATGTGGACTTAGAATATCTATGATGTAGGAAATCTGTGCTCCACTGGTTTGATGCATTCATTCAAATGCATGATCTTAGCTGCAGCCATATCCATAGCAGAGCAATCTCCCATTCCATTTCAGTCTTGTGCTTATTAAGACAATTATCACTAAGTAAACCCTCAAAAATTAGAATGAAGAAGTACAACCTTTTTTAAAGTTTGCTTCCTCAGGGCCTTTGTTGTTTGAAGTGAGCTATTTCTGTGTTTTATAAAGCCATAAATTATAATGGATATTCATTCTGAACTGCCAATATTATAACAAAAAACTCTTTAAAATTTCCCAGGCACCATTTTAATTGCGCTGGAGCAAAAATTAAGTATGTCACAGTGTTGTTAATCTACCTGTAAGGCAGACGAAAGGCACTGCTGAGAAAGGGTTTATAACCTATTAACGGATTTAAATCAAAATCCAGAGCTTTTAAAAGAAGCTGCATGTTAGTTAGAAACCTTCTTCCCTCTCCTTCCTCCTTTTCTCTTGTGTGAAATTTGGAAGAGTAAAATGCCACCAGTGGATACCAAATGAAAAGCACATTGTTTAGACAGATACACTTCTAGCCATAAATGATACCTGTCTTTTCCAGAAGAATTTTGCCAATAGCTGTTTCCAAGGGTGGAAGAAGAGGAAGGGAGAAGTATGAGAATGCTTTTCTCAGCTGCAACCAGTTTATACTGTTTTACAGTGCTTGTTGGACTGTAATCTTCCTTATTTTATTTCAGCCATTGAATATACAGAAACATAAGAAGACATGCATTTCATCTATTACTTCTATTCTGCCCCTCACCTCCAAAAATTTTGCAATACTTACTTCCTCATAGTATTTCCATATTCAGTCTCGTAAACTTTTTAGACAGCCCTATGCTACATTTATGTCTTTATCATATGAAGTCTGCTAAGACAACAAGAATGCAGTAACTGCATACTTGTGTAGTACTTTCTGCAAATATAAGGCAAGAAATGTAAGAGCATCTATACTGATGATGGGTCTTTCTACTAAGCAGAAAAATGATTTAATTTTTCTGAAACATGGCATGACACATGATATAAAATAATTTGACAAAGCAAGCTGAGACACTTTCCAACTTCTTTTGAAAATATATAATCTCTTTATAATGTTTAATAAACCTATTAATATATCTTGTGGGAGGAATGACAACTCAACTAGCAAAATTACCTGCAATTTATAGGTAACACAGAACATGATAGAATGACTTACAAGTGTAAAAATCTAACAAATCTGTCCTATTAACAATTTAATATATTTTCAAATATATCCATTTTCCAGCACCTTGAAGCATTATTCTTTGGGAACAATTCATGCTTTCCTTACTGTCTCACTCAAAATAAAAGGTCAGATGAACTACTGAAAAGAAGAGGGATAAGAGAAACTTTGCCTTGCAGATGCCATAACTGAGTATAAAAAAATAGTTGTGCGTTGAGACTCTAGATCTTCCTTATAAGCTAATAGTCTTTGAAACAACTGTATGAAAATCAAATGTGTTGCAAACCTCTATGTATGTCTGCATTGGTATATGAACAGCTCTGTATAAGCCAAAATTCTGCATGTAAACCAGCCTTCTTATGTCAAAGAGGGTATACATTTTGTGTGGGAATTATGTGTGCAAATGCATGTAAACAGATCCACAGAAGTAACATTTTCCTATTACTATGCTCTTTTTTATTTTCACATAAAATATTCAGGTCTCAAAAACTGGAAAATGGTTGTAGGTTGATCAACATTTTTCAAATCATGCATATGAATCTGTGTGCAGATTCATAAAAGAGTAAGTTCATTTAGAAATAACTGATTTTAAGAATTCAATGTTACTTTAATACTCTTACAATGAACCAGTGAAACAAGTTTGAAACCACTTTATATATTTGTAACTCAGTCTATTGTAATACTGCAGAACATCCTACCATTCTATATACACACTTAAAAATGTGCAAAAACACTTTCTCCAGTTCATCACTAAATCTATCAGTCTAGTCTCTTACATATTATCTTACCTCTCCCATAACTGCAATAGGTGTCTCTCCTGTTGCCTGAGCAACACGATGTTCTACTAAGTAAAACATGTATTCATCGTAAAGCAAGCGGATCAGATGAAAAGAGCCAAAGCTAGCAGCACTGCGCAAGGTTAAATCCCGAATCACCATTGAGCTATTCGAAAATAAAAAATATATATATGTTTATGTATTGTATGTCACAGCCATTTTAACATTTATCCATGTAGACAGACATTTCACCTCAAAACCAATATTCTCAAAAGTAACATTATCCTCAAATGTCTGATTAAAAGGGATGACCAGGAAAGGGCAATAATTTGCTTCTCTCCTTTCTCAGAAGGTACTGTTGAACACCACATAGGAAATAACCAGACTGGTTTGGTTTCGGTATTGACCTATGCATAACCACCACTAATTGAAGAAGTGTAAAACTTAACTTGAAAGAAACTCTGTTGAAAACATAAACAACTAAAATGGCAAGAAAACTATTTGTTTTTAAAGAAATTATTGCTTAAATAGTGTCTGTTGTGTCAATCTTTCCAGGGCAACGCTTTTAATTGCCAGAATTTAAAAAGCTTTGAAACTTAAAATTCAAAAACAATAGACTTATTGTGTGTTCAAATTATATCTTCATATCTTCAGCAAGCAGTCGCTACAGTCAAGTTCAAAGGTTTACTCTGATAACTGTTTCAATAAGCAGCTAACATGAAATGCTTGTCTTAATGTTCTTTTCATATATTAAAAACAGCTTTTGCCTTTCTTATCCAATAAACATTGATGCCACAATGTTTTAGTAAGTTATACTAAAAACAGTGACTTAATAACCGCGTAGTGTTTTAACAAAAATAGTTCATAATATGTTTCTAACTCTGGACAAAATTACACCTGCATTCATTTTCAGATGGCCTTTAAAACAATAAACTAGGGTCATTTAGGTCCCTGTTCATTTGCTGATAGCCCTGAGTTCAAGGTTAATAACAGAAGTCCTCTGAAAGAAACCCCATGTTTTTCATGATGTACCAAGCCACTGTTTGATATCAGATTTGTCAACTTCATTACAATGAACAATTCAGCAATTAATAAAATAGTTAGAATGTTTTAAAATCTATTAAATACTACCTGTAGAAAGACCATTTTAACAGAAACTGCCGTGCTGCTTTAGGAAAGCTGGGTCTTCCTTCATACGGTTTCAATGCTTGCATCATTACATTATCAAGCCAGGCAGCCCACTGCTCCAGAGTGCTCTGCTGTTGAAGAGTCATCTTGAAATCTGTTTCGAGTCTCTGAACCATGTTGTCATCACACTGGCACACCCAGGAAGCCTGCTCCTGTTACAGCACATGGCAGCTCTTGAATTGACAATACATAAGCCAAAGCACACAACATAATTGTATCTCAAAGGCTAAGCTGTTCAATGGATGAAAGAGACCAGACCCACTTACTAGACGGACTAAGAAGTGGTTTTTATTTTATGTGTATTGTAATTTTGTTAAAAGCAAATAGGTGGGAAAAGCATAGCGTGAAAGAACAGACATCAAATAAAGAAATTAGAACAAACAATGTAAACAAGTCTCCTGTTTCCCACATTCATTTGTGAAAAAAGGCTTCTGCTTTTGTAATTTTTCTATTGAAATACTTTTATCTTGTAATTTTTTTCTGGGATTTCAGGCAGGACAAGCAGGAAGAAGAGTCAAATGCAGGGGACTAAAGTAATAAAAGAAATAGCGAGAAATCAAGTGCAACATTCCTTTTGCTCTGAAGAAGTTAAGCTTAAAGACAAATCCTGTTACATTGGCTTATAAAAGAAACTTTGTATGCGAACAAGGATTGTTTGCTGACTCTACACAGTAATAGATTATGCATTACTTAAAGACAACATAAGCTGCACACAAGCGGAGAAACACACTATGCAGCAATCAGCAATTTAGTCAGTGTTACCAAGTTTAAATGAATTTAACTGTTAAATTCAGAAAATGAGAAAAAAATGACAGCTCACTAACTGCAAGCCATTTCCATTTAAACTCTAGTTTGTCATGTGCCAAGTTAACATCTCATTCACAGACTCTGTATCCATGTCAACATATTACTGTACTTAATATATTGTATCTTTGGTCAAGAACTCTTGACTAGATTTTTGTTAAGTGTGTTAACAAGTACATTAAAAGACTCATTCACAACGAAGAGAAACAGAGAACTATCTGGAATCTGAAACCTTTCACTTTGCTGGCCAAAAGGACAAAAGTATTTTTCCTCAGACAAGCAAAAGCATGTGGAGAAATTAAGCTTAGTAAAAACATGAATTTATGCTCTATAGGTTCTAACCATACTAATCTAATCCATTTTTCAGGAGATCTTGTAAATTTAGGCAGAGGCATGTAGAAAAAAAATACTAATGTATGGGGTTTTAATACTAATGTATGGAGACCTCTCTACTGAAAATGCTATGCATTTAATAACTTTAAGAGACATTCAGAAGATATGCTACTGAGTTCTAATCCTAAAACATCATTTTTGCTATTAGTAAGACATGATTCATGGTACCCATTCTAAGAAAGTATTTGCTCTGCGTTTGCATAGAAGTTGGAAGAATGTGCGCATTTCAAGAGAGTAAATAGAGAAACAGGTAATGGTTCTGAGCTCTCACCTTCCTAAAGCATAAGCTGTCACATTTGGACTGAGTCACAACATATATGAATGAGCAAAATATTAGCGCTTGCCTTTTTGACAGAATGATGCCTGACAATAATAATAAATCACAGAAGAAGTAACACTTAAAAAACCCCTGCTATTCAAAACTAAATTTTACCTGAACATTGGCAAAATCAACACGGTTGAGATCATTGAGCATCTGGTTGATTTGAGAAGTATTTTGAAGCACAGCACGAGCTGCTTGAGCCAGGTGATTAAGAGATGTGTATCTTCGCAGAGTCTGGGCAAAGGCACTTACAGCGGCAACCTACAAAGAAATTTATTATTTTTAAATATCGTGCTCTGTAGNGTTTTGCATCCTCAGAACTCTTGTACCCAACTTTCAGGTCTGCTGCATTTACTTACTAGATAAATCTAGTCTAGGTTCAAAATGTCTCACTGATATAAAGATTACAAAATAATGTATTAATAATATAATGTAATAATTATTTTTAGTTTTGGTTTAATAAGCAGTTCTGACTTCTTCACCAGACAGTCTTCCAAAGAAGTTTGTGACTTAGCAGTATTGTTTGGGGCACTCCTATACAAGAACAATACTAATTGCAGCAATTGTGGTGGAATTTT
>VXBC01000279.1:11007-22354 GCA_013399945.1 Ploceus nigricollis
GGAATACTGCAGTTTCCTCAAATAAGTCCAAAGTAATTTTAAACTATGTCATAGTGCTACTTAATTCAGTTTTAAAGAATAAATTCCGTTCACATACAGTCCTTAGGGATGTCATCAACAAGCAAGATATAGGAGTGTGTTTCACTGACAGGATGTGAAATTATTCAAATGCCTGTGAAATCTGTGCATTTTGTTTCTTTCCTATAGCATCCACAGAAATGCTGAATGGCTGACAGATTTAGAGAGACACTGAAGAAGCCCCCGTAGTAAGTATTCCGCATTACTAAAACCAGAAATTTTAATTTTTCAAAAGAGGAGGACAGGAAGTATTGTCCCAAGGACCAGTATCTGGAAAAAATAAAATCGTATCTTCCGAGTGACAGAAACCCAGCTTTCCCATGCCCAAACCTTGCACATTGACATAACAGCACTACGCTCAAACTGCTGCAAAAAGTAGGCGAAAAAAAAAGAAAAAACTAAAGGTTTCTGAAGACTACTAGAGAATGAATGCAACTACAAAAGTGAAGAGGAAAAAACCTAAGGAAGTAATATCTTTTTTTTAATAATACCTTTTTAAAATAAAGCTTTCTACCAGAAATGTAAATTTACTAAAAGAGAAACTGTATTATTTGTGATATCTTTTTCACATGTCTTCAGACTTGCAGTCATAAGCAGTAGAATCCATATTGGTAATTCTTACAACTCACCACACCTTTGGATGCTTAGCTGACCACAATTTGATCTTATCTGTGTTAGGTGAGCCCTCTTATGGAATCAGGTTTTTTTCTTCTTTAAGGTTTACATGTGAAGAACAAACTTTTTTCTTAACCCTGTCAATCCCGTAGCTCACTTGTGTTGCTTTGTAAATTATTTCTGTGCACTTACTGACTGTGTATTCACTCACATTTTCTTACCTACCAGACAAGATGGAAGTAATAATGTAAATACTGTATGAATAGTACTTAGACACTTAAGAAAAATATTACCACTTTTTCACTTCTAGTGTTTCTCATTACTCTTTTTTACCCAAGTGTATATATATGTTACAAAATTATTTGCATCACTGTAATGACGATCTCCTTTAAAAATAAATACAGAAAAGCAGCTCAGGCCTTAAGAAAGGCCTTTAACTAGAAAGAAAAAGGAACAAATAAAAGGAATTCTAAGTTCTGAAGAAATAAAATAGCTAAAGTAGCTAATCAGGCATCAGTATTGTATAGAACCATCACGAATTTCCAATGACCTTTGGAGATATATTAAATACAGAATTTTTCTCATATCCCTAACTATATATCTAGCCATTACCAAAACCATAAGTACCTACATCCTAGAACTTTTAAGTTCATCTGAACTCTTTCAAGAATCTTTGTATGATAAGCATAGTGCAAAGTAAATGGCCTAAATCATTAAGTGTTACTAGTCACACACTAGAAGATGTGGCAATGGCAATTATGGAAAGTTTGATTTGCATAAGCACCTACAAAGTTTGACTTCTGAACCAAAACCCCTTTGACTTGTACAAAACTGAGCTTTACAGTCTTTCCAGTACTTCAATTTTTTGTCTGTCTAGAATTGTGTAATATGGCGTGGAAGTGTATTTTGCATAAATTCTCCACCTATCATGGAAACTGACTCACAAGCAAATTTGTTACTGTCCATTCTGCCATGTGAGAAGGTGCAAGATGTCCATCCTAAAACATAAGAGGACACTACACTAGATAATTATTGTCGTTATTCCTTACTCCAATGGACACATTTCACTTTCTTAGGAAACAGATTTTTGTTGTTTTATACACAGCAATTCTTCACGCATTCTGTGGATGTGAAATATTTCAGCTGATAAATTTAATACAGAGGTTAAAAATAAAACCATTTTTTCCCTCAACAGTCTATTTTTTTTCTAGTCTAGTAATATGTATCAACAATAGGACTTGTCCAAAAGAAAAAACACTAAAGATCTAAAAACAAAAACAAACCCTTGAAAAAATTATGCTTTCTAAAAGCCCCTTTCAAATTAATATTTTTCCCTATTTTGAGCAGCAGCTGCTGCTATCTTCCCATTTATTCAAAAAAATCATAAACATGCCTTTAATGAAGCATTTATAGTCCCAGTGCCTCTACAGAGTCCAAACTTTCCTACAAACTGCTATTTTCCCACAGAGGATGATGAATTTGTCTGCTTCACCCAGCTGCATATTGGTTGTTATATTCAACCTTAAGCCATTATTTTAGTCTCTTGTAATGACTGGAGATGCTTTTATTCAAAAGCATGAGTTTAAAAAATCATAAGATTTTAACCATTTAACAGTGAAGAAGAAATTTGGATGGCCCATCATTTAAAGGAAAGCTGCTAAAAAAAGCTATTTAGTTAGCTGGTCCTAAAAGATGAAGTAAGAAAATATGTTAGCTGTCTTCCAAAGGTAGCTCAGTGAGTACCCACTGGACTGTTCACAAAAAGGAGGCAAAAGTCTCTTGGGATGAATTTGTCCTGGGATCAGATGATATGTTTGAATCCAACAGTCTGATAACCACCCCCAAAACAGGAATGTCAAACACAGTAGGTATCAATTATTCAAATATGACTGGTAATTCTAGAAAGAAAGAAATAGCATGAAAAGGACATGATGCATCTAGTTATTTATATTAATTGATTTTGCCTGATTTTCTTGAAATCCTGTACTGGCAATGCCTAATGCATCTTACAAAGCAAGGCAGGAAGACAGCATGAGGTCATTTAAACATCTCTCTAAAGACTGCCAGGCTTTACAGGAAAAGCAACTGAAAAGGAGATGATCAGGTTTGATGAACAAACTGTCTGCACTACCTTTTTATTCAGAAATTAACTTGCTTTTGCAAGTGAGAGTTTTCATTCAACCAATTAAATGTTATAATTAAATTTGTGGGAGTTTTTATTGTTACCTAATTGTGATACACTATATTACTCTAAAATCCTACCTAATGTTATGGTCATTAGAGAAGTAAAACCTTAAATATAAACCAATGCAAAATAATTTACACAAGTAATAGTTGTCAAAAACTGCATGTATTTGAGAAAACATTTTTCCTTTATTCTGCTATATAGATGCACAAATTATGTCAATTGCTACCAAGAACTTACTGGTTCCTTACACAAAAGGTAAAATGTGCATTGTAAATGGCAAAGCTTCATATTTTATGCATTCCCAGTTTCAGTTTTTTTGGTATTATGCATAATTTGCTAAAATCTGATTTTATTCCACTGGCAAGCAAGAAGTCAATAAAATTTTTTTGCAAGGCACTACCACCAAACATTCTTACTGAGTGCTTATTACTGCTGGACTCACTATAGCAGAGGAGGTGTTCACAGCATGACAATACAGCTTTGTTACCTGCAAAACTACTTACAGCCCTAATTTAAAAAAAAAATCAATCCAACTTTTAAAAATAAATAGTGGGGTTTTTTTCATTGGAAGAAGATAATACATAGGAATTATGAGGTTTTTAGTGGGTTGCTAACATGATTGCAGTATAATATTTAGGACAGTATATGGGAGAGAATAAATACTTCATGAAGGAGTTAAACTTCATTCATATTTTTCTGCCAAAGATAGCCATAAAAATACATTGCTAGAGCAATGACAGATTCTAGTAAAATTAGATTTGAAAAGAAAGCTCTGCTGGTAATTGTGATATGACTGGACAATCACTCACTATTTCATGGAGGATGTATGACAGGAAAACAGTAGATTAGAGTAATAAATTGGACTAGGAATTTTTCATTGCCTTAACAGTTATTAGAATTGATTTCAGCAGTTAGGGATAAAGGACCACCACTGCAAACATGGAATCATAAAGACCACAGTTCTCTTCCAGACTAATCAAAGATTAATATGTGATGTAGGCATTTCCCAGCACAACTCCTTACACAACAAAACTAAGGATAAATTATACAGTATTTTGTAACTTCCAAACTATTTTCTTAAGCTGCCCTGTGAGGCACAAGTACACCTCCATCATATACATGCTTGCAGAAAAATCTTTACAAAATGTTTCAGGTGTTGAACTTACTAGGAATAGGTCTAAGGACATCAGGAATGAGAATCTCCACCAAAGCCTGGTACATCACATGGTCACAGTTACCCATCCATTTCAGAATAGACTCATTTTTGCACAGAGTAATTAGTTTTCCTTTTGGAAGTCGACTTTCTATTTCACTCAGATTGCTGGTGTTAAAAAAAATGTAGCAAATTAATAAATGATAATGCATTTATGGCACCTAGGGGCATGGTTTAGCAGCTAACATGGCAGTGCTAGGTTAACAGTTGAATCTGACTTTTCTGACCTAAAGTTTCTATGATTCCATGATTTACAGCAGGTAAAAACCCAGGTGTTAAAATGTACTTTTTAATACAGGCATCATAGATGTCTCAGTTGCAACCAATATAACTTATTTACATGTTGTCTCACATGGAAATGGATTTAAGAAATGTCTCCATAATTCTCCTACAGCTTACAAATAGTGCAGACGTATGAATGATCCTTTTGGCTTAAAAGAAGTGGATCGAATATTGGGAAGAGAAAACTTCACTGTAGTTGTCCATGCAAAATACCCCCATGGATGACACAACTGTTCCAAGACTGTCCTTTGGCATACACCCAGGCTACACAAAACTGCCAGACAACGTAAATTTAATTTGGAAAATAATGATGGGAGAAAAAATCACTACGTTAAAACTAATAGGATTTTTTAAATTTCACACTACATTATCATGAGACACATTAAACAAAAAGAAACATTTACTGACCTTGGTTCATTAACAGGAGTGCCATCAGGTGGAGCAGAAGGAGAATAGCGCCAGAAAGTTTGCCACAATTTTTCTATCAGGCTGAATTGAAGATTAACAACCACATCCAGTATTGCCTGAAAAAATGAAACATGAGATCATATTATCTTTTATCCAGAATCCCTCCACTCCCAACTACAACTACATCTACAGCTTTTTTCCTTCATCACAGAGTGGAACCAAGGCAAATTGTATATTTCTTAAGTTATAAATGGTATCTGTTTTATTACCTTTGATACCCATAAATTATCCAGCGCTATAAACTGTTGTGCACAGACATGCATAAGGCTTGCATGGAAGCCTCTGGGAACTAGTATGGCCTATGTAAACATATCAGAGGAATTTATGCACAGAAAATATTTACTGCTATTGCAAATAGAAAAGTAAACCTGACATGTTACTCCTTTTCATAATGCCTTATAAGTTGAAGCACCTTCAAAAATAATTTTAAAAGACACGTTGTCCAGTATCAAATGTGGCTTAAATGTCTTAATATTTCTTTGATATGAGACAAATGTTACTGCTTTTAATGTAAAAGAAAATAAAATTATAATCTAACCTGATTCACATTTCCTATTGACTAAACCAAATATCTGCATACACAATCTAAAGTCTAACATAAAGAAAAACATACATGCAACAACATTTCATTCTTAGTATTTATTACGTATAACTCTTTCCCCTGTAAAGGAGATCATTCAGAAAACCCTTTTTGCTCTCCTTTTCATTGAGATAAGTAAAATATTATGGGGAAAGCCACATGCCACTATCATGGCTGCAATATATCTGGCACTATTCTCCTGTACTGGCCTTCAGTAAAAGTCATGAACTTTTGAAAATAAATGGTTTATAGGAAATACCTCACAGTGCTCTCGATAAAGACTCTGTAGTGATTTGATGTCCTCAAAGGTAGTACCATCTGGCAGAGAAGATATTTCAACTTCTCCAAACTCTGGCAGTACTCGAGATGCATCTGTTGTCATGACAACATAATGAAAGAGGTGCCAGTTACAGTATGGTTAAAAAAAATTAAGGATTATACAAAGAAATAAATTCCAAAAGGTCATAATATTCAAAGGGGAAATTATTTAATACCTGTTGTATGCAAAATACTAAATACATTAATAATTTTTAGTAAAAAAGAAATACAAAATTATACTTGAATAGATTAAAATGCTATCATGTACTTAGTATACCTATATGGAGAACTTAACACACGCTTTTTCAGACTATTACAAAGAAAATATGTAGAGTCAGTGCAGGAGAGACTAATCCTTGAATAATTTTTTTGTTGCTCAGCTGAAGAGTCTCCAAGCAGCCAGGTGTGATGGGGCTTAATAAACTCAATATACATTTTTACTTGACATTTACTAGACTTTCAAGTAGAGCCAATGTGTGCTTTTACTATTTGCCACAAATGTTCCCGAGAGACAAGCTGGTAAGATAAAAATACTGGATTGAAAGGTACCTGGAAAAGAAGATTCAAAACATTTTAATGCTACCCTTATGCTCCAAATGTTTTAGTAATAGCAAAATCAAGCCAAAGGATTTGGTGGCTGAAAATCCCAGCCAAATAAGCCTGCACTAAAAGCACACTCTATCAGCACAGCCAAGGACTCTTTTTACATAAACAATTAACTAAATTATGATTTGTTTCTATGACTGGAATACATGCTTAACTGGTCAACAAATCCACAATTTGGATATTTTTAAACATGACCTTTAGGTTTTCAGTTGAAACTATTTGTTTATTTCCACTCACAACACTAGAACACCCTTTCAAAACAGTCAGGGGTGGCTAACCTGCATAGTAGTGCAATGCCATCCCCCTACACCAACTTTCATGAAATAAAATGCACTGCAATGCACATGAAGGAAACAACTTTCATAGCAGGAATTTCAATATGCACATTTAATATAATTATGCAAAGCAACTTCATATTTATGTAATATGAAGTATATCTCACACTGTTTTTCCTATTTTTCCTTTTATACTTACATGATGCATATTAAATATTACATAAGACTTAAATTACATAAAGTGTAATTTAAGTGCCTTTCTGTTCTGTTGAGAGTAAGGATTTTAGAGAGGGCATGATAACTTCAGACACAACTATTTTACTTGTCTGGCTTGATATTCACTGTGAAAACAAAGTTCATCTTGCTTATTTATATAGCAGTATAAAACCTGCTTTCATACCTAGGAACTGTTGATGATGTTGACTTTGGGCAATTATAGTTTGTTCAGCAGATGTGCCTGTCTGTTGACCACTTCCTGTGAAGCCATCTGCAACTCCATCTACTTTCTGCATAGGCTTATACCTGCAAAAATATCAAGTACAAAATTATCCTTTCTGTTTACTTCTTCATAAATGAAACACTAAATTTGATTTTTCCATCTCAAAATTAAATTTTCAGGACAAGTGTCGAAAGAATTTAGAGATTCTTACTTACTTTGTAAAAAACAGAAGAAAAAACCACTAAGGGAAGCCAGAGTGTTAACAATGCATTACAGAATTCATAAAGGTGATATTCCAGCAGTACTCCCAATTTCTGGCAGAATTTAGCTTAGTAACAGCATCTTGTAACACCAGCAAATTTATACCAAAAATAATCAAATTCTTCCCTTTCCACACAGATTGACATAATTTTGTAATACAAAGGTAATGTTGCATTACTTTTAAGAAGAAACAACAATACTGTCTGAGGATAACAAAAACTTCAAAATGAGCACTTTGGGATACTGAAATTATGCCAATCCAAAAGGTTCCCAAATTACGAAAAGGAATGAAGAAAAATGAGGCATACATTCAGTCTACAACCTTTGCTGAAGAGAACTAGAAGTATTTATTCTATTAGATATGTCTGATAGAGATGGTAGAATTGGAATAACTACTCAGAAAAAAAGTATATTGACTGCAATTTACCACTGATTTAAGACAAAAGAACCACTAGAAATATTAATAAGCTGACAAAAGAGAAAGATTACCATAATAATGAAAATTACAATATTCAGTTCTTTGGTTCTCTGCTAATAAATCCTGCTAGAATCTTTCAATACACTTGGATAACAATGATAAGAACATATACCATCATATATGAAACACTGAAGTTAAACACTAAGCCTCCTATAGCACAATATTTTTCATGTAACAGCTACCTATGGTGCACAATGGTACCTTGCAGCTCCCACCCCTCATCAACACTTTTACAGATTATCGCAGCAGAGTTTAGGATTGGTGTGAATTGAGCCTGAATTGGGTGCCTGTTGGTGCAGGTACATGTGTGCAAGTGCAAAACATGGGGCACAGAAGTGTGCACTAACTGCACACAGTGCCATATGTGTGATTTTGCTCAGATATAATCAAGGAACATACGGACTTAAAGTTAAGAAAATGATGCCAAACATACTTAGGTAAGGAAAATAAGGGAACTATGCAAGACATACAGTGGTGTTAAATAAAATAATCAAGCAAATAATACAAAAAGAAATATCCAGTCCTAACAGCTATATAATGAAATTCCAAAATCACTTTTTCTTTGTGAACCATGAAGAAGACAAGAGATGTGACAATGTTTAGCTGACTAGCATAATTTTTCCAGAAATAATTCAAGTTAGACCATTGTGGCATATGTTTTGGTGCACATATATAATTCTGAATGCAAGTGAATGAAATGTCTAAGTGAATGAGATTGAGTGGGTAAAATAAGCTTGCTGGGAGATTTTGTAAATATCTATCATCATTCCTTATAATCCTGCCATGGTTTTTGCAACAAGCATTTTCTACACAATGTTATTATGAGACATCTCATGCTCCTGTATTATGCTCAGCAAAAGATAGTTAAGACCATATATCTTACCACGAGCTTCCATTTAGTGTTGTAAATAATCTGTACTGTCTGGAAATGACAGTAAAATCATTTCAGATCAAAATGATCTTTGTGTTTGAAGTTAAAGTTTGAAGTTGTGTTTTCCATATCTCAGTTGTGTACAAGGACACAAAATATGCTTGGTACACTATACCAAACTGTTCATTCAACTGAATGTTTTTGGAGGAGTGAGTGTTCTAAAGGTGACTTGCTTGATATGGTGCTCTTCTATCTATGAGTGTCAAGAAATTATGCACCTAACGTGTTTTACTTTAGGGTAATATGACTGGCTAGTGACACCAGTCAAATCAAAATTAATTTCAAAGAAATGTACTCATTTCCAATTTTTCCCCTAAAATTTTCTGTTTAACATAGTTTTTAATATGCACATTCACACATTCTTTCACCACCAGTGCAGCCCTGTGCCACAGCTCTCAACTACTTCTGAGCCTTCACAGGTACCTCAGGAACAACAGATACCAAGGGAACATACTTACATGTACTTGGAGGCAAACCACTGTGCTCCTATTAATTCTTCACAGCGACATGAAATAAATTCCAAGCAACTTAATAGTAAGTTCTCTGATAAGAAGTGTGAACATAAAATGATACAGCAATGAAAAGAAACAGGAACGTTTGAAATTAAAGCTCTTACTGCTTTTATTCAGCTTGTGGGACAAGAATTCAATGCAGTTAAGAAGAAACCGTTCATATTATAGCTGTTCATATTATATCATTTTATTATTATTTATTTTCTGCAAATTCATGACAATTTCTAGGTAAATATCCTTTCACATTGACCAGTGCCTAACATCATTGACATCAACTGGGTATTCAGCACACTTTTGTTTTCACAGCAAAAAAGCTGAACAGGAATTCGAACTTGTCCATGTAAGGAAAAGTAAGACCTGATGAACTAGAAATGATGTGAATAGTTGTGTTTCACACTTTACCTCTGTTTCTGCTGCATGGGCTGTTGTCTCATGGCCATATATTGCATGTCCTCTTGTAGTCGATTAAGAGGAGAGTCTGGCTTGACACGAATCCCATAGTAATGATATTTGGAGTTCCCCCTTTATGAAAGAGCAAGAATTAAAAGAGCAGTAATACTAGTTTTACATATTTACATTACATTTACTTCACAATTTACATTGACTGGAAAACAACACACACAAATCAGGTCTGGCTGTCCTGTCATACCTGTTTTACATGAGTGTCATTTTACTACCTTTGGAAAATTAATTCACTCTCTTAAACAAATATTATCAGCATATTAACTTGCACTCCACTTGAGTAAGAAAAATGAAATGTAAAAGAATACAATTTATCTAGTTATGGGCAAACAGTATTCTTAGTGATTTCCAAATGGAAAGTTATGTTTTACTTGTAATGATAAAAATCTGAAGTGTAGTTACCAAAATATAAACACATAAACTGTCAAAAGCAGAAGAAATAAAACTATAATATGATCTTGAAAAAACATAGAACCGTTCAACATGAAGAAGTAGAGCTCACAGAAAAACACCAATATTTTAATGCAGGTCTTATGTATTAAAATAGCAGACTAGTTTCTCATTCATAATTATTACCTTTATTTTTTATTATAATTCAGGATTTCAATTGCACAAACCTAGTTCCAAGTCTTCTGGTCCGTAGTCCCATGAAGATTGACCGTATGAGTTTGCCAAAGGAGGCAGCATTGACTGGATCCAACTTGTGCTCCTGACAGTGTCGTAAGTAATGGTTGTAAAGGGTGCTTCTGGGAAGGCTCACTCCTTCTGCAGTTTCATAGTTGTCTAAAAGCCATTGAAGCTACATCACATACAAAACAGAAAAAAACAAACCCTATTATATACTTTATTAAAAATATTGTAGCCATACAGCATTAACTCCTGACAGCTGGAACCACTCTTCAGGTCTATTAAAAAATTACTTCCTTCCTCAGAGTGTCTTTAAATGTTAGTTAAAAAATAATGCTTTAATATCTTCAGAATTACCAGGGAATAGCAGAATTCATTGCACTTGTGACCTCAGGAAAGTGTCTTTTTCTTAAAATATTTTTGATTCAGTACCACACATCAGTATGTGATACAGGTATCTATGTTTTGGAGACAAATTGTTAGTACCACAAAGAAATAAAGGAATCATGAATGTAATACACATAAAGTGCAGAAAACAAACTCCTTGGCACAATAGGTAATTAATGTATTTGTAAATCTGGAACATGATACTGTTTCTCTTTGTCTGTTATTAAAAAACATTAAGATACAGATGAGAAAAAAGCTACTGCATAAAAGTCAAAGAGCTACCTAGGTAACATTGAAAATAATTGGTACATCTATGAATCATTAGGGATACAAACCCCTTCAGCTGTAGCCTGCTTGCCTTTGACTTCCAAAAGGAACAGAATGAGTTTATTGGAAAAACAGTAATCTTTTCATGTAATTGTGGTAGATAATTAGAAACATGCAAGAAGAGACTTTATGTAACATCACTGCATGTTCTAAGTACAGCACACTCGTGAAACATCTCTAGCTGTTGCTAATATACAAAATAAAGTTAAAAGGACAATTTAATACGCCTAGATTTAATATTAAAGGAAAATGATAAAATATATCAAAACCAGTATAGTCTGAGAATACATTAAATTTCAT
>VXBC01000281.1:27108-158695 GCA_013399945.1 Ploceus nigricollis
GGGGAGGACATCCTGCCTGGGGACACCCCCTTCCAGGTAAACCTGGGGGATGTTGTTCTCTTGGGCATCCAGAGCCACCATGTGCTGACCAAGTGAGAAGTTAAACACAGTCCCCTTGTCTGGTGGCCCAAAACACGATTCACTCAATATGGATATATGAGGGCATTTTTGCTGTCCTGCCTGTGGCTGTGCCTGCTGGCAGCGTGCAGACACCCCAGGCTTGCATATAGCACCAGACACATACTCAGGCACCTGAATTGTGCCTACTCTTGCCTGTTTTGCCTCTTTCTCCCCACCAAAGCCCTGGATAAACACGACATTTTGTCTTGTCAGCAGGCAACGGTGTAACAGGGCATCATCCATGCCTCCCTGGCACGGGGAGGGAGTGATGCTGGAAGTTGCCTTGTCAAGAAAAGGCACTGGAGTGTGGCTTTCCAGCCCCACCAGCCCCACCTGAGAGTGACTCCCTGGCTCTGCTCACAGCCCTGTAATTAAAATCAATACCAAGCTGGGGAGCTGGTTGGAAACACATTTAGAAGTATAGATTCTGCTGGGCCGGGGTGGGGAAAAATCAGCAGCGTAGGAAGGGTCATTGATTGGGAGGGAGGCAGCCAGCACACCGCCTTCTTGTTTTGGCAAGCGTGATGCCTCCTTGGAGGGGGGGACAAAGAGGGACAAGAAATCACCCCTCTAGGTCCCAGACACAGTTCACACTGTGGGGCTTTGTGTGTGAGGAGGAGATCCTCACCCCTCCCTGGTATCGTTTCATTCAGGCTTTTATAGTTTCAAAAATCAAGAGAGGGAGGATTGTCTGCTTTTAATAGGGACAAAAATATCTGTTTAATCTTGGAAAGGTTTGTGAGCCTGAAAACTTGCCCATTTTCCTCCCTGCATGACAATGGAGTTCCAGCCACGTTCTGTTGGTCTGATAGATTTCCATGTCCTCTCCCCACAAACTTTGCATCCTCCCGCAAATGCCAGCTCTCTGCATCCCGCATCCCCAGGACCCAAAATGTTCTCTGCTGCTCTCATCCTGGAGCACACAGTGAAAATACAGCTGGATTGCTCCTCGCTGGGATCAGCCTGTTCTTGCTGTTGTGTGCAGAAGCAGTGAATAGCAATGAGCCGTGTGGGTCGTGATAGCGTTGCTTTTCCATGCCCACAGCAAAGCAAGATTATCCAAAGGACAAGAGGAGGGACTCGGCTTGAAAAGGCTGTTCCACGAGTCTTGCTTCTCTGGCATTAAAATCTGCACTCTCTCCTTTTGGGAAGGCAGAATTAAAGTCCTTCTTGAGACAGAGGTGTGATGCGGACTCATGACTCAGTTCTGTATTTACACACGTGTTGCCAAACCTATTTTAAGGTCTAAGTCTTCTTTTCCTCTGGTGCCCTAGTTTTCCATCCCCATGTTTTTCAGCATACTGAGTGGTTCACTGCCAGCTCCCAGTCCCACATCAGGGATGGCAGAGGAGAGAGCAGGAGTGCTCTTTGCCCCGTTGAGCCTTCCCTTATTTTGTGGACTGTCCCCTACATCTCACAAGGGACTTTTTTTTTGTTTAAACGCTTGAGGCAGGGAAGTCTCCTACTTGTTCTTGTGTGGCTCCGGATCCTGCCAACCTGTTGCATGACAGAGGCAAGGCAGAACTTGGCCACAGCCATCCTAAGGGAAATGTTAAACCCCTGGAAAGGTTTTTGAGGGTGCTGTGGGACCAAAGCATAAGTGATGGGAGAGCTGGGCCAACATCTCTGTGTGTTAATGGAACAATGGCAGAGCCAATTGGGAATACTTCCGTGGCAAAGTGGAGGAAGAGAAAGCTGCAAGAGTCTCTCACCACACCGTGCACACTTTCTTTTACATTTATTCTTTCTGGAGAGTGAAGGCTGCCCTGTTTTCTCTCCTTGCAGGGGACAGAGCTGAACGATGACCGCACTCCCTCCAACGCCAGCGTCACCACCACCTTCAACATCCTGGTCATTGACATCAACGACAACGCCCCCGAGTTCAACAGCTCCGAGTACAGCGTGGCCATCCCAGAGCTGGCCCAGGTGGGCTTTGCCCTTCCCCTCTTCATCCAGGTGCAGGACAAGGATGAGGTGAGGTATCCTCTCCCTCCTTTGCGGGGTAGCACTGGTTTGGTTTCGGGGTGGGCAGGGGAGAAGTCACTGAGGTACCTGCAGTGCATGGTTCTGTCCCAGCATCCCCTTTTCCAGCTCTCACTGCTGCCATTGCTCTGTCTGCTGTGAATCCCGAGTCCAGTTTCCCTCCCCAGTGTGCAGGCACTAATGCAGGCAGAATTGCATGGCCCCTAAGAGCCAGAAAATAGGATTGTCTGGCAGGCTGATCCCCTCCTGCTTCCTGAGGGCTCTTGTCAGGCAGTGCTTTGCCAGTCTGGTTTAGCAAAGAAGGAGTTTTCCTTCTGGGCTCCCAGGGGGGACATGCCAGGGACAGGGAAGACAGGAGCCCCAAGCTAAGTCAGGGAGGAGGTAGGAGATGCCCCTCGGAGTGGGGAGGACTGGGATACCAGTTCATCACTGCAAACAAGCCAGGAGCATTGGAGCCTCGTTCCTCCCACGTGTCAACAGAGCTCCTGTTTGTCACGCGCCGGTCCGTGCCGTGTTTGGGATTGCAGCCTCTGTTCCAGCCTTGGGCTCCCAGCCTTCAATTACTCTGATTATTTGACTTGTGCAGTTCACGTCTGGCTGCTCCTGTGCGCTGGTCCCCCCCCAGCCCCGCCACGCTGCCGGGTGCCTGCTCCAAACTAGTGCTGACACCTCACGGTGAGCTGTCCAACATCGCTGGGAAAGGCTCTGCCCGCAGGCTCCTGCTGTTCCCATTCTTCTTCAGGCGGAGCAGGAGATGAGGGGAGAGGGTTTGTCAGAATAAATGCCATCATAGAATGGGTTGGGTTGGAAGGGACCTGAAAGATCAGCTCGTTCCAGCCCCCCTGCCACGGGCAGGGACAGCTTCCACTAGACCAGGCAGCTCAGAGCTCCATCCAGCATCGTGGCAAAACATCACCAGGATGTTTTCCTGGTGCTTCAGGTAATGGGGAACAAAACCATCCCCCCCCAACCCCCCAAAATCCTGGTGGGTCAGTTAAAATGTGCATCTTTTAAGGTGCCTTTTCTGGCTGAGAAGATGGATTTGCTATTCCCCAGCCCTGGGTGGAGTTCACCCCGTCTCGTCAAGCCACCCAGAAATCCCATTCTTTTCCATCTGAAGTGATTATGACACAGAACTAATAACTTACTGGTGACATGATGTCACCATCCAGGAGTTATGAGTTCAGCCTGAAGAGGTGCAGATGAGCTATTAAGCAGATAAAGAGACTGTTTTTTCTTGAAAATGTCAATTGCTAATAAAGAAGATATGGATATGACAGATGCTTAGGATGGTTTCTGAATAGAGCTGCTGTCGTACTTGCTGAGAGATGTCAGCAGATCCATTCTTGAAGGGCATTGTAACACTTCTGTTTGTGCCACCAGGATGAAGAATCTGTCATTATTTCTGGTTAAAAGCTCATTTTACTGGAGTGACTCCCATTCAAGAATTCACTTTTCAGCCTTGCTAATTTTAAAATGGGAGAATAAAAAATAGCCTTGCCTTCCCCATCGCACCAGCAAAAAATACACGCTGTTCTTTTGATGTATTTCTTTAACTTCCTGAGATTTCCCCAAAAGAATTGGCTGAGATTTTTAAAACTGCTGAGAGAGGATCTCTTGTGCTAAGGGAGTCTGAAGGAGTTTTACTGTACACGTCTTCAGAGACCATCATATTAACACAGATTGCTTTGACCGTGGCATTATTTTCACTGATAAGAAGCAGAGGAGAGCTGATTCTTGGAATATCTGGAGGGAGGAAAGTTATAAGCAATTGGTTACTCTTTTTTCTGCATTATCCTGTGATGGATCTTCCTTATTTCCTCTCATGGATGCTTGCAACTGGGTTAACTGTCAAGGTAGCACTTTGGGGGGAAAAAAGAGGGAGAAGATGCCTGGCTTGTGAAAAAGATGTGTATGAGATAGAAGTAGGACTGCACCTGCAGCCAGCACTGCTTCCCAGAGAAGTATTTGTAGAGCTCTGAAGGCCCACCAAGTTTCAGTGAAAAACTACAGAAGGGTTAGATAGTTGCCTGACAGTGATATTTTGGATGCTCAAGTGCCCCGTGAGAGCTGTGAGGGCTTTACAAACCACCTGGATTTGAGGTAGCTGAGGTGGCACTGTGCTCTCTCCTCTCTCCGTGGATGCAGGGGTGGAGGGATGTGTTGGCAAGGACTGAGGTCTTCAGGCAGGGATGTGACTGAGGACGTGGCTGACAGAAGCTATTCTGGCTTCATGCTGGAGATGACACGACTCATTTGTGTAAGGGGCAGTGGAAAGCCAGAAGAGAGTTATACACATCTCCAGGGAAAGCAGAGAGAGAAATAAATGAGAGCAGATGGGTTGAGACACAGGAAATCAAAACCAGAGTCTTTGGGAAGATCACTTTGCTCGAGTTTGTCTCCTGCCTCCCAACTTACGTCACAAAGTCCTGGGAGAGTCCCTTGGCAGATTGGTTTATTTCCTTAGCCTGGGTCTGGCCCCTCTGGAAAATTCAGGCACTGCTCCTTTAGCCCTCCAGCTTGTTGAGGTCCTGCTGTGAGGGAGCAGCCCGGACTCTGCCCCATGCAGGGCTCCTGTGGGTCTGGGTGGTTTTGGGGACCCTTCCTGTCATTGTGCCTTTGCAGAGCTGGGGAAAGGGCTGTCACATGGCTCTGGCCTTTAACACACACCGTGTGGGCTGCCAAGGCTGTTAAACAAGGCTTTTCAAAACCAGGCCCACACAGCCTTTTTTAACCGTGGGGTTTTTGGCCTTTCTTTCTTCTGGTGTGTTTTGCACAAACTGAAATGATGGCTTTTGGAAGGAGTCAGATTAAACGATTCAGCAAAGCACTTAAAAATGCATTTCCGAGGCACACAAGACCACACTTGAAAGCCTATGCTTGGCTTTCCCTCTGTGCTCTAAGTGCCTTTCTGCAGCTCAGCTGGCATTAACCTCTCAGACAAGGTTCCCAAGCGAGTGTCTCCAAGGAGAAGCCCTTCCTCAGAGCTCAGCCCCTGCAAACTCCCACCTTTCACCCCCCAACGTAGCCATGGTCTTGCTGCAGGAGGAGCTGACTGGGGCTGTGAGGTGGGATGGGGAGCTCCTCAAGAGGGGGGCAACCGAGCTGAGCCGAGGTGGCCCCGCACGTGGATTTGGGGTGCAGCCAGGAGGTGTTCATCCAGGTGTGCTGCTTCTCCTTCCTGCATTCTCTAGGACTTACTGAAAGGGAAGTCAGTACACAGGGTTTGCACAGGGTTTTCAGTCTGCCCTTCTTGAGCAACCTGTCTCGTGGAAGGTGTCACTGCCCAGGGCATGGAGCTGGAATGAGCTGAGCTTTATGATCTCTTCCAACCCAAATCATTCCAGGGATCTATGAGCCAAGAAAAAAGCATTAATTGCTGTGCAGCTGTGTTTCTCTTGCTGCCAGATAGAGGGCAGACCCTTGAACAGGCCATTCAGACCCTTTCCCCAGCCATTCAAGAGCTGTTTATGAAAATCCATTGAGGTTTCCCAGTGTTTAGGCTGAGCCTGTACTCAACTGGACACCCCCAGGCTGTGGCTGGGTTCTCCTCACTCACATTGTGGTGGTTCAGCAGGGGGGAATAAATCCTGTGTGTGAGGCAGAAGATTAGAGCATTGACTTACCTGCTTTTACAGCAAGGTTTGTTTCCAGGTTGAGAACAAGAGCCCTGAGCTGGGGAGCGGGTTGGTGTTAATTCAGAGGGTTTATCTGCTGCTGGGCTGGAATTTGGGAGACATGGATGCTGATTTGTGGGAGAGAGGCAGGCAATTTGGATATGCTGGTGTTCTATACCTGGTGGTTTGATGCAGTACCACAGGGAGAAGGCAAAGGTTTGGCCATCCAGGAAAAGGAGCAGGGCATCCTTTGGGGCATCCCCCATTTCCTGTGGCTCCGAGATCCATGGATGTCTGTTAAGGGAAGCAGCAGCCTGCTCTGCCAGGGCATTCCAGGAAAACCAGCTCTCCCATGGTGGCTTCCACTTGATTTTCCTCTGCACGGTTGAGTGAAGAGGAAGAAAAGGAGAGAAGCTGTCTGAAGCACCACTATCGTGGCCTGACATTTTAAAATCATTTGGAAACAATTCTCTAAAATAAGCATATCAAGGAAGGTAAATGGGGAATTTAAACGAAGGAAAATCTGGGCCATGGGAATACGCTCTCTTTGTTGCACAGAGCTCCACCAGAGACCCCCACCAGGATATCCTGTGTGCCCATGCGTGTGCAGGTGGCAATATATGATTCATCCAGAGCATATATATGCATATGACAGGCACAGGCACTATAAATATGATCTACATGGCAAGAAACTGTAAAGGGGAATTGACGGCACAAGAGTGTTCTCTCCCAAAAGTGCCAGCTGCCAGTCGGGCTGAATTAGATTTCACAGGGGTTTTTGCAATACATGGAATTCACCAGCAAATTACCCTTAAAGAGGGAAAATCAATCATTTGGAGCAGAGATAAGCTGAAGGCGAGGCAGCCTCGGATTGATCCCCGTCTGTGCAGGCGTGTGTGGAATTCAGCAGATAACCTGGGGAGAGCAGGGAAGGAGAAAACTCCTCCAGGAGGGAGAGAGCGGGCAGGGGCTGACACTTAGGAGGGACAAAAAGATGGGAGAATAGGGCTGCTAGCGTGGGGGGGAGGATCAGAAGGGTTGGGGAGCATTTTGCTCCAGGCATCCTGCACTGCTCACCAGCCCAGCGAGTTCCTTAGGGATGTGGGGGACAAGTGTCAGTGCCCAGTGAGCCCTCAGAAGGGTTATTGGCACCCGGTGGGAGAGGGGTGCTGCGATCCCAGGCTGGCTGGGCAGTGGGAGAGAGGCAGGCAACACCCAGAGAGGCTGTTCTGAATTAAATGCTTTGAAATGGGTGCAGGGAATAACCCCCTTCATGCCTTGTGTTTTCGGAGGAGGGATTAAGTACCATTTGTGCCTGACTCACTAGAGCCAGGCCTAAGTTATCCAAGCCCTACAAAAAGGCACTAATTGCTTTCAAAAAAACCTCAGCTTCTTCTTTCTCCTTCCTTCACCTCCACTCCCGAACTCTCAGCTCTTTCCTTTCTTTGTATTAGAATACAAATAGAATTTGAATGAATTCAGAATGAGGGATATTAAATCCTCTGTAGCTTGTTGTAGGTAATAGCCCAGAAAGTGCCTAGAAAGTGACTGGGAGGAAAGCTGGAGTTGCGCTGGATTTTGTGCTTCAGGAAGGCAGGGCTCTCCATTTTGGAATAGCAAATTGCACTGAGGGACCCAAAGGCAAACCTCTACTGAGGCAGTGTGAAAAGGACACAGCTGAGGATTCCCAGGCTGCTTTTCCCAAGTCTAGTTCACTTTGTGCTGAAAATGATTGCAGGAAATCAACCTACCCGTGCACCTCAGGGAATGGTGTGGCTGAGGAAGGGTTATCTGCTCCTCTAGGGATTTGGCTTATTTTTATTTTTTACTTTGTATTCTTGTGTAGCCATTGGTAAGTGATGCTAAATATTTGTTGTGACTGCTGCAAGGTGGAATAATAATTCCTGAAGCATTTCTGGGTGTGCTGCCATGAGGAAGGGGCTGAGTGGGAGCATTAATGACGGATGAAGCCAGCAGGTGATAGTGGGTGAAAAAGCAGCAATAAAAACAATGATCCATCCTCAGTCCCAGCTGAAACAGCTGATGTGGCTGCCCCAGCTCCTGGTGGGAGCAGGGGTTTCCTGCTTTGTGGCGAACTCTGCCACGTGAGTGTGGCTTGCAAGCTGGGAGAGCAGATTTTTGTCTGTGATTCGCAGCAGGTGCATGAGCAGGTCCCACCTGCAGCTTCAGACCTCTGGGGTGACAGCTGTACCCACCTGCTGGCATCTCACACCCTCTCACCTGAGCTCCTGCCCTTGCCTGCCAGGCTCCTACCTGTGCCCAGGGCTCTCCCCCTGCAATTTCAGAGGGGATTTCAGGCTGGCAGCCAGGCCTGTCACAAATTGTCCAAAAATGCTGCGTGATCAGCCAGTGGTGGCTTTTTGGAAGCAGGGTTTGGTTGTGAGGTTGAGGTGGCAGCCACGGCGCGGCTCCGGTTACGCGCTCCGAGGAATACGCGCGCGGAGAACAAAGCCGTAATTACGCCCAACTGCAGCTCCAATTGTCTTTGAGCTGAATCAACACGAAATTTCCCTCGGCTGTGGGACTGGCTGGGAGATTTGATTGCCAGGAAGGAGGCAGTGGGCAGCAGCCTTGAGCCACGGTGAGGGCAAGCCCCGAGTGCTGGCATGGGATGAGGGGAGCTGGAAAACGTGTGGCTGCATCCCGGCGTTGGGTGATAGCAAACTTCCCTCCTTCCAAAAGCTGGTTTTTATGGGTCAGTTTGTTTCAGAGGGAGACAGGTTTATTATGGTAGGGTTGCTGAGCTTTGGCAGGCTGCTCCTTAATTTGTGGCTCTAAAGGAAGGCAAGGGGCTCGGTTTGTTTGCAGTGGTGGGGAAAAACTCGAGCCATGCAGGAGCTGGGAGGTCAGGGGATGGAGAGGGGAATGAGCACGTAAAGCAGGTCACTGATAACATCCCGGTCCTCATCCTCGGCGCTGCAAGGAGATGATGGTGCTGGGCTGTGATCGCTGCACACCAGGACCTTTGACAGCCCGGGGATGCAGCGCTTGTTTTTCCTCTTCCCAACCACGTTTCAAATCTGTTTGCTCTGGGTGGCAGGAGCAGGTAGGAAGGGGTGAGGGAAATGTAAGCAGCTCCCTGTGGCTTCCTCTGGAGTGGGGGGGTCCTTGCTGTGAGCCGGGCTTAGCCAGGCCCTTCTGCTGGGCAGCTGATAACAATTTGAATATTCAGATTTGCTTTCAGGCATCTGCAGGGGGCTCGCAAGCTCCGGGAACCAGGAGCAGGGAAAGCAGCATGGGGGCCGAGGCAAAAAAAATAAATAGCTGAATAAATATATAAATGGCAACTCGCAGCAGCCCTCCCCAGAGGCAGCTGTATCCCCCTTCTCCAGACCTCACGTAGGGAGACTGAGGCACTCGAGGGGCTCCTAATTAGGGATAGCGGGTATCTGGAGCTGATCTCCTTCCCCAGCTAGAGGGGAATTAATCCACCTGGCTCTCTTCCTGCAAATACTTGGATTTCTTTTGATGTTTCAACTTTTATCTCACGCCTCCAACAAACTCACTCTTCTCTGGCTTCCAAGAAAATCCCTCGCATCTCGCTGCCACAAAAGGTGCTCTCGTGTACTGCAGGGAGGGTGCAGGCCCTGCGAGGGATTCTGAGGGCTCGTCAGCAGAGACGGGCAGAAATTCCTCAGTGGAGCAGCTTTTTGTCACTGGTGGGAAATGGGAAATGGTCATTTGCTGGAAACCAACATCCTGAGGGTAGGGCACAAAATAGTTTGGGAAGTAATGCTTCCTTCTGCCATTCTCTGTATTCTCTACTCCCTCCCTCCCAGGGCTGTGTCTGGGGGGTCGGGAGCACCCCTCACTTCCTTGTTCAGCACTAAAACAGCTCATGGAAGGTGCCAGTCTACCCTGAGATGTTCCCACTGTCCACCAGCAGAGCACTGCTGGGCTCCTGAGGCACTGGGTGCCCTTGTGTGGTTCTGTGGGTGTCCTCAGGGCTTGCTGCTCCTGCTGTGGGGCTCCAAGGGGAGATGCTCAGTGTGCCCCCAGCTCCATGGATTGCATGGAGGTGTGCAAGGAGAAGGGCAAGGCAGAGATTCTGCTCATGTCACCCGCTCTCAGCGGTCACACTTAGGCAGCTTTTGCTATCAGTGCCCCTTCGTGCATTTAATTGGCCACTTTTTCTGATAGGAGGGAGGTCATTCAGGGAAAATTGGAAATTCATCTCTGGCAGCTTCTGAGCTTGCTTTTCATGTGCTCTGCTGGGCTGTGCTCTGGGAAGGGGGCCATGCTCAGAGCAAGGCTCCGAAAGCATTGGTATGTCGGCGGCCTTGCTGCTTTGCTGGCCAGGTCTTGGGAAAGGAGGAGTTTTCCCAGTTCCCAGTTTGAGCTGCCTTACTGGGAAAAGCCTGCTGCATGGGAGAGGCACCCAGGCTGTGCCCCCAGCCTGAGGCAGTGAAATCCCAGTGCGTGACCCCCTGTGCGGTGTGTGCACCTTCAACCAGCAAAAGGGACTTTCCCTTCGTGTGCTGTGTGGGGTCATCCCAGGCGTGCATTCCCACTCCTCTCATGTGCACGTGGATTTTGTAAATAAAACACCAGCCTTGCTCTTTCCCTTCCCAGGGCCCCAACAGCGTTTTTGAGGTTTACCTGGTGGGCAACAACTCCAACCACTTCATCATCTCGCCGACCTCCATCCAGGGGAAGGCGGACATCCGTGTCCGCGTGGCGGTGCCGCTGGACTTCGAGACCATTCCTCGCTATGAATTTTCGGTAAGGCTGCACCCCTGGGCTCTGTGGAACAGCCACAGTTTTCAGCATGACCCAAGAGTGACCATTAAACATCTTCCTCTCTCTTGTCCAGTAGCTGAAGGGGGCCTAGGAGAAAGATGGAGCAAACTTTTCAACAGGGCCTGTTGCAATAAGGACAAAGGGGGATGGCTTTTGATGGTTGATTTAAATTAGGTGTAAGGCAGGTTTTTTTCCATGGGGGTGGTGAAACACTGGAACAGGATACCCAGAGAGGTGGATGTCCCATTGCTGGAAATTCGGGGTCAGGTTGGATGGGGCTCTGAGCGACCCGGTCTAGTGGAAGATATTCCTGCCCTTGGCAGGAGGTTGGGCTAGGTGGCCTTTAAATGTTCCTCCCAACCCAAACCATTCTGTCATAATCCCCACTATGAAACAGCGAAACACTACAAAACAGCCAAAAAAATTGGAAATTATAATAAAGAAGGAGGTGGGGAAGAGATTTGCTCTGCACTTTCTATTTCCAACATCCAAAGGCTCAGCTGCAAGAGCTTAAGCAGAGCAGGGCCATAAAAGCTTTATAGAGCATAAAACTTTGTTTTAAGAGCACCTATCGGGCGCCAAAACCCTCCCCGTCCTCCTGGTCCAGCTCTGTTGGTGGTTTGCCTTGAGCTGGCTCAGCTGGTGAGGGAGCTGAGGAGAGTCTTGTTCACTCCACTAGAGAAGGATGGGTACCTCTCCCAAGCTTCCCAGCATCTCCAACCCTCCCCTTGCCTTCCCGTTTTGCCCAGCTCTTCGCAAACGAGAGCGTCCCGGACCACGTCGGCTTCGCGCGGGTGAAAATCAACCTCATCAACGAGAACGACAACCGGCCCGTGTTCAGCAAGGTCCTCTACAACGTCAGCCTCTTCGAGAACACCACCGTGGGCACCACTGTCCTCCAGGTCCACGTGAGTAGGAGCATCCCAGCTCCCTTTGCCGAGTCCCTGGCACATGTGTTGGCTTTATGGTGTCCCTCACCAAGGGCTAGCCCAGGAAGGGAGCATTAGGAGATGCTGGTGGCGGGGTTTACCTGGTGGGCAGCCTGAAGTCCTCCTGGAAAGCTCTGATAACCAAAATCACTAAAGCCCAAATAAACCAAGAGTAACTCATTTTTAACACAACAATGCATTTGATTTGCCTTGAAGTGCCTGGAGAAAAATGGTTCTCCAGGGAAGTGTGGAAAGTAATCCTAGCTCCGTGATCCCTCCTCTCCACTTTATTTGCCCTGGAAGGTGGAAGGTTGGCAGGGTGTGGACTTCTCATGGGCTTTTGGAGCAGATGTCTTGACCTTTCCTGTTCTCTGGAAGATGTGTATGTGTTTCCTGCCACATCAGGAATTCAAAGAGAGAAATGCACTGCATTTCATCTGCAGACACCGATCCCAGTGGTCACGGTGCTCCTGGTGTGGCTTTTCTCACTGCCCTCTTTGGAAGCATCATCTTCCTCAGCCAAACCGAGGTCGGTCCCGCCACTAAAAGGGCAAAGGATGGAAAAGGAGGGGAATGGCTCTGTTTATCAGTGCGTGGTATACATGGCTGGCAGCAAAACAGAAGCAGGTAGAGGTGTGGTGATAGCAGGGGGTGTTTCCATAGGGCTCGTTTCCTCTTCTGTGGGTTGGTTGGAATCCTCATGGAGAAGACACATTTCCAGGTGCGTGAGAGCGATGGCAGCGCCAGCGTAGGGCACAGCAAGAAACACAACAAAACCCTGTGCTGAAATACCATTGGAAAAGGCATCAAAGCTCCTCTGGGATGGGGAATATCACAGCAGGGAGCACCAAACCCCCTGCTACACTTCGGGTGTGTTACTGCCACTACCATTAGTCGTGAATGAGTTTGCTTGGCTCCCTCTCCAATGAATTTGCTCCAGCTGCCCTCCTGCCCCCTCCTTGTCCCCCTGCTCTCCCAAGGCACAGCCCCTGGTCTCCCATCCATGCAGGAATGCCCACTCAGAGGATAAAAGCCCGGACAAAAGAGTTGGGTGCATGTGGCTGTGTGTAAGTGTGTTTACTTTGCAAACAGATGGTGTGAAACTGTATAGAGCCCCCGAGCTGTTCCCATCTGACAGTTATTAATATTTCAAGCAGATGTTTAGCTAGTCAGGCCGTCAGACACTAAACAATGAGATTGTTACTGCGTCTCCTCTTTCCCCAACTTCCAGCTATGCCAGCATTTCAGAGTGAACACAAAATGCCAGGAGTTGAATCTTCTATGGTAAATCAGAATGGATGCAATTAGTGCTGAAATCCAAATTGCCCTCCCAGCTGATCCCAAACTTTTAACAACCCTCATAAAGTACCAGCTCCTCCTGCTGCAGCCGCTTGCCTTCGAGCTGCAGCCCTCTGGTCGCTGCCTGTCTGTGCCATGTCTCTCCACCTGTCCCACGTGCTGCAGACAAAAAGCCTGCTTTCCTTGCTAATAAATTCCTCCTCTCCTTTTCTTCCTTCTTTTCTGCTTGCTCGAGAATATTTCTGGATATTCACGCATAAGGGTTAGAGATGGGGTTTTTGGAGAAAGCCTGGCCAGCCACGTGGCACATCCACTTCTTTGGTGGCTGCTGGATGACGTCCTCATGAAAGGGGACTTTGGTTGGCTCCCTTCTTTTTGTGCTCCTTTGTGCAAATAAGTGCGGGTTTGGAGAGACAGTGGGGTTCAGGGTGCTAAGGATAAATCAGGTGGCTTGTGGGATCAAGGAAACCGATGAGCAGGGATGAACAGGGGAGTGCGTGGGCTGGGTGAGTGTTGCTGAAGGGTGGCAGGAGGCTTCGTGCCAGCTGCTGCTGGAGGTGGCCAGGCACAGCTGGCAGGACAGAGCAGTGCCTGCAGCACCTTCCTGGCAGGGAGACAGGCAGCTAAAACCACGGGAGCTGAGGCAAGGGGAGGTCACTGATCTTCTGCCCAGCCCAGCATCCTGGGGAACGAGGATAAGTTGTTCCCAGCGGCCCAAAAGCCCCTGGGCTGTTTGCCCATCTTCCAGTGAGTGCATCCTGGCTATCCCACCTTGGCTGTGGCTGATGGGCTGTGTGGAGGTGAGGGGAAAGGCTCTCCTCAATGCCACCCTCTCCAGGCTGCCCTCAGCATGGCCAGCTGAAAGGGAAAGGCAAAAGGAAAGAGCAAGTAGACTTCATTTGCAGTGACAAATGGCCGTTTGTTTCTACAGCATTTCAGCTCCTCACGTCAGTGACAGCAGAGAAGCATTGCCTGTTACACGTATAAATCAACTGTAAAACAGCCCCTAGTGCAGGCAGCCAGCAGGGACCCAGAGCTGCTGCGTGCCCTCTGCTCCCTGCCTCTTTCCCTTTGCCCAGGGAGGAGTGGGCTCGGATCCGTGGATTCCTGGTCAAACGTCATCTGCTTCCCTGGCACGGCACAACCTTGTCCACCCTCTAAGGCTTTGTTTGCTCTCTGCTTAGCATTCCCTCCATCTCCCTGTCCATCCATCCATCTGTTTAATTCTGTGCCTGAAAGGCATTTATTGTTTAGACTCAGGTGGTCATTTGCTTGCACAAGAACATCTGGAGAGTCCAGGCTCCATGGGAACAGCTCCTGCCCTGTACAGGGAGCCCACAGTGTGCCCAAAGGCAGCCTTCTCTCCTGCCTCCATGCTCTTGGAGCTGGGAAAGGGGCCCAACCTGGAGAAAAGGAGGCTATGGGGAGCCCTTCTGGCTCTCCTCAGCTCCCTGACAGGAGAGTGCAGCCAGGTGGGGTCAGGCTCTCTTCCCAATTAACCAGGGACAGGACAAGAAGAAACAGCCTCAAGTTGTGCCAGGGGAGGTTTACATTTGAATACTAGGAGAAGTTTCTTCAGTGAAAAGGGTGGTCAGGCATTGGAACAGGCTGCCCAGGGAAGTGCTGGAGTCACCATCCTTGGAAGTGTTCAAAAAACACATAAATATGGGTTGTGGGTGCGTGGTGAGCTTGGCAGTGCTGGGTTCATGGTTGGACTCGATGATCTCAGAGGCCATTTCCAGCCTTAATGATTCCATGACTGTTTACACACGTGATAAGCCCCTTAGGCCAGAGATTCCTGGTTTTGCAGTGTGAAGGGCTCCTTACTCCAGCCAAAGCTTCCAGGCCACATAAATCGTGGCTGTTTGGAGTTACACATCCATTGCACATCCATGACAACTGAAGGACAAGCAGCCTGTCCAGGGCTCTGCACTTGTTAGAGGCTTCCCTCAATGCAAAACTTGGTTTTTTCCCTGCCCCAGACTCTGCTGTGCCAGGAAAAGGCAGGCTGGAAAGGCTTGGAGGTCCCTTACAGTAGCAAACACCCTCTGTGAAGCAGGAGCAAAGCAGGGAGGTGAGCAGAGCTCATCCTGAGGAGATGGGCCAGTTCTGCCCCAGTACCAGCAGATATTGAAATACAATTTTTTTTTTTCTGAAACAACTGGCCATGAAGCCTTTTAATAACATAACAGAAAAGGTCAGGGAAGGAATTTCACACTTCTTGATCAAGCAGGCAGCCAGTATAACTTCATGCCTTCCAGGAACGAGGCAGAGAGAACATACACTGCACCCTGGATTAACTGGGGCTCTGACACCCCCACCAGGTCCTGCCTGCCTGGTGGCCAGTGGCTTTTGATGGGTGCTGGCTTTCCTAATAAGAGCAGGCTGGAAGGATGGACCCTGGGGAGGTGTGGTGAGGTGTGGTGCCTGCTCTGGCTCGGGGCAGAGGATGTGGGGCTCTGGGATAGGAAGCTCTGGGGAAGGGCTGTGCTGGGGGGATGAATGGCTGTGTCCATGATCAGAGTGATAGAATGCGTTAGGTTGGCAGGGACCTTAAAGCTCATCTAATTCCAACTCCACTGCTGTGGGCAGGGACACCTTCTGCTAGTCCTTAGGTCCTTGAGTCCAGAGGCAGGAGAAGCCTGTTACTCTCCATCCTGCTCCAGGCTGCCTCATTGCCAGCAGCTGGGAGTAGTGCCACTGCTTCACAAGCCCTCCTTTAGCACCTCAGCTGGGACAGGAGGAGAAAGGGAAGTCTGAGGGCTCCATGCCCAGTGGCTGTGAAGGGGACTGATGGCATCAGACATAGTTGCCCAGGTCTCTGCTCCTTCCTCTCCCAGGCATGGAGGGTTTGGAAGCAGTGGAGGGTTTGGAAGCAGTCCCCTGGGCTCATTCTGGTGGGGCTCCCCTGAGGAGCTCTTCTGCAACCTGCCCCGGGGGGGAGCAGGAGGGAGCTTTCAGCTGGAAAGTTTTTTTGGCTGGAAGAAGCTACATAAACATGGCCTTGCTTGTGAGGTCCCCAAGACCTAGCCCAGCTTCCAGTGAGCTCCCTCCAGCAGGGAGAGGAGGGGGCAGTTCAGCCCAGCATCCCCTCCTGTCCTTGGGGTGGTGCTTGGCTGGGGAAGCTCAGGGAAGGTGCTGAGCCCGTGGTTTCTCGGGGTCCTGCCTCACTGCAAAGCTGCAGGGTGTGACAGCAGAGAGCACAGTGCCCCTCCAAACCTGCCTTCGGACACTGCTGCTTTGCCAGCAGCTGCCAGGGGCCTCCTAAAGCTGTGCTCCAGTTGCTGATGGATTTGCTAGACCTGGAGAATGGGGAAGGGGCCTAAGACCACCCAGCAGGAGGTGGGAATTAAGGGGCGGGAGATCTCCTTAAGCTCCTCGTACTCCACAGATCTGCACAGCAAAGTCCTCCTGAAAAGCTCTGATAACCAAAATCATTAAAGCCCAAACAAACCAAGAGTAACTCGGTTTTAACACAACAATGCATTTGATTTGCCTTGAAGTGCCTGGAGAAAAATGGTTCTCCAGGGAAGTGTGGAAAGTAATCCTAGCTCCGTGATCCCTCCTCTCTGCTTTATTTGCCCCGGTCTGGCTTGGCTGCACAGGCTGGGATCAGTGGCTGTGGGCTCCATCAGCTGGCTGCCAAGCAGCAGAGAGCTGGGGGGATGCTGCCAGCCCCCTTCCTGCTCCCCTCTTGGAACCCTGGATGCTGAGAATTTTAGACTTTCTGTGTTGAAAGGCACAGACCCCCAAGAGAACACTGAGGCCATGGAGAAGGCTTCCAAAATGGAATGATAGAACTGGGATTGTGGGTGTGGACTTTAAATAGAAGTGTGTAATATCACATGGTGGAAAACTCAGAGTTTAGGGTTTTAGAATATGGTAATACATATAAAGCAAGATGGAGGTTTTAGGGCGGAGGCTGTTCCTTCTTCTTCACCTTCTTCTCCATGGGTTTGGGTGGTTTTGTGTAATTGGACAGAAAAGTCCACACTGTGGGACAGGGAGGCATGGAGGGGCTTGCAGGGAATGAATTACCCTCCTTCAAGCCCCACACAAGCATCTCCCAGCAGGCATTAGCCCCTGCTGTTCCTGATCCTGTCCTGCCAGCTCTTCCTGACTCCAGCCAGGTCAGGCATGGATCAGATAGATGAGCCATGCCTTGGAAACCACATCAGCACCTCTCTGGGATGGTTTGTGTAGCTATTTGTCCCAAATCCTTGCTGAGTTAATGACTTCCTTCTCAGTGTGATATCCTCCCAGATTCCTGAGAGGTTATGTGCTCTGCCTTGCCTTGGTGTCCTCCGTGCCCTGAAACACCTCTGGCCTGGGGTGGGACTGAGTTTCTCCTGATGACAACCACCCTCAGGAAGTCTGAAATGGATGTGGAGACTTTTCAGAGCTTTAAACACACACACACACGCACACACGCACACAATACTTTTGGGCAAGCTGCTAGTGGGCTTTCCAGAGTTATCTTTTGGAGACCCTCAGAAACAGTGTGAGCATCTCCAGCAGACCTCAGATTATAAACTGTGGTGTCCAATTCAACCAGCAGGCATCGATTTCAGCACGGAAATGATTCTCTGTATCATGTGATATGTGGCAAGGCAGGTAAAATAAGCACCGTGTTCCCTCGTGGCTTGATAACCTGAATCTCTAAGGGAGTCTTGTGTGTAAAATACCCCACTACTTTCTCTGGTTTTTAATGAAATCTGGATTAAAATTTTAAGATTAGTTGATGGAGGAGGTGAAGAGATGGTGTCCCTGTGTTTTTGAAAATGCATTAACCTGTGTATTCTTATGTATGTGTGTGCATTCAAAATATATATACATACACACATGTGGGTTCACATTCCTGAGCAGTCCCTTTCTCCTACCCCTTCAGGGTTGTCCCCACCCTGAACATCATCCCAAGCACATCCATTCACCTGGATTCTCATCCTCCCCCTCCCTGCCACTGCACTTCCTCGGGAGAAGCCTTGTTAGTAAGAACCTAATGAAGTAAATGTGCTAATTAACCTTCCATTACTCTCCTCATTAAATCAACCTTTAATTTGGTTGGCAAAGTTCCTCTCCTTTACCACCCAGCTGTCAGTTTTCTTCTGCTGCCTCGATGTCTCTTTGGCCTCCTGTTGGGGATGGGAAAATCAATCCCGGCCTGATTTTCTTTCCCCTTCTTTCCAGCCAGCTGTAAACGCCAGTCAACAAGAAAGTAATAATGTACTTTTCCCACCCTGGCAAGGAGAGTTGCAGACATCAATAAACAGCTATTTAGGATGCAAATCACTTTCCCAATCAGCCATCAGCCTTTGAGTTTGGCAGGGATGGTGCCATGGTCTGTGGGCTCCAGCATCCCCTCACAGCGCTCCCACATCCCATCCTGCTGCTTTGCAGCCATCCCAGAGCAGCTGTGGGATGCCCAGAGAGTTGCATCCCTCTGGGTTTGCCCATTCCAAGTCCTGATGTGGGTGGAATGAGGCTTTGCAAGGCTTTGGGAGTTCTTCTGGTTCCCTTCAGGACTCACCCCACCCTGCATCCCACTGTCCCTGTGGCAAAGGGCACAATCTGTCCCCCAACACCTGTGGAGCTACCGCTGTCTGTTGTTTCTTGGTGGTCTCCAAAGCTTTTCTTTCCCCTTTTTCTTGAAGAACAAATAAATGCAGGGGGGCAGAAGCACTCAGGGATCAAAGGCAGTAGTAGAGGCTGCAGCTCTGAAGTGCTGGTGCATGAAGGGCTCACCTTGCAAGTCAATGGATGGATAAAAAGGCATCCAGGGATCTTCCATGGGGAATCCGCGTGGGATAAACCATCCCCTGTCCCTTCGGTGGCACCTGGGGTGCTCTCCCAGCATTAGGACCAGAGACTGGTGCAGCCCATCATCTCATGGTGGTCGGCAGGGCTGCCACCATGAGGGCAGCACAGGGCTTCTCAACCTTTTTCAACTGACTGACCCTCTACATTTTGCTCAGCGGGTTGAGTTTGTGTCCCGCTCTGCGGGGAGTCACCTGCCCCACCTACCTTAGGAGTGCTTTGTATCTCCTCTACCTTCTCACATGGGTTATGGAAGTACAGGATGGGGAAACACTGGGAGGACTCCCAGGCCAGCCTCCTCCTTTCCTTCTGCTTTATGTGGGTGGAAAATGTCTTGGAAACTCCTTGCTGCAGAGGAGGAATGGACAGGGCAGTGGCAACTGGGGACTGCCAGCCAAATGTCCGGGGCAAGCTGGGTGTTGCAGAGGCTCAGGCATGTGGAGAGGATCTAAGAAAGCAGGAGGGCATTCAGAGGGCACGGGTGGGAATAGGAAAGCGTGGCTCGGCAACAGCTCCTGGAGGCTGGAGAACTCTCAGCTGGACGTTTCTGATGTCCTCCAAGCCTGGGCTTTGTCCTTTCTTCCAGCCCTCGTCCCCACCTGTGGCCCACACAGCTCTCCCTCCCTGTCAGCATCTTAATTGATCTTGTTGTTCTCAATCCCCCCCTCCCCAGTGCTCCATCTCCAGCTGTGCTTAAACAGAACAAAATCTCTTCCAATTTCCCTGCCGCTTAAAAGAAAATTGAATCCTTTATCTGCAAGAGGAGAGGCAAACTGCAAACACAAGAAACAGTAAAGAGTTAAATAATCAAAGCAGATGATTCCAAATTGCCTGGAAAGTTAAACATGAATGGCTTGGCTTCTTCCTGCGTGCTCCTTGGGTTTTTACAAGTATAAAAATATGCTTGCACTCCTTGTTCCCATTAAATATTCTTATCAAGCCAGCTCTGTAAATAAAGGGAAGGGGAGGAGGGAGTTACCAGGCATGATTGACAGATCTGAAGTCCTCGTCTTTCTGTCAGGGCCCAGTGCTCTTTGGCTGTGTTTATCTCTTTAATCTAAATATCAATCCGTGAGACCGAAATGGGGTGGAATAGGAATCATGACAGCCCGAGAGCTGAGGAGAGAGAGAGAGAGACACTTCTTATTGCAGCTTTGCAGCCTCTCCCTGTCCTGATGGAGCTGTCAGGAAAAATGCACAGCTAGAGCAGAGGTGGGAAAACAAAACAAAATCACAGCCTGGCACGTTCCCCCTGCCCAACTGAAAAAAAAAAAAAAAGAAAAAACCCCAACGGTTCAGCCTGAGAGGCGAAAGAAAATCAGGAAGCAAATGCAGCCCTGCTCCTGTCCAAATTGCACAAGCCAGGCAGCAGGATTCCCCCCCCCTGCCTCCCAGTGTTCCCAGTAGGAGATGGGGTTGGGTGGTTTTCCTTTGCTGCTGGCTTTGCCTGGTGATTTGGGATGTGGCTGAGAGTTCAAGGGAGAAGTCTTCCCAAGGTGATGCTCTTTGCCATGTGAACACCCTGGCCTCACACCTCCTTCTCAGCAGTCCCTTTAGGGCCATCACTGTCTTCACCTTGATGCACCCTCTCCCAGACTCCTCATGCTTTTACACCCACAAAGCTCCTATGGAGCTACCACTCCTGGGATTTTAATCTGTTTTCAAAGCTGCCCTCAGCCCCCACGTCTCTCCCAAAGCATCCAAGGCTGTTTCCTCAAGCAAAAGGCTCCGATGAGAGTCAGCACCCAGGGAGTGCTGTTGGCTGAGTGACACTGTGACACAGGCAGTGTCACCCCTGGACAGATGACCTTGATCTGCCCCTGGTGCTGCTGAGTGCTGAGGTTGGTGTGTGAAGAGGAGGGTAATTTGCCTGAACTGGAGCCATTAGATGTGCACATCAGTTGGGTTTTGCCATTCCCTTTCTCCAGGCTGGGATGCAACATGTTCATGCCCATCTCAGGGCAAGGACCTGTTCAGCCCATCCCTCCTCCCTTGTTTTTATCCCTCCTGTCCCTCTGGGCCTCTCACCTGGGTGAGGTGCAGTTGCAGATGGTGGGTGGCGTGATCGGCTTCCCAGAGCTCTTGCAAACACTTTAGTGATCGTCGAGAATTTATATTTCTTCCACCAGACTTTGACCTTAATTTCTTCCATTTTGCTGGGCTGTAAAATTCATCAGAGACCCAACAGCGAAGTGATTGAGATGTCAGGCCAGGCAGTTGTGGGGTTATTTAATCGCTGAGATGTGCCACTTGCCATTTAGGTGGACAACAGGAGAATATGAAATCAATGCAGTTCATTAGCGGAGGATTTGCACCCAGCTCCAGTAAAACCCGTGGGCATTTAAACGGTCTTGGGTGTCACCAGTGAAAACCCATGCTGGAAGAGCCCGTTTATCTCACTTTTGGGCCATCTTTCTGTCACTTGGTGTTTTAAAGCCCAGTCTCCAGCCATTCCAGCAGCCCGGCTACGGTAAATCACTGCCCACTAAATCACAGCTGCCCAGGCAAGTGTTAACCTTGCCTGTGTGGAGCTGATGTTGCAGGGGCTGCTGTTATAAAACACAATCAGGAAGGCTCTTGTTTTCCCTGGTGGCTGGCAGAAGAGGTGGGGAAAAGCTCTGCCATTCCCAGGGGGGTTGATTGACTATTTTTCCCCCCTAGGCGGGTTCAGCGCAGCCCTCCGGGGTCATTAGCGCCGATTGAGCTGGCTGGCCCTGGGCAGGGCTTGGAGCTGCTGGGGGAGCTGTGGCAGCCCAGCATTGCCTTGATTCCCCACTCCCTCTTTCCCAGCTAATCACTGGAGCCACTGGGCTCCAGTGCCAGGCAGCCACCGGCTCTGATTGCCACCTCCCACCGGGCAGCCTCTCTGTAAAAGCCTGGGAGGGAGCACGGCCGGGCCAGGCAATGCTGACAAAAGAGCTGTTTTCCGACTAAAGTCATTCCATAATAACTTTAAGTAGGTTTTCCATTGGTTTTCCATTCGGTTTTTGCAGCCTGGTGATTGCATCTCATGGAAGCCCTTGGCCCTTCACATTTGTCTCCTCCAAATCACAAATCAAATCCCAGTCCCAGTGGCTACCAGCAGTTAGCTGCTATTCCCCTGGGACCTGAGGTTGCCTTGAGGAAGGGATGCTCGGATGGCTGCCTACGTAATGCATGCAGGTTTTGGTGGCTCCAAAAATCATTCAGATGCCAGGGCATGGCTTCCCACCCTGGAATTCCTGTATCCCGGTCTGAGCAGCCCATGGCTGCCCAGTCAGCCCCAAGCAGCAACTAGATCTGCCTCACTTTCCTAGAAAACCAAAAAAAAAAACCTAGGAAGCAGATGGGAATCTTCCTTGTGTTTGCTTTCCCAAGCCACAGGCATCTTGCTGGAGCAGGCCAGGGGAGCAGGCAGGGACGAGGCTCTGCCCGGTCACTCCAGTAGCCTGATAGCTTTTTGACGTCCTGTAATTGCTTTCCTGCCACAACTCTTTTAAGCAGAGAGCTCCTGGCCAAAGCAATTTGTTCCCCATCAATTTTTATTTCCTGCTTTGTGCATGTGAGGGAGGGAAAACAAAGAGGGCGAAGGAGAACAAACAGAGCTGGGACCTGCTCTGGCGGGAAAGGTGGGAAGACCTCGGCTCTTCAGCCAGGCAGGACATGGCAGCCCTGATCATCATTCCAATGAGCTCTGCTCACCCCTGCAACCAACTTCCAGCTGCTCACCCCTGTCTGACAGCTTTGGGAGGAGGACTGCCGTCCCAGGGGCTCCGTGGGGGATCTGAGCCACCTCGAAGGCTCTTCTTGGTTCTTTAAGCCCTTGCCGACTCCTCCTGCCGTGCTCCCTGAAGCTGCTGCGAGTGGAGTTAATCTCCGGCAGTTTAAGGAGTCGTTGAGTGGGTCTGGCGGATGATGAATGTCTAAACCATTACCGGGTGAAGCTCCATGGAGCTGTTTAAAACTGAATTCTCCCATGTAAATTTCTGCTCCATCAATCCTGATGACATGTCAAACATTGCTATTGTTTCCTGAACAAATTGGACGACATGCCCTTTCCTGCAGATTTGCCCACGAGAGCAGAACCGCTCGCCAGCTCCTCGCTTCTTTCTCCAGCTCTGCTGGCCTGCGGGTGGGGAAGGGTGGATGTGATGGCCCTTGGTGGGACAAAAGGAGACATCCCAAATATTGGTGCTTGGGGGATGCAGATGGACAGAGATCCAGGCCACGGGTATTTTTGTGTGATTTGTGTGCTAGGTGCCCACACCGTGCTGCAGCTCAGTAAATTAATCCTTTGGGTTATCCAGGCTCCCTCTTCTTGCCACTCTCCCAGAGTTTAGCTGCACAAATGTGGGTTTTTTTTAGAAATGGTCTGCGCTGGTGACAGCTCATAAAAGTACAGATGTGGACCCACGTTTTCATCCTGCCCTTTTGCAGGCTCCAGTGGGCAAATCCCGCTTTAATATTCCGGGCAGGAGAGGAGAGCCGTAAAAGCCATTTGATTGCTTCTCCAGGTGGAACCCCGAGAAACTTCCAGCCAGATGCCTTTCCTCCCCGGGCTGTGGGGATGGATGCTTGCATGCTGGGGGGGAGAGCGAGTCAGTGATTGGGAAAAGCCACGGGAAAGCAGCTGGTGCCCTGGGATTGCTGACAGCTCGGTGGGATTTGGGGTGTTCTGCAGGCGTGTGCTCTCTCGCAGCCCTCAGCATGGCTCTGCACAGGGAGTGTGTGCTGCCTCCCCAGGGGCTTGAGCAGCTGAGCATCCCTTTTTACCCTTAGAGGGGAATAAGCTTGGCAATGCAGAAACAGGTGAAGATCCCAAATTAAATATGCTGAGCGTGCGTGGTTTGGCTTTTTTTTAGCATGTTCCCTGTCACGCTCAACTAACCTGCTCCATTGCCCAGCGTTATGTCCATGATGTTCAGTTGCCAGGAAAGCCATCCAGCCGGCCTCACCTTCCACCTCCCTGGTGTAAATCAGGGACATTAATTAGCCTGGCTGGTGAGGTGGTGGATGGGGCAGAGTCAGGCTGCCCGTCCTCCTGGCTCCTCAGGAGAGGGGCTTTTTGCCTCACTGGCACTTTTGATGTCATCACAGCTTGTGGTCCAGCCACCCTCCTGGCTCCCCTCTCCCCAGGGCTCCCATTCCCTCCTCACTAACCTTCTTTTAACCTTCCTCCTTCCCTATCTTTTTTTTTTTTTTTCCCCTCGTCAGAAGAAAATTACACTTTCCCAGTGTTGTCTGTCACTGCAATAAGCACTTAGGAGTGCAATTGTATGGGGCCAAATGAAGGGAATTCGTTTTGCCCGTGCTTTCTGGTACTGTCAGACCCCCTGTAAATCATTATCTCATCACCAGCCCATCCAGGTGCATGGAAAATGCTTTTCTGGGCTCTGCTCTCGCACCAGCCACTTAGGAATGAATGGAACTGAGGGATTCACAGCAGTTGTGGGCACAGAAGTAATGGATAGGAAAAATCCTGGCTGGAGATTGAGGGCTGGCAGTGCTGAGGGTGCTTGAAGCGCTCAAGGATTTTGGGGAGAGAGGACCCAGAAAAGGGGCTGGTGACAGGTGTTAGGATGGGGGATTAACCCCAGAATGAGTTGGCTGAAGGATGCTGGTGTGGGCAGGTGGTGGGCTGACCCCCCTTCTCTCCAAGTGTTTCCATATGGAAGAGTTGCCACGCTCTGCCTGGGATGGAGCACCTCCATGGATGTCCTCTGGCAGGGCAGATGGACCCCAGAGGGACTTGTCCCCCAGGAATGGGTGCTGCTCGCTCTCTGGGCATCTCTCCAGGCAGATTTCTGCAGATTTTTTCCATTTTACCCGACACAATTCCAATGCCCACGGGAAGGAAATCGCATTGCAGCGGTGGAGAGGAAAATCAGCAAAATCAGTAGGTCCGGAAGGCTGAATCCAGCAGAGCACCCTTCGGCTGGCACCAAGCAGCAGGAGTTCACTTCTCAGCCTGGGAAAGTGTCTGGGGAGAAAAACTTAAATAATCCTGTCTGGTTTTCCTGCCTTTTGCTCTCTGTCACCCCGTGGTGTGGCAGGGGAGCAGCACGTGGGGGTAAAGGTGTGCTCAAGCTCCTACTCGGCTGTCAAGGGTAATCAAGGCCATCGATAAATCAGGAGGGTTTCAGGAACAGGCTGTGCTCCATACCACTCCTAAAATACAGCCTTTTCCTGGTATCTGGACATAAAATGTGTCTTTGACCCTGCTTCTTCACAGACCTGTTGGTCTCTAAGTAATCCAGACAGGACTCAATTTAGAAAATATACTGGGGGAGAAAAAGGATATTTTGGGGATTGCATTCCACTTTCCTCACCTAAAAATAAAATTTTCTGCTCCTTTTTCCTGCCGCCACTCATGCATATTTTATATATTCATTAGAGCAAAGACTTTAAAACACAAATAAATCTTGCTTTGCTCATCCAGAGCTGACACAGTGAGTTGTGAACACCGTCCCCAGAAGGTGCTGGTCATTTAGCCGTGACCAGCCTGCTCCAGCTCCAGCAGCTGCTGGTGGAGTAGATGCATCCCGCAGCATCCTGAGCCACTCCATCCGTGGGAATGCAGCAGATTGCACCCCCAGAAGGGCTGTCCTTGTGAAAAGCAAGACCAAAATCACTGTTCCTTGCTTTTCCAGATCTGTATTTTTACCTGGGGGGCCATTCTGAAATGTGATAGATTTTTATATTCCTCTGCTCTTGTCGTGGTTTGACATTGGCACCCACAAAAGCCGTTCACTCACCCTGCCCTGCCACAGCTGGGCAGAGGAGAGAAAAAAAAATTAACAAAGGGTTCATGAGTTGAGATAAGGACTGGGAAAAAACACTCCAAGGGCAGGTACAGAGTGAGTTTATTACTAACAAAATCAGAGGAGGATAATGAGAAGTAAAATAAGCCTTTAAAAACAACTTTTTCTTCCCCCCAAACCCTCCCTCCTTCCCACTGACAGTGCAGGGACAGGGTATGGGGGTTTTGGTCAGTTCATCACCTGGGGTTTTCTTCTTCTTGGCTCAGGGAGAGGAGGCCTTCCCCAGTAAGACCAAGGGGTCCCTCCTACAGGAGACAGTTCTCTGTGAACTTCTCCAGCATGGGTCCAAATCTCACAAGCAGCGCTCCTCCCACACCTGCTGCAACCTGAGTCCCTCCCACGGGCACACAGCCGTCCCCAGACTGCTGCAGCGTGGGTCACGCTTCCATGGGGTGCAGTCCTCCAAGGACAGGCTGCTCCAGCCTGGGAGCAGGGCCCTTCTCTCCACCGGGTCTCCCACTGGAGCACAGCCTCCTCCAGCTGCTTTTCTTTTTAAATCTGTCACCACAGAGGCGTTACCATCATCTCTAATTGGCCCAGCCTTGGCCAGCAGCAGGTCCATCTTCAGAGCCATGAGGGATTGTCTCTACCAGACACGGTGGAAGCTTCCAGCAGCTTCTCACAGAAGCCACCTCTGTGGCCCCCTGCTACCAAAAACCAGGCCCTGCAAGCCCAACACAGCTCTAGAATGCTGAGGGAAGGATTTGAGCTGTGGCTGCTTGTCGGAATCTGTGATATTTAAGTGATTCTGAGATTGTAGAAAGTCTCTGTCTTTCAGCCCCATGCCAAAGAAGAAGTTGTAATTGGCCTGTGCTGGTTTTCAAGGCTGTTTATTCTTGCTCATCTCTAACATGTTCTCTCTGCCCTGCAGCAGCTCTGTCCTGCAGGACGGTGTGCGGGGCTNTGAGTCCCAGCTTTCTGCCTTCATGGGGACAGGAAGGGTAGTCCTCAGGAATTATCCATGGAGACTTTTATTCAGGTGTGCTTCCCAGGTTAGCTTAGTGTGTCAGGGAAAGTAAGTAGGTGTAACGTTTCCCAAAGGTTTTGAGAGCAATGTTGATGGAGGGCTGTTAGCTAGAGCAGGCTGGGAGTCAGGGATGAGCAGGGGAGTGCAAACAGCCCCTGCCCTGCAGCTCTTGAGGGATAAATGGCAGCACACCAGGTCTGCAGAGGTGTTTAATGCAACGTTTCCATAAATACCTTCATTTATTAATTAAATTTTATGTTTTCCAGGCAACGGACAATGATGTGGGCACATATGGGAAAGTCAGTTATTTCTTCAGCGATGACCCGGACCGGTGAGTGTGACTGACTGGCAGGAGCTTGATCCTCCAAAATCCTCTTGTAACCCCACTAGGCAGTCACATGTGGGGTGATTAAAGGCATTGGTTATGTCCCACCTGTGAGATGCCCTGTGATTCCCTGTCTATGCTGTCTCCCAGAGCTGTGAGCTCAGCACATGCCTGGTGCTCAGCATGTTTCATTGCTTTGCTAACTTGGGACCTGCAGGCACCAGCATGGCTTGAGACAATGGTTTCACAGCGAGTTGTCGGCCCTGGAGCAACAGCTGTGGTGGAAAGTTGGGGAACATACATGGGCTGCCCAGCACAGCAGATCTGGGGGCTTCTGCACCCGTTTTCTCTGCCTGTGGAGCAGCACTGAGGGTTGCTCACTGCTCAGCTGTGTGGAGCTCTTGAAGGTGTTCTGGGACCTAATATCCTGCAGAAAAAAGCCGTGAACTTCACGCTGTCAGGCTGCTGCCTCTCCAATGTGTGGTCACCAAGGCTTTTTCCCCTTCCTTTGCTGTCCCCTCAGTTTCTCCCTGGACAAGGACACGGGTGTGATCATCCTGACAGCTCGGCTGGACTTTGAGACCACGCAGCGCTACACCCTGACCGTCATCGCCCGCGACGGCGGCGGGGAGGAGACGACAGGGCGCGTCAGGATCAACGTCCTCGACGTCAATGACAATGTCCCCACCTTCCAGAAGGAGGCCTACCTGGGGGCCCTGCGGGAGAACGAGCCCTCCGTCACCCAGGTGGTCCGGCTCCGGGTGAGGGACTGCCGTGGCTCCTCCGCTTGGGATGTGCGGGAGGGAGACAGGAGTGGGTTAGAATCACAGAATGGTTTGGGTTGCAAGAAAGCTTAGAGCTCAGACAGTTCCAACCCCCTGTCATGGCCAGGAACATCTTCCACATGACCAGGTTGCCCCAAGCCCCATTCAGTCTGGCCGTGAACACTTCTAGGGATGGAGCAGCCACATCTTCTCTGGGCAACCTGTGCCAAGGCTCCACCACCCTCACAGGGGAGAATTTCTGTCTGATATCTAATTTAAACCCCCCTCTGTCAGTCTAAAATGATCAGTGTCTGTGATGGGTTTAACAGACATCTTCCAAAGCAGGTCCCAACAACCAGTTTCCTTCTTGCATGAGAGAAGCAGGTGAGAGGAGGCTGGTTTACAGATCCCCTCAGGGCCCTGATGGGCCCAACAAGACTATTAATTCATCACCAGTCTCCTTGGGCCCAGCTTCACCTCCCATCCCCTCAGCTCTCCCTGGCACAGCTCCCATGCCCATGTATTCCCTCTGCTCACACCCTAGGCATCTGATGAGGACTCCCCTCCAAACAACCAGATCTCCTACAGCATCGTGCAGGCATCTGCCTTCCGCGACTACTTCGACATCACGGTGTCAGAAGGGTACGGAGGTAGGTGCTGGTCCTGGCACCACAGGGACACCCCTGAGCCTGCCACAGCCTGCTCCCCTGACCCCCCCACTGTGCATCCTTCCAGTGATCAGCGTGAACCACCCCCTGGACTACGAGCAGGTGGCCAACGGGGTCATCTACCTGACGGTGATGGCCAAGGATGCCGGCAACCCGCCGCTCAACAGCACCGTCCCCGTCACCATCGAGGTGTTTGTAAGTACAGTGCCTGCATTCCCCTCGTGCTTTCCCTGCAATTGCTCCATGGCAGTGCTATTAATTCATCAATAACCCAACAAGACTATTAATTCATCAATAACCCAACAACACTGTCCCACCCCATGGATGTATATGAGTGGATTCCTATTACACGTGTCTCACGTGTGTGTGTCGTACGTGTCTTGTGCCACAGCTAACCACAGGGTGAGGAGCAGAGCAGGAGCAGTGTGGAAATCCCTCTGGAGGAGGGGTTTCTGCTGGGAGACGCAAAGCATCGCAGCGTTCCTCGGGAAGATCAGATCGGCGTGTCACTTTGAGGCACATTGTGGTTTGAGGGTGTCTGCAGGGAGGTGTCAGTGATGGAGACAGTTTGGCTGATAACGTGTCAGTCTCGCAGCTGTGGGATCTCTGCCAGGCTGGCGGCAGCGTCAGTCTGGGAAGGTGAAGGAGATAAAGCCAACGACGCTGTAAGATGGGAATGAAGTCCCACGAGCGTGTCTCTCCTTCAGATCCCTCACCGTGCTCGAGAGAGGGGGAGCAAGGCAGTGCCCAGGGAGTTAGTGGTGGTTAAATACATCCTCCCCACACTGGGCTTTCGACAGCATAAACACCTCTTTTTCAAGTCCACACTTCAGTGGGTCATCTCCCTGGGTTGGGTCTGTATGCTGGCAGGGTTTAAGTAGCTGTCACTTTTCCCGTTCTCAACCAAAGGGAATTTCTCTCAGCTGGAAAAAGAAAAGAAATAAAACCCAAAAACTAGGAGGAAAATAAGGGGGAAGTGTTTTGTGACGGCACTTGAGGAACAAGAGCTGTGAGAAGGCAGAACCAGAGCGAGTGTGGAGGGAGGTGATTTTTTTCCATCCTTTGGTTCTTGGTTTTTAATAAAGAAGTCAAACTCGCCTTGTAGATTTCCCATTAGGGGACAATACGCTTTTGTCGAGGGAGCCGCCGAGTCAGAACTAACAGCGCGCGCCGCGCCAGGATCCCAGGAAATAGCACCGCTAATCAGTTTCTGCCTCACTCCCTGGCGCTGACGCCCTGCTCAGGGCGATGAGCCGGCGACTCACGGCGTGCCCGTGCCTGGAGGAGAGGGGCTGTGCGCTTGGCCGGAGTGTCAGCCACTCTCAGCATCCTTGGAGGTGGCCTGGAGTGATAGGACAAGGGGGATCAGCTTCAGACTGGAGGAGAGGTTGGATGTTGGGAAGAAATTCTTCTCTGTGAGAGGGGTGAGGCCCTGGCACAGGCTGCTGAGAGGAGCTGTGGCTGCCCCTGAGTCCCTGGCAGTGTTCAAGGCCAGGCTTGATGGGGCTGGGAGCGACCTGGGACGGTGGAAGGTGTCCCTGCCCATGGCAGGGGGTGGGAACTCTCGGAGCTTTAATGTCCCCTCCAACCCAATCCATTCTCAGGTTCGATGATACACTGGCTGTCTGAGGGTGAAGTTGTAGGGAGGAAGGCTGAGGCTCAGGAGAACACAGGAAGCTGGTTTTAGCTGGTTGGGTGGATATTGTCTTCTGTGGGACTGGAAGAGTGCTGGGTTCTGTCTGGCGTCGCTGCAGGTGCCTTGGGGAGCTTTGGAGCTCCTGTGGCTGAAGTGGGAAATGTCCTTCTTGAGCAGAAGGCAGGTGCAGGCCAGCTCTGGCCAGATGGAGAGCCAGCCAGAAGCAAACCCTGCCTCCTTGGGACTCAGCTTGCCAGGCCGTGGCCTTGCTGAGCATGGCCTGATGATCTCAGGAACATTAATGACACCACACAGCATCTGCTCTGGCTCGTGTCCACCCAGCTGGAGCCCCAGCTTAGCCCCATCCAGCTGCACTCAGCCTCTCCATTGCCTTTAACCTGCCCAGGCCTCCTGGGTTTGGCCTGGATGAGCCCCACTGATCCCTGGGAGGAGGAGAAGGAGGAGGAGGAGGAGGAGAGATAGTGAGGACATGACCAGGACAGGCAACAAGTTCTCATTACCCTCAGAGGATGCACCAGCAGAGCTGAGTGGCTCAAAGGCTGATTAAGGACCACCTGCTTACAGAAACTAAAGCAGGGGCTGGCAATTTAATTGCAGCATGATGGGCACCGTTGGCACGTGAAATTGCTTCAAATCTCAGGTTTGGTGGCAGCAGGAGCAGCTGAGCCTGCAGGTCCATCAGTGGTCTCCAGGTGGAAATCATCTCCAGGGCAGCCCCAGGGAAATGGAGAGGTCCATAACTGTGTTTTAATGTCCTGGCAGCTCTGTCCTTCCCTCCATAGGCAATTGGGTTTGGTTCATTTAAGGCAGATTCTTAACCATGTTTCAACAGCATTTAAAGCCCCCTGGGGGAGCTTTAAACCAGTCCAAAATCTGTTTTGAGGTATGTTGCAAGCAACTGCTCTTGTCTAGTTTCTCCAGGATGGCCACAGTCCCTGGCAAAGACAGGCTTGGAGGGAGCACATTGGGATGCAAACCAGCTTCCCCCCAAAAAAATGCTATGGCTGCCCTCTGTGCAAGCACCCACAACATTCCTCCTCTGGAAGGAAGGCATCCAAAGCTCAGGAGCTCCCCTGGCCACTCCAGTTTGCCTCGTGACCTTGTGGCCAGGATGACCTGGAACACTGAGCCACCCCTGTACTGCTCAGGGAGGGAGGATCAGGTCTGTGGACGATGCTTCGTGTGGTGCTTCATGTGGTGCCTGGGGCTTCCCAGGCTTGTGGTAGAGTCAGGAGCAGCTCAGAAGATGCTCCTCTGTCAGTGGTGGTGGTTCCTCAGCCCTGTGCTGGCTGGTGAGGTGATGGGGTAGTTGTTACCATCCCCACTGCAGGGCTCAGCAGAGTGAGGCAATCATCCCACTTCAGCCTCAGCTGCCTCAGAAGTGAAACGCTGTGCTCAGCCCCCCAGTGCCTCCGCCCCAGGGCCACCTTCCCCTCGCTGGCGTCCTAAACTGGTCACACCTCGAGATGCAGCCACCCAGGAGCATCCCCATACCAGACCTTTGGAGCTGCTTGACCATTTTGCCTTTTTCCCAACCAGCCTCTCGACCTTCTCTTTGCTTCAGGATGAAAACGACAATCCCCCCACGTTCAGCAAGCCCTCCTACGTGATCACCGTCATGGAGGACATTATGGCAGGTACAGGGCACACCCCTGCTCCTTCTCTGGGCTCCCAGGAGGGCCCTGAATGGGGTGGGTGATCCCTTTTGGGGAGGCAAAGCCTGGTAAAGTCTCACAGCTATGGGGCCTGGGGGTTTGGCCACTTTGCGCACGTGCAGGAGAAGGAACCCCTTGCCTGGGTGACCTGCAGGAGCAGTGTGGGGGCACAGGGCAGTCCTGGCTCATCCCAGTCCTCATTTCTGCCTCCCCCAAGGAGCCACAGTGCTGTTTCTCAATGCCACGGACATGGACCGGTCCAGGGAGTATGGGCAGGAGTCAATCATCTACTCCCTGGAAGGCTCCTCGCATTTTCGGATCAATGCTCGCTCAGGTGAGCCTCTGGACGTGCTCTGCTCTTTTCCTTTCAGCTCCCTCTTTCACCCCCACCCTTCCCTCCTCTCCCCCAGTCAGCCTGCTTAGAGTCCCACAATTTAAGAGATTCACCAGAATTCAGGCACCACCATTTGCTCAGTCACCCTGAGAGCTTCAGCAGAGGCACCTGTGGAAACTCAGCTCCTCAGCCTAAGGAAAGGCTTGGCTGTGAAGGTTCCTGTTAGTTCAGGAGCTGTCTGATCCAAAAAAGTTGCTTTTGGATCCAAAAAAGGGCCCATTTGTGTACTGTCCTGACTTTGGTTTTAACTGTTTCTTTTCTAACCTTGTCATCTCCTGTGGCTGCAGGAGAAATCACCACAACATCTTTGCTGGACCGGGAGGCCAAATCCGAGTACATCCTCATTGTCCGGGCAGTGGATGGAGGCGTGGGGCACCATCAGAAGACAGGCATTGCTATGGTGAGTGTGGGAAGAATTCCCATCTCCTTGAGCAACTGGTGTCCACCTGGGACTGTGGAGAGCTGCAGTGTTTCATTTTCACTGTGTGAAGAGCACACAATAGCTCCTGCCCTCCACACCACCCCTGCTGCGGCTCCCAGAATGACTGTCCAGGTGGTGTAGACCTTGCAATCAGCTTGCTTTCCTGAAAACCACTCACACGGGAGCCACTTGACTTTCCAGAGCCTGTGGATGTGGTAATGAGTCCTATTTCACCTGCAGAACGCTCCCTTTGTTCGGCTCCCTCTTGAGAAGGGGCTCACTCGGAGAGCCCGCAGGTGCACGTGATGATTCCTCAGTCTGTTCACGTGCTGCCTGGGTCAAGGCTTTCCAGCCAGTCTGGAGCACCTGTGCTCCTGGGAAGGTTCTGGTGGAGCTGCACCTTGAAGCCTTGTGCTTTGCCTTGCCCTTTTCAGGCCTCAGGGAACCCCACTGCTGGCAAAGCCAACAGGAAATACCAGGAGATCAAAAGCCAAGAATCCATCCTTGATGGACTTGATGACCTTAAATGTCGTTTCCAACCTTAGCTATTCCATGATTCTCTCTCTCACTGCTCATGGCATCACATTTCTTTGGACATTTCATTCGTTTGGATGCTCCTGGGATGCTCATTTGGGTTGCAGGAGAGATGTCCCACAGAACACAGAAAAATTTGTGGTTGTGCTGAGGAATAGCCCTAAAATAATTGTCCTTCCTGCCAAGGGCCATCAGGAGGTCTGTGGTAGCAGACTGGAAGCTCCCTATGGAATCTCCCAGAGATGTGTGAAGTTCATGGCTGGGCACCAGCATGGGCTGTGGAATGCTGAGATCTCCTTTGGGGCTCCAGATGGGATTGTGTTCTCCTAATAGCCTTGTTAAAAGGCAAAACAAGGGGGGGGAAAAGATGCCTCCTCATCCCTTAGAAGTTAAAGAACATTAAAACTCAGTGAGACTAGGGCAGCAGAGTAAGTTTCTCTGCTGGGATATGCACCTGGCACTCAAAATAATCACTTTTGATCAGGAACAAAGGTCCATTGAGGCGCCTTGCAAGGTCCCCAGGTGATGTAAAGCACACGAGCTGCTCGGAGTAGGGGTGGGTCAGCAATGTTCCCCAGGGACCACCGTGGTGCCTTGGCTTGTCCCTGGAGACTGTGGTGTCCAGACTGGCCTCTTCTACCACGGGGTGGCACCAGCAGCTCAGCCTGGTGTGACACAGCGGAGTGGGAGCAGAGAAGATCCCAGGAAAAGCTCCTCTAGGACCTGCTGAGGGATGAGAGCTGCCAGGGGCTCCTCTGGAGCTGCAGCCCTTTCCCTCAGACACCTGTAGAGCCCCGCAGGCTGGGGAGAAATGGGTGCTGTGGGGAGGTGAGAGACTCCCAGGCAGCAAGATGCATCCCACAGGCTCACTGCTGTCACTGGGATGCCATTTGTCACATGGAAAATGAAGACAGGTGACGCTTCAGGGCACCATCCTCACCCCTGCTCTTGTCTTCACATCTCCCACCCCCTGTGTACCATACCCTCCCCTGATTTCTCATTTATTCTTGGTTTTTTTCTGTTGCTTTTTACCAGTCACTCCGATTTTTCCTTCCTTTCCTGCCACATTCCCGCTGCATCCTCTCCCCCACTGATTTTCATCCCCCTTCCAGTGAAGGAGCTGTTTGAAGACACACCTTGTGCCCTGTGGTTGTTCTTAACTGTGGTAAACACACAGGAACAAAACCAGTTCAGCTATGCCCAAGGAGCCTTGGCTGCAAAGTTGCAGGATATTGATTTTCTTGCAGGTTTTCCCTCCAGAGGGTGAACACAGCATCACAAAACCATAGAATAATTCAGGTTGGAAAAGATCTCTAAAAGGATCAGGTCCAGCCATCCCCTCAGCGCTGCCAAGCCCAGCACTAACTCATGTCCCCAAGTGCCACAACTATTAAACCCCCTGAGGGATGGTGACTCTGCCACAGCCTGGAACACGTGTTGGGTACATCCAGGGGACATTCCAGGCCTCAGGAACCTGTGCCTCCTGCAGCAGCTCTGCTTCCCTGCTCTCTCACAGGTGAACATCACGCTGCTGGACATCAATGACAACTACCCCACCTGGAAGGACGAGCCATACTTCATTAACCTGGTGGAAATGACCCCCCCCAACTCGGACGTCACCACGGTATGTGTGAGGCAGGGTGATGGTTGGACCAAGGGTTGGCTGGAGCAGGGGGTCACCTCCAAACCGGTGTCACCACTGTCACCTTCAGTCCAGCGCCATCTTGCAGAATTCCATCTCAAAGCTTACTTCTGAGTCTCCCACTGCTGACCATCCCCTGTGTTTCTTCTCCCTGCTGGGATATTTTTTTTTCCTCTCCAAATTGTGTGGATTTTGGCCAAATCCTCCTTTTCTTAGCCTCGCCTGCGACCTCCTTCAAGGACCTCTCCGAGAGACTTTGATTTACAGCCTTTCAAGTCCCTCTGGCAAAATAAAAGAGAAGAAGAGGGGGAGGCTTCTATTCCATCACACCGAGAGAAAAATGACGGGAACAAAATGGAAAATAAATGAGGGAAAAGTGAAGAGAATCCACAAAATCATATAAGGAGGAAGGCTGCAAAAAAAAAGGGATTTTTTGAAGGGGGAGAAGGGTCTGGCAGTGCTGCCAGAGCACAGTGGTTTTCTCTCCTTCAGCCCTGCTGCTCAGCGCCAGCTTGAAGTCATCTTGCCTTTGACAACCCAATTAGTTGCTGGGAAAATAATTATTTTGTCACCGATCCGATGTAAATTCAGCTGCGGGACGAGCAGAGGGAGCTGGGGAAGTGACGAGGGCAGTGAAATTGGGGTGTTTTTAATGTAAATGTCCCCTGTAATTAAAAAGGTCACAGGGAGAGCAATAAAGCACAAAATATCTGGCATGGAGGAGAACTCCACCAAGGAATTATTCCCAGCATTCCTGATGTGGCAGCACAAGTTCCTCAACGTGCCTCTTTGTCCCATTTACTTTATTTTTCCAAAGGGTCCTCTTTTTTTAGCTGGTTTTATTCAAAAGGAGGAAAATCCAGTTTGATTGCTGCGCATTTGTGTCTTGTCGTGCCATTACCTCCTGTGCTCACAGGCCAATTTTGGGGAGATTTAACACCACAGCAGAGGTCTCGAGGGTGCAAAATCCCTGCAAATGTCATGAAAATACAGAGCTGGATGGAGGAAGAACTCCTTGCTGCTGCTGCTGGTGCAGGGAGGCCAAGCTCGACAGCAGCAAATCTCCGCGGGGACTCCCCACGGGAGAGAATTCCCTGCACTCTCCTGTAATTTTGTGCTGTTCCCCCACGGCAGGTGGTGGCTGTGGACCCGGACCTGGGGGAGAACGGCACGGTGGTGTACAGCATCCGGCCTCCCAACAAGTTCTACAGCCTCAACAGCACCACGGGCAAGATCCGCACCTCGGGCGTGCTGCTGGACCGGGAGAATCCCAACGCCCAGGAGGCCCAGCTGATGCGCAGGATCGTGGTGTCCGTCACCGACTGTAAGCTTCCATCCCACACTGGTTGTTTCAGCTGCTGAGCTGAACCTTCCCCAGCCTGATTTTGCCTTTATGGCAAAGCCTCTTCTGTTTTCTTCTCTCCTGTTTTGAGCAGGAGTGTTTCTGAGGTCAAAAAAAACGGAGTAGCTTTAAAGCTGCTGGTAAAACAAACTAGAAACGTCTCAAAATGTGAGTGCAGTCATTCATGTAGCAGCCCTGAGAATGTGCCTGAGAGGCAGGAACTCTCCCTCCCCCTCAGCTCTGCTCCACTGGCATCCCAGAAAATCAATTGAGCAGGTGAGGGAAACCGAGCTGATGGGTTTTTCTCTGGAAATATTGCCACAGGGAAACTTTTCATAGGAAAAAAGATAGATATACAAAGATAATTCTCTCTTTTCAGGACAAAGAGGAACGGTTTTAAACCAAAAGAGGAGAGACGGAGATTAGATGTTGGGAGGAAATTCTTTACTAAGAAGGTGGTGGAGCAGGTTGCCCAAAGAAGCTGTGTCTGCTTTAACCCTGAATGTGTCCCAGGACAGATTGGAGGGGGCTTGGCCTAGTGGAAGCTGTCCCTGCCCATGGCAGAGGGCTGGAATTAGATTATGTGTAAGGTCCCTTCCAATCCAAACCATTCTGGAATTCTAAGTGTCCATTGGTGGCAGATCATCCATGACAAATGAGGGCCATCCCCCCATCCTGCGCTGCTGCCTGCATAGCGGGTGAGGGCTCCTTTTTGGGGGAAAGGGGTGGAAGCAGCTCAAGCGTTAACCTTGAGACTCCATTCCTGGCCTCCACAGGTGGGAGGCCACCCCTGAGAGCCACCAGCAGTGCCACAGTTTTTGTCAACCTGCTGGACCTGAACGACAATGACCCCACTTTCCAAAACCTGCCCTTTGTGGCTGAGATCGCCGAGGGCCTCCCCGCGGGCTCCTCTGTCTTCCAGGTGAGCGTGTCCCACTGCTGCCATTCCTCATGCTGGGAGCTGCTGCCATGGCTTCTGCAAGGCGGGCTAGCAACGCATCCTCTCTCTTCTCTGCCTCTTCTCCATCTCCTCCAGCTTCTCCATCTCCTCCTCTTTGCCATCCTCTAGCAGTGGAACAGGGGGGATGCAGAAGGGGTTGTGCATCCGTGGGCTCACTCCGGGTAGGGAGGATCCTCCAAGGCCATTTCATCCCTGCATCCCCAGGGCCAAAGGCACTGGGGATTTCTGCACCATGACTTCCATGGCCGGGAGGTGATCAGGGTGCTCTCCCCACCAGGTGGTGGCCATCGACCTGGACGAGGGCCCCAACGGGCAGGTGTCGTACCGCATGCAGGTGGGGATGCCCCGCATGGATTTCCTCATCAACAGCACCAGCGGGCTGGTCACCTCCACGGCCGTGCTGGACAGGGAGAGGATCCCCGAGTACTTCCTCAGGGTGGTGGCCAGCGACGCCGGCGCGCCCGCCAAGAGCTCCACCAGCACCCTCACTGTCAAAGGTGAGACCCCACGGTGACAAACCTCGCTGGAGGAAATGCAGTTTCTGTGAGAGACTCACTGAGGCCTGGAAACAGGATCAGATCTGGCTTTGTGCCACAGGGATGGCTCCGTCCCCACAGGCTCCATGTCTGCTATCAACACACTGCAGAGATGGGCAAAATGTGGTGTTTCTGGCAGGGCTCCCAAAATTCTCTTTTTTTTTTTTTTCTCCATTCCCCCATCCCCAGTGTTGCTTTTTCTTTTGCTTCAGCATGTGATTCCCATCAGCTGCGTGCCTGGACAGCCCACGCAGTCCCAGTTCAGAGCTGGAGCCTTATTGCAAGGCCTGCCTTTAATTTAATGCCTGGATGTTCTCTGGCTTCGTGCAAGTCTAGTGCTGAAAAAGGATGAGCATCATCTGGAAATAAACTGACCCTGGATTGTCCTCAGGCCTGAGTCTGGAAAAGTTCCTGGTCTCTGCCATGCCCCAGGAAATACTGAGCTTATATTTAAGCCCCAGATTTTCCTTTGAAGGGGGATGGAAACAGTGAAAACAGTAACTTGAATTTCAGTGATGTAACGGTTTTTTGGCTGTGAGGAGAGTGATCTGTGTGTGTCAGAGGCAACCAAATACAGCCTACAGCCACTCTGCAGGCATCCCCACTGCACAAACGGCAGGGAGAGTCAGGCAGAGCATTCCCGGGGATGCTGAGAGCAGCAGGCGGGAGGTTTGGGAGCCCAGCAGAATCTGCCTGGCATCTGCAGGAGGGGCAGCCTGGCAGCACACTCAGCTCTGCTCTCTCTTTTCAGTTCTGGACGTGAATGACGAGAGCCCCACCTTCTTCCCTGCCGTCTACAACGTGTCCCTGCCCGAGAACGTGGCCCGGGATTTCAAAGTGGTCCGGCTCAACTGCACGGATGCCGACATCGGGCTGAACGCTGAGCTCAGCTACTTCATCACAGGTGTGAGCCCCATGCCAGACCGGGAACTTGGGCTGCAGGAAGGCACAGGCTGCCCCAGACCTCGGCCGGGGTGTTCTGCACTTCAGCGCTGCCTTTCCCAGCCCCTCCAAACCTTGTCCGGCATCGCCCTCTGCTGAACAGCCCCGCTTGGCTCCCGGCCACGCTGACCACTCTGCTGACCCCAGAAAAGCATGAGGACGGGCAGAACACGGCTAGGGAGCAAGGGCTGGGGTGGCTTTCATCAGCGTTTATGGTTGGAAGGCATAAATGGAATTTTGGGGCGCTTTGGTAGCCCCGTGGGCAGGTGGGGTTGGGTGGGCAGCAATGCCGCCCAGGCAGTGCCCAGCTCGTCCCACAGCTGCAGCACCTGCAGCAGGAGGCTGGGGAATCCCCTGGCCATGGTTTGACTTGCAAACTGCACACTGAGCCCTCAGGAAGAGGGTAAAAACAGAAGTGTCACCAGAGAGTCATTTTTCCCACAATAGCAGCCTGCTGTTCCATGTCATGGCCCCTCCAGCCTCTCTGCAGGTGTGTTGTCCCACAGGTACCACGGCTCACGTGCAAAGTTACCCCAGTTTGCTCCAAAGCATTCAGGAAATGATCCAGCTTTTCCTATGGCCACTGGATTTTTCCTGTGCTGTGAGGCAGGGCGAAGGTGCTCTGCCAGAGACAAGATACAAAACCATCCTTGCACAGCTTGATCCTGTGCCCAGGCCACAGAATCCAAGGAAATGGCCTCAAGTTGCACCAGGGAAGGTTCAGATTAGATATTGGGAGAAATTTCTTCACTGAAAGGGTAGCCAGGTGTTGGAACAGGCTGTCCAGGGAAGCAGTGGATGCTTCATGCCTGGAGGTGTTAAAGGTCAGGTTAGACAGGGCTTGGAGCAGCCTGGTCTAGTGGGTGTCCCTGCCCACGGCGAGGTGTTGGAACAAGATGACCTTTAAGGTCCCTTCCAAACCCAACCCAACCCAAACCATTCCAAATTTCTGTTCTCCTTGTCCTTTGCTGCAGGTGGGAACCAGGATGGCAAATTCAGCGTCGGCTTCAGGGACGGGGTGGTCAGGACAGTCGTGAGTCTGGACAGGGAGACCGTGGCATCCTACACACTGATCCTGGAGGCCATTGGTAAGGATTTCCCAGGGATCCCACTGCCACCAGCACATGTGGTGGCCATGCACGTGTCAAGCTCCCTTGCAGGCGTGTCAGAGGGGCAGCAACCTCCGAGGCTGAGCGCGTGCCTGGTGCTAACATCACACAGCCCATGTGAATTAATATGTCCCGGTTCCATCATGACTTTTGCAGAGGGTGTATTCTCCTCTCAGGTTTGCCCAGCCCCAGGGCTCTCCCTTTCACCCGTGGAAGGAAGGCCCCCTGTTCCTGAGAGGCTCCACACTGTCCAGGGCAGCCCTCTACCCAAAAATGCCAAGGCCACAGCATCGTTCCCCTCCTGCCCTTGGCTCTGTGGCTGCTGATTAACCCTGAGCCACCTGGCATAGGCAGAGGGTCCATGTGCCAAACCCAGCTTGGCTGTCATCTCCAGAGCTTTATAATGATGTGCCTGTTCACAGATGACTTGGATGTCCCTTCTGAAAGGAGAAGTAAGTGGGCTGGACAGAAATGTTGGGGACACAGCATCGCAGGTGCCACAGGGGCAGCAGCAGGGGTGCTGCACTGCCTGGGCACACAGGGCTGGATCCCCAGGGGCAGAGGGTCCTGTTGTGCCCCTCCCATGTGGATCACACTGCCTGTCTTTTCCCAGATCCCACAGGCTCCAGCTGGGTGGGTTTAGCACTGCCTGGAAATCAGGCATGTTGAAAAATCCAACCCCAATCCATGCTTCCCATCACCTCATGCTCCCTGGCAAATCCCAGAGCTGCGCTGCCATGTCCTTGTCTACTGAACATCAACCCATCCTGGTGCTCTTGGGCTGGGAGCTGAGCTGCAGCTATGGAAAATTCATCAGGCTGTCTTCATCTCCCAAATCCCTGGCCTCCAGCAGTCCCTTCACTTGGTGTATGGAATTGCAAATCCTCTCTAATGATCAGTTGCATTTCTAGCCTCACTGGGCTCCGTGGCAGAGCTTGGGAGTGGTTTGACTTCTTCTTTCAAAACAGGAAGGGAAAAACAAAACCTAGAGACCCATGGTTCAGTGTGGGATTTGAAAGCTGCAAAAAGATGAAATGTTTTCGTTTAGAAATCTTGACCCCGTTATTTCAGCAGTGTGGGCTGAGCACCACCTGTGCAAAGAGGAGGTGACTGAACCTCCCTCCCTCACCTTTCTCTCCCTGCAGACAACGGCCCCACGGGGAACCGGCGCACCGGCACTGCCACCGTGTACGTCACTGTCCTGGATGTCAACGACAACAGACCCATCTTCCTGCAGAGCAGCTATGAAGTCAGTGTCCCCGAGGACATCCCGGCTGCCAGCAGCATCGTGCAGGCACGTGGCTCTTCCCCTGGGTGGGAGGTGGGAGTCCCCCACTAACTGTGCCCTGACCGTGAGCTGCTGGAAGCCCAGGGCAGGGATTTTCTCTCCCTGTCTGTTCCCTCGGGCAGGGTGAGGTGTGTTCTTGCTCCTCCACTCCTCTGCTAGTCCAGGCTGTGAGTGCCAGGGAGAAGGCAGCAAAGAACAAGGGAAAATTAAGAAACTCACCCCATTTCTGCAGGGGCTGAGAGGAGAAAAGCCAAGCTCTGGCTACTTTGGCTCCATCCCTGCTTTCTCCCTCCTCCCAAGCAGAGATCTCCATGGGGAGGGAGAAGAGTGCCTGCAAAGAGATGCTCAGAGAGGGGGGAAAACCCTCAGAGAGGGAGAAAAGCATTTGGACTTTGCTTTCATTTTTGTTCCTCTTTGAGGGAGCGGTGGGCAGAGCTGAATGGCTCAGTGAGCACGGAATGAATGCGGGCATTCACACAGGCTTCCAGCATCCCTTCAAACCCAGGGCTCTTCTGGAGCAGGCACCAAAGGCTCTTTGCAGAGGGCCCTGGGAAGGCTCCTCCTGCCTTCAATACCTCTGCCGGCACAGGGAAAGGGACAGCTTTGTCCCTGGCTGCGGCAGGCAGGATGAGTCACCGGCAGAGAAGAAAGGAGCCTTTTGCCTCCTGCAACAAAGGTTTGCTGGGAGCCCTGTGCCTGCTCCGGGCAGCCGGTCCCCGAGGGATCCTGGGGTTCCTCATCACCTGTTGTGCCATGGCACGGTGTACCTGATGCCTCTGGGATCAGGCATCAGTCTGCAATCCCAGGATGGAGCTGTGTCCCTGCACAGGACTCCTAAAATTGAGCCGGTGTGGCAAATTGGAGGAAGGGAGGGAACTCGAGTCTGACTGGCAGCAAAGTGCCTTTTCTCAGAACCCGCTTCCCAAAAGAGGAGGATGCCCTTGGAAGCCCATGGCAAAAGAGAGGAAGCAACTGGGGAAGTTGTTTTTCCACAGAACAACATGGAAGAGAAACAGAAATGAACCATCACCCGGCTTTAGTTTAATTTACACCTTCAGTGTGAACCATTTGTACAGGAGGTCTGTCCCCTCAAATGCATCCCCGGGGTAGCAGGAGAGTTTCTGAATGTTTCCCCATCCCTTTCTCCCAAAACCAGGCAGACCAGGGCCAGAGAGCAGGAATGGGAATGCATTGACCACAGCAACCCACAGCCCACAGCATGGAGGGGGTGACAGGGACCAGGCAGCACATGGGGGGACGAGCCTCCCTCCACCTGCCCCGGAGCACAGCTCGGGGGAAACCTCCACTGAGGATTGCTTTCTACGGAGCAGGTTTGCCCTGGGCTGCCTCTCTTCAGATAGCCAGGTTGCTCCCACTCTCTTCCAGGCTGTTTGTTCAGGTGGAGCACAACTTGCACAATGTTTTCCAAAAGCAATGAAGCAGCAGGATTTTTTTGGACTGCCCGGTGGTAGCTGTGCGTGGGTGTAGTTTGGATGCCTCCACCTTCCCTGGCAGGAAGCAGTAACCTGGAAAGCATTTGGGAACCTGACATTGCAAGATCTCCTCCTGTCACCTCACAAAGCCACTGCCTGGAAATGAGTTGCTCAAAGGGTCTCAGGATACCAAGGAATGCTTGAGAAGGGAGCCAAAAGCTTGGAAAAGAGTAGCAGGGCAAGGTCACATTTTGGTGGACTCCATGATGTCCCAGTCCTGGCTGGTGGAGAAGCTTCTGGGACAGGCCAGCGGGCTCTGAGACACCAGCTGGCTCCTCCTGAAGCTGCTGATGGAGCACCTCAGGGAGCCCAGACGCTTCCAGAGCCTCAGCTGGGGCTCGCTGGCATCCACGGGGTGGTGGGGCAGGCACTCCTGGGGGCTGGAGAGGGACCAGCCCAGCGCTGCTGGCTTGCACAGGGTGACAAAGGTGAGGAGGGTGGCCAGGACCAGGAAGATGCAGACGAGCCCGACGATGATGGGCAGCCAGTCTGTCACCTCAGGGGGTGTGGCACTGGGTGGCACTGGCTCCAGAAGCCCAAGGCGAGGTGGGGTCGGAGAGGTCCCATTGCCAGAGTCCTCTGTGCTCATCTTCCCTGCAAGGTGACAGAGAGAAGTGGCACAGGTGATTACCTCATGGGAGCTGGACAGACAGCCACCCTCTGGTTAAACTGATGGATTCTTGATGTCCAAGATTCTCCCAGCCATGTTTTCAGTGGCACAGGGGGACAGGAGGTGTCCATCTGCTTTGCCAGGAGGCAAAGCACAGAGGTGGGGTTTGCACTGTTTCCTGAGTTTGGGACACTGAAGTGCAAAACCACCTGGCAAAGAAATCTACCACTATTTAGTGTGGTACTATGGCCTCTGGGAGGGCACTTTCAGGGAGCACACACACATTGCATGAAGATTTTCTGGAAGAGAGAAATATCCATGTACTACAGAAAGCTCAAAGTCCTCCCCCCAAGCTGCTGAGGTTTGGTTCTCCTCTGTTCCCCAGAAATGTGGGTTTGTTGAACTGGCTGTCATTTGGGGTTTTTGTGGTTATTCTCCCAAAGACATTGGACAGTTGGTTGAGCCTGTGCCCTGATAAGTCCCCATCAAGCTGTGGTATTGTACTAGCCCTGTCTTTATTATTTTGCAGCGGTGAAGAGTAACACCCTCACCCTACTCGTGCCAAAAATCCTCCTGCCGGGCATTTTGCTGCCCTGCTTTCAGGCTCAGACATGTCACAGGTGATAAAAACCAGCTTCCCAAGGTGCTAGCAGTGATAGCTCTTACCTAACACCTGGTGGAGACTGTCCTCTCCTTTCCCCAGCAGGCCAGATCCTCCCAAGAACATTTTGCACCCACTTTTTTTGCTCACATGCACACCCCCAGCCCCAGACAGGCTGTGCCAGAGGCTGGCATCTCTCCAGGTGGGGATGAGGAGATGAGGGCTGGGGAAATCCTGTTTGTGCCAGCAATGCCCTTGGTGCTCCAGCCTGTGGAGCTTTAAAAACAGCTCTATTTTTAAAAAAGCTTTATTTTGCTGACTTGCTTGTGGAGATGTGGGAGAGCTGGCTGGCTGGTCTGGGGCTGGGCAATCTCCTGGTAAACTGGGATTTGGATTGAGCCAATTTAAAACCAAGGTTTTAGGAGGGGAAAGGCAGAGCTGCAGGGGCTGCCAGGCTCTCTGGGTCTTGCAGCCACCGTCCCAAAGTGACACAGGTGTGTGTAAGGCAGCAGCCAAACACTCACCATAAAACATTCCCAAAAGTGGAGAGAAGACATCAGTGGCATGGTTCTAATCACTAAGGGTGTGTCAGCCTGCTCAGAGCTCGGGGGTCTTTGGGGAGATGGTGCTGTTCCCGTGGGTCAGAGCCAGGTCTGTGCCTGGAAAATGGGGAATGCAAAAACAAATGGGTCAGCGTTTGGGAGGGTGAATCCCCGTGTGTATTGCAGGCGCTCCCAGGGACTGGGGCTCTGCTCACCTCTCCACAGTGATCTTTGCACCTCTCTTCACCCCAAATGTACTTTTCTATCCTTAACCAGCTCCGTCCCTTCCCCTCAGCTTTGGGAACAGAGCAGCAATCCCAAGGACCCCCTGCTCCAGGGACAGGCTCCTCTGTGCTGCCCAGGGCAGGAGAGCCAGCAGGCAGGGCTGCAGCCTGTCCCACACCACAGGCAGCCTGAACCAAGGTTTCCACGGCTACCTTAAAGCTGGCATTTACCGACTGCATGTGGTGACCTTACATTGTTCCTTAAGAGCCAGCCGGGGGGCGTGGGCAGTTCCTTCAGGCTCTTTAATTCCTTCAGGCTCTTTTTGCTCCCTTGCTCATGGCTGCAGAGTTTGTCTTTTAAATTCACTTGACAGTGTTCCATAGAAACCCATCAGGAGGGATCACACTGATGTTTTCCCAGGCTTTTTCAGCCATGCCCTGGTTCTCCTCACACCCAGCTCCACAGAGCTTTCATGGCATTGCCCTTTCCCAGCATCACTGTCCCACCCAGGCTCCACATTCTTCACCCTGGTGGGTTAAAAGAGATTTTCCTGTCCTGGAAATCCTCCCCAGAGGTTCATCCCTGCCTGATCAGCTCCAAATCTGACACATCCCCATGAGCACTCAGGCTCCAGCACTGGCCACGAGGCAGATGAGGATCAGAGGGGAAAAAAAGAGAAATTGCGAAAGGTAAAATGCCCTTGAGAAAGGTTGAAAGGTAGAAAAAAAGAATGATTCTGGTGCCTGAGCAGCAGAGAGGGTTACTGTGCCCAGCACCAGGCACTGCTCCCTGGCCTGGCCCAGCTGCCTAGTTTGGCAGTTTTTCTATATGCTCTCCCTCCCTTTCCTCAAACTCCTGCAAAGAAAAGCCTGTTTTCAGGCACTGCCTGTGACACAGCTCCCATGAAAAGCAGCTCTCATTCCCCTCCCCAGCTTGCTTAGCAACACTTTTCCTGGGGCTCCCCAGCTTTTCCCAGTGCACTAAACCTTCCCACGGGCTTGCAGGAGGAGGTGATGCTGGGCAGGACCAACCCCGCGGCTGCCTGACCCGCCTGCTCGGGTCCCCGGAGCTGTGAGTGACGCTGCTCCCCATCAGCCTCGCTGATAAACGGCAGAGCAGCCTCCACAGGACCTTCCCCCTCTCCCACCACCGGGAGAGACGGAGCAACTCGACTGGGAAAGGAGGAGGGATGCCTGACCCCGTGCCCACCCCAAGCTTTGCATCCCCACCCATTCCCAGCGCTTTCCCCGGGCTGAGGGCAGCAGCTCTGCAGCCGGGGGTCTGTCTCGGCCCTGGGGGTGACCTAAGGGGCCGGCAGTGGCTTTGCCACGGGGGTTTGGGCTCCCTACCTCTCAGCAGCCGGCCGAGCCCGGGCTCTGCACTCCCTGTGCCTCGCCGCCTCTCCCACCTCTCTGCCGGCTGCCAGCCCCCTCCTCCCTTTGGGGAGGCTGGGACAGAGGTGGCAGCCGGGTGGGGACAGCCTGAGCGAGCAAAGCCAAGGGGCCCTGAGCCCCTTCCCGGGCTTTGCCAGCTCTGTAGTGCCCCGGAGCTGTGTCCTGCTGGAGCTGTGTCCCCTGCTGGGGTCGAGCCCCCTGGGATGCATTTCCTCAGGATTTGTCCCTGTAGGATGACTAAATGGTACAGTCGTGGGCTGAGCCCCACGTGGTGGGAGGGCTGGCACCTGCCCTCCACATGCCTGCTTCCACTTTTGCCAGAAAATCGACTTTTTTCCCGTTCTTTTATTGCCCCTCCTCATCCTTTTGTGACACCTTTCCCCCAGATGGGGCTGGGACAGGCTGGCTGTGCCTGCAGCCCGCTCTGTAGCAGAGGGATAAAACAGGCTGGAGCTCAGCTTGGCTGCACCAGGTGCTTTCCACCTGCAGCAGAAAGAGCTTTTCTCCCACTGCTTGCCCTGCAGTGCCATTGTTTCCTGAGTTTGGGACAGTTTGTCAAAGTGCCACCTTTCCTCTGGGACCTCAGCAGGTCAGACCAGCAGCAGCCAAGCTTTCCTCAGGCTGCAGGCTGGCAGGAGCATGCCTTGCTTTAGTGCAAGCTCCTGATTTTTAATAAAAAACAGATGCCTGGGCTGACCCATATCACCCAGTTTATGTACCAGAGCTTCAGGCTCGGGGCGAGCTGGGAGGAGGATGGCCCAAGGGCTGTTTGCAAGGTGCAGTTAGCTCATCCTGAAATGCACTCTCCTGGGCACAGTGGGGCAAGGAATGGCACAAAAAGCTGAAAAGCTTTGCCTCCCATCCCTTTGTTTTTCCTACCCTGGCTACATGGTAGCTTTTCCCTGTGCCATGCCAAGGCAGCTGGTCTGCCTGGGCACCGCTTGCCTGCTGTTGTGGGGCCATCCCATGGGAGAGGAGACAGCCCAGCTCTGCCTCAGGGAGCCCAGCAGGTGAAAGAGCTGGTTTGGGAGGGAGAACTCCCCCCTGTGAAAGGAAGTTCTTGGTGGAACCTGGAGTAAGCCACAAGCAAGGTATAAACTGGTCTGGGACAGGGGAAAAGAGCACGTGTGGGCACAGGGATGAGAAATCCAGATAGAGGTCAGCATTTTCCAAGTTTTCTGCTGATGCAGGGGGGCTTGGTGGAAGGGAGCAAGAGCAGTTCAAGGTACCTCAAAACCACGTGTCAGAGGAGCATCTCTGACTCCTGCAAGTGTTGTGTGGGGCTGGGGGTGAATGCCCTCACTGTTCCCACTGCACGTGCATCCTCTGCAGCAGCCTTTCCTCTTCCCTGCATAAATCTGGGTGCAAACCTTCCCGGGAAAAAGAAGCTGCTGGGTAGTATTGTAGGAAGAGGCAGAAGATGCCTTGCAGAGGGAAGCAAGGAGAGAATAAAGGCTCAGGCATTCCCTGCATCCTCGCCCTGGTGATTTGCGAGCAGCCACGCTGCGGTCGAGCTTTGAGTGCTTTGTGGGGAGTGGGTTTTGCCAAGAGAGGATGCAGGGGCTCGGTGCCAGCTGGACTGGAAGCCCTGGCCCTGCTGGTCACTGCCAGGCCCCGCTTCCCAGCTGCTGACTGCTGGCTGGGGTTTAGGGAAAGCACTGCAGTCTTGTTCAGTGACACCAGAGGGGACCCGTGCCTTGGTTTTCCCAGGGCGGATGGCAGACTCGCTCTGTGCCGGGACTGTGCGGTGCATCAGAGCCTGGGGCTGCTCCCACCCCTGCTCAGGGGCTCACAAGGACGCTCTGGGCTGGTTGCATTCACATTTCCTTTGGCAGTTTTTCCACGTGCTGCTGCTCGGGTGACTCACCAGGAATGCCATGGGCTGCGTGCCCACCAGGCACGGGAGCAGCTCCCCCTGCCCCGCTCAAATCATCCCGGCAAGGCTCCACCCCGGGCAGCATCGCCACTGGGACAAGCATTGGAATGCAGGGTGGGATTGATGGAGGCACCTCCTCCAGCACACGGACCCGTGGGATCTGTGGTGTGGTCCTGAGGCCCAGCTCCCACCTCAGTCCAGCAGCCAAGGGCTCCTGAGCCCGCTGTCCCTGCTGTCCAATGACCAGGGCAGGGTTACTTTGCTGTGTATTTGGTAAGCTCCCCAGCTCAGGTGGAGGAGAAGGATGTCCAGCTTTGGCAGGGTAGGAGGACTCGTCCTAGCTGGGAATTCTCTGCCCTTGACCTCTCCTCCTCTGCTTTTCTCATGAAGGTGAAAGCCACCGATGCGGACGAAGGCATTAACGGCAGAGTGTGGTACAGGATTGTCAAGGGTAAGTCCAGGTGCCCTTCGTGCATCAGGGAGTTTGTCCCAGGCTCTACCCAGCCTCAGGAGGTTGAGCTCACCATCCTTTTGCGCTTTGGAGCCCACAGAACCACTTCTCCCAGCCCTAAGCAAAATTCAGCTTTAGGGCTCATTGCTGGGGAATGGTTTGTCATGAATGGACAGCTAGATAGAATCCTAAAATCACAGAATGGTTTGGGTTGGAAGGGACCTTAAAGTTCACCTCATTCCAACCCCCTGCCATGGGCAGGGACACCTTCCACTCCCCCAGTATGCTACATGGCCTTGGACACTTCCAGGGATGAAGCAGCCACAACTCCTCTGGGCAGCCTGTGCCAGGGCCTCACCTTCACAGGGAAGAATTTCATTCCAAAATCCCATCTATCCCTGCCCTCTTTCAGTCGGAAGCCATTCCCACTGGTCCTGTCACTCCAGGCCCTTGTCCCAGGTCCCTCTCCAGCCCTCTTGGAGCCCCTTTAGGCACTGGAAGGGGCTCTAAGGTCTCCCCAGAGCCTTCTCTTTTCTCCAGGCTGAACAGCTCTCCCAGCCTGGATCCAGAGCAGAGCTGCTCCAGCCCTCAGAGCATCTTTGTGGCCTCCTATGGGCTCACTCCAACACGTCCACATTTTCCTTATTTGATGAGATTCTGTAGCTCCTCTGGGCCTGACCCAGGGCCAAACGCTGAGGTAGCTGAGTCTGATGTAGCCAGAGGAGATGGGGCTGAAGTTTTGCTCTATAACCTCCCTCCAAAGAGCCTCCCCAGGGAGGGCTCAGTGTGTCACCAGGATGGCTGTGGAGGCAGTGGGCGACATCCCTCTGGTCTTTTCCCTATTTCCAGGAAACGAGCACAACCACTTCCGCATCAATCCCAGCACGGGGCTGGTGATGCGAGGTGTGAGGCACCTGGACAGGGAGCAGAACTCCTCCCACGTGCTGGAGGTGGAGGCCTACAACACGGAGCAGGGGCCCATGAGGAGCTCCGTGCGGGTAAGGACCTCGCGGCCCCCGCGGCTGCACGGCAGAGCCGTTCGCGCAAAACGTTCGCCATGCTTGGTCCTTTCCAGCGCTTGCAGTTGTAGAGGAAATTAGAAAGATCTGGCATGGAAAGTCTCTGGGGACTGCTCGTGGGTAGAGAAGAGCTTGTTGTTGTTTAATTTTTCTTTTTTCCTGTGATGTTTTGGTGCTGTTAGGCTGCTGAGTGGTGCAGCAGTCACTCAGAGGGAGTCCTGCTCGCTCGGTGAGATGCTGCTCTGCTGCTGGGAAGAAAAGCTGAGCCTCAGCCTGTTGAAAACTGTGTGTCCTGGCCAGGCACTATTTAAATAATCCAGGACCCAGTGGTGACAGTCTTCAGCTGCGGCACAGCAGCTTCCCACGGTTCCCACAAACCCAGCCCTCCAGTTGCATCTATTCTTAGACCCAGTGGTGGGGTGGGCTCTGGCTGAGTGTGAAGTGCCCCCAGCACCAGCAGCAAGCAGAAAACCAGGAGAAGGAAATGTGTTCCCTGGGGAAACAGCACTGAACTTGGAGCAAAAATTTCCCAGCAAGTCTCCAGCGTTTCTGTGTTGCGAGGTCTCCAGGGGTTTGATCAGGGGAGCCCAGAGGATGGAGGAATTAATGTACCCAGTGAGGGAAAGACTGACTCACTCCGACCCACAGGGCTTGTTTAAATCTCTGATGTTAAACCCTTCGTGTTCACTCTTCATCACGTGGTGTTTGAAGAAGAGGTTGTCACAGCATCATGGAATGGGTTGAGTTGGAAGGGACCTTAAATCTCCCTAATTCCAACCCCCCTGCCATTGTCAGGGACACCTCCACTAGCCCAGGTTGCTCCGAGCCCTGTCCAGCCTGGCTTTGAACACTGAAATGTTTCTCCATGAGCACCACGAAGGGTTTGTTTCCCAAGCTCGCCCGGTTCACGCGGGGTTTCTCCGGGGCTTCCCAGGTGATCGTGTACGTGGAGGACGTCAACGACGAGGTGCCGGTGTTCACCCAGCGCCAGTACAACCGCCTGGGGCTGCGGGAGACGGCGGGAATTGGGACCTCGGTGGCAGTGGTCCGGGCCACCGACCGAGACACAGGTGGGAAGGGCGGGGTGGGAAACACCTGGTGTGGAGGAGGGCGGTGAGATCAGCCACTGCACGGATCCTGCCTTGGCTGGGCTGAAATCCCGTGGGATGGGCTCTGCTGGGGGAGGTGTCAGTGGTGCCTGCCTCTTCGGGGTGCTTGGTCCAGCAGCACCACGGTTCCTGCTCCCTCCCCAGGGAACGGGGGTCTGGTGAGCTACAAAATCGTGTCGGGCGCGGAAGGGAAGTTCGAGATCGACGAGAGCACGGGCCTCATCACAACCATAGAGTACCTGGACTACGAGACCAAAACCAGCTACCTGATGAATGTCTCTGCCACGGACCAAGCGCCCCCCAACAACCAGGGCTTCTGCAGCGTGTACGTCAGCCTGCTGAACGAGCTGGACGAGGCCGTGCAGTTCTCCAACAGCAGCTACGAGGCCGTGATCATGGAGAACATCCCCCTGGGCTCCGAGGTGCTCCGCGTGCAGGCTCGCTCCATCGACAACCTCAACCAGATCACCTACAAGTTCGACCCCAACACCAACCCCCAAGCGCTCTCCCTCTTCAAAATCAACGGGATCACGGTAAGCAGCCACAGCCTGGTCCCTCCTGGCTTGTTTGGGCACTGTGAGCTTTGGTTTTGGTGGCCAGCACAGCTGTTGCTCATGCTTGGCAGGGTGTGATCACGGTGAAAGGCCAGGTGGACCGAGAGAAAGGGGATTTCTACACCTTGACAGTGGTGGCTGATGACGGAGGACCGAAGATTGACTCCACAGTGGTGAGTAGCTTCTCCCAGTTTCCCCACCATCCGCTGTCATCTCCCTCTCCCAGGACAGCCTGTCCTAGCTGAGCTTTCTGCGCCAGCTGCCAGGGTGCAGAAACCCTGTTTTGGGGGAAAGCCTGCTAAAACAGTTTTGAAGGAGGTAAATATAGGGGCCTTGAAATACTCCACAGTGGTTTGTGTTTCAGAGGGTTATATTTAGCAGTTTCACAGGCAGCCGGGCAGGGGCTGATTTGCATTTCTCTGCTGGGTGCAGGGCCAGCCCGTGGGTGCTCTGCTCTCTGTACAGCTGAACCTCTCCCAGGGTGAGGGGCAGATATGCCAACCTTAGCTAGAAAAAAACAAAGGGATGCCCCAACACTGGAGCCTCCAAATTGCTGCAGAGGGGTACCCATGACCCCTGGCACTGCTGTGGTAGGATGCAGGGCTAACCCACACTTCCTCATCCCTCACTAACTCCTCATTGTTTGTGTTCTCTGTTTCTCCCTCTGCTTTCCTCCAACAGAAGGTAAGCGTGTTCGTTGTGCTGGGGACCAGAATCCCTCCCAAGGTCCACACTGAGGGACTGGAGCGGAGGTCTCCAGCCCTGTGCCACCAGCACCAGCCTCCCCGCCACCCCCAGGACGTGGGGCAGCCCCGTGAGCCCCCCTGCTGCTGGCGAGCAGAATCCTGGCTCCCTGATCCGGCACTCGGGACAGCAGCTGCCGGATCTGCCGCAGGGGCTGAATGAGCTCTCCCTGCTCCTGGCTCTCAGTTTTGAATTCAGCAGCAACAATAACTGAATCACCCCAGGGCGCACAGCTCGCTCCCCAGCTTCCTCCCGGGATGTTGTCACATTCAGCCGGGCCGCACCTGGGAGCTTGGGGCACCCATAAATAAATCCCCGGGAACAGAAAGGCTCTTCCTCTCTCATTTCTGCGCTGCCCTGCAACACTTTGATTACAAACTCGATGAGAGCATTTCCTCTGCCTAATTGTGGCCAAGGTAGCCAGGTCCCCTTCGAGCATCTTGTGCCTTTTTCCAGGAGAGAGCTCCGGTCTCCTCCACACCCAGCTTGCCCTCGTTGAGTTAGACACACTCAGCTCTGCCTTCTTTGTGCCCGTTGAGCTTAGAGCAAATCCTGCCTGACCCTGCTGCTGTGAGCATGGATGAAATCACTGCTAGTGAAAAGCTTAGCAGGAAAGAGTCACCCTGCAGCAGCCCGAGCTGCTCTGTGCCTGGCTATTTGAAGGATAAAAACCAGAAGATGTGCCACAAAAAAATACACTGCTTGAGAGATGCAGCAGCCTTGCACTGTTTTTGCAGCCTCCAAGTGTCCCTCCTCCTCCACCTCCTCCTCCTCGTCCTCCTCCTCCTCCTCCTCCTCCTGGGCTCAAACAGCTGCATCATTCCCACGGGGGATGGATGACACGCTGTTGGCACCTCAGAGGGGNACGCTGTTGGCCCCTCAGAGGTGTGTGGTGTGTTGGTGGTGTGCTCAGGTGTCAGGGTGGCTGTCGATGCCGGCTGGGCAGGGGTCTGGCTCCTGTCCCTGCCCTGAGCCCTGTGTCCCCTCACAGGTGACCATCACAGTCCTGGACGAGAACGACAACAGCCCCCAGTTTGACATCACCTCTGACTCGTCTGTCAGCGTGGCCGAGGACTGCGCCGTGGGCAAGAGGGTGGCCCTGGTGCTGGCCCGAGATCCAGATGCAGGCAGGAATGGCCAGGTAGGGAGGGAGGCATTTGGATGATGCTCTCAGGTATGTGGTGTGATTTCCTGGGGTTTTCCTGGGCAGGGCCAGGAGTTGGACTCGATGATCCGTGTGGGTCCCTTCCAGCTTCTGTGAGGCTGTGTGTAGTGTTTCACTGACACAGAAATCCCCCTGCCAGCATCCTCCCAGCCCCTTCCCTCTGTGTCCCTGTGAGAGCAAACTCTGGTCATTAATGCCAGTGGTTTTGGGGAGGTTGTGCAGTGAGTACCAGGAGTCCTCGGGCAAGGCAGCAGGAGAGGTAAAGCATCGTCCTTGGGCTGTCTGGGGCAAAGAGCTCTGTGGGACAAGTGTCAAAAGGAGCCCTGCAATCTGAAAACCAGCTGTGGCCTCTCCCGCCATGGGGGCCAGCAGCAAAGGCCTTGGCAGGCTGAGCAGGAAACTCTCTGACATTTGTTATTTTCATTACCCTGCAGACGAGCATTAATGAGGTCCCATCACCCTTAATAACAAAACTTTCTGGCAGCATGGGAGCTGCCAGGGGGGTTGGCCTTGTTTGCTTTGGGGTGGCTGCAATAAGCCAGCACACCTGTGGATCCCACTACGCTGGACTTTTTCAAAAGCTGAGGCATGTTGGGGGGATGCTGGATTTATTTTTGTAGGGTCTCCTTTCCCGTCTTCCTCCTCAGCATCACTGCCTGCCCTGGTTTTCTTTCCCTGTGATGTTTCCAGGTGACTTTCTCGCTGACGTCAGGGAATATTGGCCGGGCTTTTGAGATCCGTACCACCAACAACACCTACGGCGAGGTGTTTGTGGCACGGCCGCTGGACCGGGAGCTGCTGGATCACTACACCTTACGGGTCAGCACCAAACCACCCCCCTCACGCCCTGCGCTTCTGGTTTGAACACCGAGGCTGTTTGCTAGGAGCCGTGAGCTTCAAAATAGCACTTTTTTCCTCGGAAATCCACCCCTGATCGCAGATCCAAGCATCAGATGGCGGCGTTCCCCCCCGGAGGAAGGAGCACGTTCTACGAGTGAACATCCTTGATGTCAATGACAACCCCCCTGTCATCGACAGCCCCTTCGGCTACAACGTGAGCGTGAGCGAGGTGAGCACCCAGCTCCTCTCCTTCCATCCTCCCAGGGTCAGGTCTGACCACAAGGCAGCTGGGGACAGCGGAGTGTCCCTTGCAAACCTCACCTTGGGTCATTGAAGTATTAGCGGCCCCATGCAAACCTCATCTTTGGTCATTTGCTGGTTGGCGGCCCCTTGCAAACCTCACCTTGGGTCATTGAAGTATTAGCGGCCCCATGCAAACCTCATCTTTGGTCATTTGCTGGTTGGCGGCCCCTTGCAAACCTCACCTTGGGTCATTGAAGGATCGGTGACCCCTTGCCAGCCTCACCTTGGGTGATGTAAGGGTTGGTGACCCCTTGAAAGCCCTCACTGGTGATGTACTCCTCGTTTTGGGCTAGGAAAAAGCTCTACGAGCAACTTAAGCCCGTGGGGCTGCAGGGACCAGCCGGAAGGAGAAGTGGCTACACACCCATGGAAATGCCACCAAAGTGACACAAGAGACGGTGCGGTGCAGAATAAGAATGGCTTTCAGGAAGCAGCTTAGCAAGGGCTAGATAATTAAGCAATAAAACACAATCAGGCATGAGAAAAGACAAACTTATTTCCTGACAGTTTAATTCCTGGACTGAGGCAGGGGGGGATTCTCAATTTGGTGATGAAAAATGAAATATGAGTAATAGCCAGTGCCACTTAGCTGTGAGGAACTGCTGCTCGTGATTCATAGCTTAGCATTAAGGATATTGCCCTGCTAAGGTTTTCTTATCTATTTAATACATGTTCAGAGCAGGTTGAAGAACAGAATTTCTGTTTTGATTTTCCCCATAATGGGACTATCCAAAAATAATTAGCCGAGCTCTGGGTCCATTACACGGCCTTCACCTTTGCACACGCTGTGGGTTTTACGCTCTTCCAGGCTGTGCCAGACTAGATAAGGCCTAATGTGCAGCTTTCTGCTGAGCTGCCGGGTGTTGGGGCAGCGAGTTTGGAGCCTCGAGCACATCAGTGCCCTCTCTATATTAGAGTGACATTATTAATTAGGTATTTTATACGCGATGAGGCTCGTGGGATTTATGTCGCGTATCTCCGCAGAACGTCGGCGGTGGCACGGCGGTGGCCCAGGTACGCGCCACCGACCGGGACGTCGGCCTCAACAGTGTCCTCTCCTACTACATCACCCGTGGGAACGAGGACCTGACCTTCCGCATGGACCGTGTCACCGGCGAGATAGCCACCCGGCCCTCGCCGCCGGACCGCGAGCGCCAGAGCTTCTACAGCCTCGTGGTCACCGTGGAGGACGAGGGCAACCCCTCGCTGTCGGTGAGCCACCAAAATGGGCCTTTCTGGGGCAGGATGGGGCTGGGCAGCGCTGTGGGAGCGAGCTTGGCACTGAGTGTGGGATGTGAAAGGGGAGAAAAGGCACAGGGTGTGATGTTTCGGGGACTCGGGGTCCAAACCTGCTGTGCGCAGATTTGGTTCAGTCTCCTTCGATGCCTGGTTGTGCAGGACCCTCCCTCATAGTCGTTCACGAGGCCTCATCCCCCATCTCCAAATGCAAAAAATATGAGCATCCCTACGGGGAGGTGTGCTGGCTGCTGCTGCCCTGCTCACAGGGTGCTGGGTCTGGAGGGGCTCCAGACACTGCCCACCCATCTCAGCACTGGGAGTGGCTGGAGCAGCAGCTCAGCCACAGTTCCATTCACCATTCACCAAGACATGCTTGTCTGCTGTGGTCCTTGTGAATGAGAAGAGCTCTGGTCATTTTGACAAAGGCCTGGAGTGCCAAGCAAGGGGGAATGGCTTCAAACTGAGAGGGGGTTGCTATGAGACCCCACTCATCATCCCATGGTCTAGGGAAGTGACTGTTTTGCTTAGGTTGCTGTTTGTGCCTCTGAGGATGACTCAAAAAGTCCAAAGAGCAAATACCATGTGGGCCATTTTCCAGCTCTGACTCCCTTCTAACCCCACGTTTCTGTAGAGAGGTGGGTGAGCACCCACACGCACAAATGGTGAGATGAGCTGACACCTTGTGTGACACTCTGCCATCCTTCCTGCCCCTCCACCTGCTATCTCTCACCATCTCTGTGCTCTGCCCACAGAGCTCTGCCTGCAAAGCCCTGCTCTACATTTTGATGAAACAGGTCACAGCCAGCAGTGCAAACTGTGGCTGTGATTCTCACTTCAGGCTTTGCACTCTCAGCTCCTCCCTCCCGGTTAGTTCACACTCCAGCTTCTGCATCACCATCTTTTCCATTAGTTGTACTGCCCCTGAGGCTTGAACCTAGCTAAGTCTCTTCCCCCAGAATGAGAGGAGGCTGTGCTGTGGCTGCAGCACGTGATGCCACCAGCTCCTCCTTGTCCCCATCACTGTGGGAGCATCGCTGCTCCTGGCGTGCTGAGGAATGCCGTGTGCTGAGCTGGCAAATCCCGTTCCCGTGGCAATGGCCGCTTCCCTTCCCGGTGCCAGCGGGGACAAGTGGCACAGCTTATCACTCCACGCTGCCCAGGCAGTGTCCCAGCAGCCCTGCCCGTCCCCGCAGGCTCTGCTGTGTGCCCACCATGTCACGAGCACACGTCATGCCGGCAGCAACAATGCGACTCCCAGGCACACAAAGTGCCCGGTGACCCAATTCCTGAGGGGAAAGAAGAGTTTTGGCCCTTCTCGGAGCTCGAGGACACTCAGCTCTTGTGAAAGGCTGTCGGGCGTGGTGCTGGGTGCCCGCTGGCCTCACGCCTGCCTGGGGAAATGATGTCTGTCAGGGGCTTGCTGCCTGCCAGAAACTGGGTTTCACAAGGAGCTGCAGGCTGATGCAACAATGCACAAAAGGGGGTGATTGTCTGTAATTTGTACATCCACCCATGGGTTTCACCAGAAGGTCTGGCCTTCTCTGTGCTGGAGAGGCAGAGGAGACGGAGCTGAGAGAGGACTGGGAAGTCCTCACTTGGAAGTGGTGATCTGGGATACCCAGGACAGCAAGGGAGCAGGGAAGACTGGCCAAGAGGAATCTCTTGGGAGCTGGAAATGTGAGGACAAAAGGGTAAAATGCTGCTGAAAAAATAAAAATATTTTCATTTTAAAAAAAAGCATTGCAGGAGAGAAAAACACCTTCACAAGCTGGTGAGCTGCAGCTGGTAGGTGTGTGGGAATTGCAGGAGTCACCTGGGCGCTGTCTGACCCTGGGGCAAGCCAGCAGCTGCACCTCCCCAAGGGCTGGCCCTGCTCCAGAGTGGTTGGGATGCTTCCTGCAGGAAGGTCTCTGCCCAAGGAAGTTGCAGCACCCCTGTGCACTGGGACAGGGACCCTGCTGGCACCCACAGCCCCAGGCACTGCTGGCTCCAGCAGGCAGGGTGGATCCTCACTGCCCAGATGTTGGTCTTGGAGCTGGTCAACTTCACCACAAGCATCTGTGTCATCTTCTCCACGGAGCTGGGGGCCGAGGTGTGGGGCCAGCACCCCTGTGCCAGGACTCTTGCTCCAGAATGCATGGAAACCTGGGAAGCCTTTTCTTCTCTCTCCTAAAAGTCTTTAGTTTTCCTTCTGGAGGGAAAACTGATGCCACTCAGTGCCCCAACATGCCACACCGGAGCCTCTGGCAGAGAGCTTAGCTCTGCCTTCAGCACCAGGTATCCCAAAAAAGGGGTTCCTGCCACACAGAGCAAAACCTGTTTCCAACAAAGCTTCATTCTGTCATCAAGCAGTGCATTTGTTGGGGAACACAGCGACTTGGAGAGGGTTTCAAAGCCGTTAAGACCTGCAGGCAGGCAAAACCCCGGCGTGCCTTTCCAGCTGGAGCTGCTGAGACAGGGAGAAGGAAGTGCTGGAGGCACCAGGTGCTGGATTCCCCAGCAAAGCTGGGAAGGGGCTGAGCCGTGGGTGGCAGTAAAGCACGAGTCCCGTGCTCAGGCAGTTCCATCCGTGGTGGTGTGGATGCTGTCTTCTCCTGCATCCCTGAACCACCTTGAGGGTGCTCCTGCTGAAGCCGGTGCTGGATTAATCAAACCCTGCAGCTCCCCAGCCCGTTCCAGAGGCAAACACTGCTTCTTCCAGCCACGTAGTGTGGAAATCTGTGTGCTGCCAGGGATGCTCTGCCTGGCCACACTGCCTGGTGCAGCTGTTGTTCAGGTCTGACTCCGTTTTGCTGTGACTAATGTTTATGTTTGTCTCGTGGCCATCGCTTTACCCACCTTACAACGAAAAGAGAAACAAGAGAAAAAAAAACCAAACAAAAACAGACACACTGAGTAACAGTGTCTGCCACAAGGTTTGATATCATCACCGGGGCTGAGTCATGCTGGAGCTGTAGTTTCTTTTGGCTAGGCAGTGCCAGATGCTGTTGTTCAGATGCTGCACATGCCCCCAGGGCACCACAGAGTCCTCTCACAGTGGCCCCAGCGCTGGCTGCTCTGGCCGTGCTGGCCCCAGGAGNCGCTGCACGAGCAGCCACGTCCCCCAGGGCACCACAGAGTCCTCTCACAGTGGCCCCAGCGCTGGCTGCTCTGGCCGTGCTGGCCCCAGGAGGGCAAGGGGAGGCCATCCATAGCATTTCCCACTGTGCCCCCCATGCCTGCACCTCTCCACAGGGGCTCCCAGCCACCTCACAGGAACATCCTGCAACACCCTCCAGATGAACTTCCTAACTGACAGGCATTAAAAAAAAAAAAGAGGAAAAAACCCAAATGAAAACCATAAACATCCTTTTTTCCTTTTAATCAGCACTGATAATGAAACAAACAGAAAGATAAATTGCCCTGATCCCAAGCCAAGGATAAAACTGCAGCAGAAATAAGGCTCCTCCCACCATGCGTTCTGCTGAAAGGCAGCAGCATCACAAGTCCATGGCCATTTCAAAAGGCTGGTAAGGAAAGAAGGCTCTGGTGGCAGCAGGGAGCCTCTCCCCTTCCTGTTTTGCAAAGAAAAACGTAGTACAAGGTTGGCTGGTGATCCTGTTTTGTTCCATGCTGAATAAAGTATTTTACCATCCACTCCCAGAGAGGATGTTCAGTCAAGGATCCAGAAACGTGTTGATGTTGCAGAGCTTAGACCCTGGCAATAAGTTAATCCTCAGGGAAGTCTGCAGGTGCAGGACATCCTTCCATCCCCACATCCTCAATTTCCAGCTAGTCTGTGAAATGTGAGCAGTACAGAGCCACGCACTTCTCCATGGAAACAGGTAGTTAAAAGTCGAAATCCGAGCAAGAGAGATTCACTTCCAGTCCCAGAGCAGTGGCAGGGTGGGAGACGAGGGCAGGGATCCTGCACACAGCTTCATTTCTTAAGGCACTGCTGCCCCTGGCCCTGCCACCCTCCCGGGGCTGTTGTCTCGGTGAGCATGGCTGCTCTGCAGGATGTGGTTTCCTCTGGGGTCTTCAGGCTTTCAAGGAATTTGGTGAGTCAGGAACAGGATCTGGAAAAGGCAGAGCAGGGATATTAGTGCAGCTTACAGCTGGAGGGATATTATTCCAGGAAGTGACCAAACTCTGCTCCTGCATGGAAAACAGAGGGTTTAGGTCCTTCCCATCTTTCAAGCCAGGGGACTTGATGTCCCACACACCACCAAGGTTCCCGCTGATATTTAACCCCTCGCTTTCCCCTTTCCTTCCCACCTCTCCCAGAGGGGCTCAGCATTGCCAGTCACTCACCCAGGGTGGGGAAGAAGCAGTCCCCGGGCCCGGGGGGGGACAGGGGGGTGTTGGGCTCCGAGAGCAGGTGCCGGCCGGACTCCGAGGGCAGCCTGCTGGCCACGTAGGACAGCTGGGGCCGGGGCCGGGGCTCCGCGCCGCCCGACGGCACCGCCTCGAACACCGGGTTTTCAATGCCCTGGGCGCTGCTGTGGGACACGAGAGGCGTTTGCATCTTTATTTCAGGAGAGTTTTTTTATCCCCAGGGGTTTGGCTGAGCGTTGGGAACGAGCAGGAAGGGCAGGGAGCAGGTTCAGGCCATGGCATCTCAGCTGAGAGGAAACGGGGAGCCCAGTGCGGGGGGGGAAGTTCAGCCAAAGTGGTTTCAGGCTCATCCTGAAACCTGCTCGGGGTGCAGGGAGATGCAGGCCCTTGGAAAAGGGAAGGAGGCACTTTCCACGTGGAGAGAGGGAAGAGAAACAGCGATTTCCCAGAAAGGGAAAGGACTTGGGGTGTGGGTGACACCAGCACCCCTTTCACTATGCCGGGCTGAGGATATGTGCTGGCTCCACAGGGAAGGAGGAAAGGACAAGACCTTTGCAGGGGCTGGGATGCAGCTGCAAGGGCGTGTGCGGAGCTGGGAGCTCGTGGGTTTCCTTACCTATCCATCCTGACGAGCTCGTGGGCACCTGCCAAAGACAAAATGTTGGGGTGAGTGCTGGCAGCACAAGGCCCAGCATCAGGCCCAGACCCGCTGCCAGGGCAGCGTTCTGGTGTCTCATCCACCTCCAGGTCCTCCTCTCCCTTTGCATTCCTCCCTCCCTCACCTGCTTCTTTAGCCCCCTGCTTTGCTCCCAAACCTCCTTCTCTGCAGCCCTGCCCTCTCCCACCTTGTTCACTCCCCAGCCCAGCTTCCTCCCACACTGAGAGCACAGGCTCCAAAGAAGGGGAAGAGACACTTCTGCAGGCGTGGGGTGAAGTGAGGTGCAGCTGCAGTCTGGCCCCACTCGTGCCCAGGTGCACTCACCACCCACCTGTGGCACCATCCTGGGGCTCTGCAAACACCACCTGGCACTTGGCTGCCCCTGTCTGGCTGGGCAGCACGGGGTTAGGCATTCCCTCACCCCCAGATCCCACAGCCCATGTTACTGGGCTCTGCTGGATGCCTGCCTGGCCATCACCCTGAGCTGAGATGCTTGAGTTTTGGCCCAGACTGTGCTCAAGGAAGGTGCTAGGTGGAAATAACCTGGTCCATGACACCTGAGAGGCAAACCCCCCTGGATTTTGACTGCCCTCTGGGGTGAGGGAGCATCCAGGTGATGCTTTGCAGATGGAGGTGGGAGCTGCAGCCCAGGCACTGCTGAAGGGGTGCCTGAAGGGGGTGGCTGTCGAAAGCACAGTTCCCATTCTCGTGGCTGGCACTGTGCCCTCCTGCTGCTGCAAAAACCACTTCTCCAAAGGGCTCCTGGGAGCTGCAGAGCCGCCCACTGAGCTGGGAGAGGAAAACCACAGGGCCCCCGCTTGCCCAAGGGCTGATGAAATGGCTCTGCCAGTTAAGGTGGTGCCCCTTTCTGCTTCATTACCGAAATCTCTGGGAGCCAAGCACGGGCAGGAGCTGGCAGCCAGCACAGCCTGGGGCTCCCGGGCTGGGGCAGCAGAGGGGAGACCTGGCTTGCTGCAGTCCCATGGCCACACACATGTCAGGGTCTTTTTAAAGAGGAGGGTGAGAAAAAGTGCAAATAATGCTTTTCAGTCACTTAGAAGGCAAAGCTTCTGTTTCAGGGGTGCGGTGGAGGGAGGGATGAGTAAATGTGATGGCTCTCACAGTGGATGTGGAGGAAAGGGCTCAGCAGTGACCATGCTCACAGTCTCAGAGCCTCCAGCACGCTGCTGGTGTCCCCTCCTCTCCCACACTCCTCACCAGCAGCCTGCAGGCATGCTTGGTCCTTTCCAGGACAGCTCTGCAGGAGGCACCTGGCAGGGCCCTGTCTCTGGGCCACCTTACACCACCCCTGTGGGGCCTGGGGCAGCCGAAGCAGCTGATCCCAGTGGGGCACATCCCATGCAGCCTTGCCAGGCTGGGGCAGCCCAGGAGGTGAGATGGGTGTCCTGGTACATACGTCTGCTGCTGGCAGCTTGTCTCTGCTTGTAAATGAGGAGCAGGATGAGGGGCAGGCAGAGGATGCCCACGATGCAGGCGCCCGTGGCCAGCGCGGCGGCCGTGATATCTGCAACAGAAGAGTGCAGAGATGAGCCCTCCCTTCACCTTCCCTTTCCTTGGCTTCCGCAGGCCAAAATCACAGGATTGTTTAGTATGGAAGAGACCTTAAAGATCGTTAAGTCCAGCACAGGGCAGCCCCTTGTTGCCTCAGAGCTGATGCAGTGTGGCTCCCACACACACAGGATTCACACCGGGATGCGTTGCCAGCTCTGGAGATAAGCTCTGAGGCATCCTGTTAGAACCCCAGCCAAGGTCCTTCATTGCTGCAGGACATCCCAAGGTTTCTGGTCTTCTAGGTATGAGTAGAGAAGCCCTGATAAAGGCTCCCAGCAACTCTGGAGTGCTGACTCTGACCCACTGCCAGCCTCAAAGCGCTCGGGCATCAAAGGGCTTGTTACCCACAGCCTCTGCTCATTAATGTGCCCCCGGAGAATGTCACCCACAGAGGCTCCCAGAAAGGCTGGCAGCCTGCAGGCACATCTGTGGCCATCAAGGTAATTGTGGGATGGCTCATGGTGAGGCTGAGGGCTGCTTAAATCAAGGGCAGGTTCAGCTCCTCTCCTGCACATCCATCTGAGGAAGCGCCTTCTTTCCCTGTGTGTCTGTGTTTTAGGAGGGGACATTTTTCTCTTTTTTCCTGACAGGGCAGGATGTCCCAGCACTTGGGACTGAAGGTTAGGGACAAGAAAGCACAGCTCCTGGGGACCAGGAACTGCTTCCCTTGTCTGGGCATGCTGCAAAATAATTTTAGCCAAATCTGCCCATTTAGGAGGCAGCATAGGGGGACAGACAGAGTGACCCAGCAAGAAACCAGCTGCACAGTAAAGCATGGACATCTCCATGTCTAGACACAGCTCTGGGGGAGCCCCACTATGTCTGAGCACTCAAGCAAGGTTTGGGTTTCCCCTGCTCGAGGCAGAGGTGGCTCAGGCTCGGGGTGTAGGAAGAGGTTCCTGCAGCTCTCTGCCTTTCTGTCCCTTCCCGTTTGCTCGTGGCAGCAGCCACTAAATCCCTCTTGTGGGAGGGGGCTCAGGTGCTTTAGAACAGCAGGGTGAGTGATCTCCATGGGCTTCAGGACAGTCAAGTCCAGGTGATGGGCTGAAGAAGGCTTTCCTTAGCCTGGGGATGTGCCTGTCATGCACACCCTGTTGGAGCAGCATTGGAAACCACCCTCCCACACCCGGCTGGGAGGTTGCATGTGGGCACTGGTGTGCTGGCAGTGATCCCTAGGGAATGCATGGGCCAGGATGGCGAGCAGCACATTGGAAAGAGGGGATTTGCCCTTTACCTTTGCCGCTGGCAGTGTGAAATGTGCAGTTTTGAAGCCCTCCTTTGCCTGCAGAAGAGAACAGAAAAGCTCAGGATTCCCTCAGGTCCCACAGAACTCCCGACCTACTGGCTGCCCTTGCCTTTTCTCCCTGGTATTGAGAACATCATCCCAGAGCAACCCAAAGCAGGAGTTTAATCCTGGGAAGTGTTCACTGAGATCCCTGCTGCAAGATCCCCTTTATCCATGGCAGCAGGGCCCATCCCTGACGGTGCAGCCTCTTCTTTTTTTTTAAGTCTAAAAGAAAAGCTATCTAACACTGAAAATCAAGGCCAGGAGATGCCTTCCCCTCCCTCATGCCTCTCCCACTGGGCTGCTGTCCCAAGGTCATCTGTGAGCCCTCACCCGGGCTTGCACCACCAGCCAGCTCCTTTTAAGCTGAGGCTTGTTTTCCTCTCTGCCAGAAGGAGGTTGAAGAAGATCAGTGAAACTATGTACCATGGATTTTATTGCATTCCAGCCTCTCGAGTTATTAAGAGTTATTATTTTTTCTGGGTTTTTTTTAATGTTTCATTGCTCGCAAGCTCTAACTCAAACCTTCAACATCTGCTGGTCTTTTAAGTGCCCTGCACTTCCAGCATCAGCACACGCTGCCTCCCCAGCCCCAGCGCTGCATCCCCCACCTCCCCTTCCCTGGCACTGCGCCCTGGCGTGGCTGCAGGGCTGGCAGGGCAGCCTCACCTCGCTGGATCTGCAGCTCCACAAAGCCATGAGCCACCTGCATGGTGTGGGGCTTGCCGTGACCTTCCCTCCTGACCTCCACGGCGTAGCAGCAGTAATTCCCGCTGTCCTGCAGCGTCAGGTTCATCACCACGATGTGGAAGGCGCCGTGGTGGTCAAGGACAAACTCCACGCCGTGGTGGCCGCCTTGCCGCCCGAGGGGGGGTTTTTGGGAGGCGTTGCCCGGCAGCTCGTGGTGCCTGCCGAGGTCGTGGCGCAGCTCCTTGTCGGTGACGTTGCGGATGTGCCTCTTGTCGGAGCAGCTCTGGTCGCCCGTGCTGCTGAAGTACCAGGTTTTGTAGAGCAGGTCGTGGCGCTCGGCCAGCGGGCCGCTGATCCGGCAGCTCAGGGTGACGTTCTGGCCCTCGGGGCAGACGCACAGCGAGTACGGGGTGCTGATCAGGAAAGCTGCTGCCCCTCCTGCCAGGGAGAAGGTACCAAGTCAGAGCCCGGGTTTACCCTGAGTTTGTAGCAAAACTGGCCAAAAAAGCGCTGCAAACCCACCACTGATGTCAGCAAAGGGTGCCCGGGCACAGGTTGCCCAGAAGAGCTGTGGCTGTCCCATCCCTAGAAGTGTCCAAGCACTCTGAACAACCTGGGATAGTGGAAGATGTTGAAACTACGGGATCTTTAACTCCCCTCTAACCCAAATCTTGCAGGATTTTGTAGTGGGGCTGGGAGCACAACTTCACCCCAGAAATCAGCTCTGCAGGAGAGACATGCTTTGAATACAGTTAAGCATCAGCAGCAGGGAGGCAGAAGCTTCTCTGGGGCCAGCAGAAGTGTGGGGCAGGGAGGCAAAGGAGGACGAGAGGAGAAGCAAGGCAGCAGGGTTATGGCTTGTGAAGGAGGAAACACAAGCACAGCTGGGCCAGCTGCAAAAAAATAAAAGGAGTGAAAACAAACAGAAAAGTTCTAGGAGGAGCAGTGGCCCCCCCTTCTCCCCTAGATGAGGCAGGGAGCAGGTCCCACCCTCCTTGTTTTTCAGCCCCCAGGGAGGCAAAAGGGGAACTGGCTGATGCTGACAGTGAGGAGCTGCTGGAAAATGAAAACAATTTTCAGAAAGAAATTCTGGAATGTGGGCAGGAGGCGTGGCAGAAGTGGGAGCAAGAGGCATTGCTGGTCTTTCCCCAGCACACAGATGGGGGGTACTGCTGGGTAAGGGGAGCTGTGCTTGAGGGGAGGGAAAAGTGCAAAGGCAGGAGAGGTTTTGGTGCTCTGGCCCTGCCACTCCTTCGTGTTTGCAGAAGCGCTAACCTCACTTCAAAAGCAGGAGAAAAAGCAGATTGTGGGTTTATTTACTTTAAGTTGCTGTGGAAAAGAGGTTTCTGTGGTTTGTTTGCAGCAGAGAAGATGTTACAAGGACGAGATGGTGATGAGTTTTTTTTTACTTTGGTAACATCCTGTTGTGCCCCGTTTCGCTTTGAGTTTTCTCGCTTTCTATATCGAGAGGGTGTCAATCACACGCAGGGCGTGATGTGCCTGCCCGCAAGCACCCAGCCAGGCCAGAGGCTCCCCGCTGATGGGCCACCCAGAGAGCATCCTCCTCTTGAGAGCAGAGTCACTGTGTCACCCTCCTGGCCCGGGGCTCTGCTGGAGAGAGTGAAACCAAAAACGTGCCTCCCACCCCTGGTGGTTATCTCTGACTCTTAGGTGATGGTGCAAGAGAAGCTGCTCCGCAGGGAGAGGGAGGCTCTGGGAAGGAGATCGGCCCCATTGCACTCCCTGCTCTGGAGCCCACAGTGCCAAGGAGTCCCCAGAGCCAGGGCTGGCGTGACCTTTGCCTGATCACTCCAGCTGATTGCTTCCTGCACGTCCTGCAGCTGCTCTGGGGCAGAGCTTTGCGTGGCCTGAGCTCAGCGCTGCCTCCTTCAGTCTCGTTTCCAAGCCCTGGCTTCTCCTGATCCTGGGGTGCTGCCGGGGCCAGGATGCACGGGAGGCTGGAGGGGTTCTGGCAGGCAGCAGAGCGGGTCCCCCACCTCCTTGCCAAAGCCCTGAGCACAAAAGGCACCTCAGATGTGTTTCTGATACCTGCTGCAAGGGGAAGTGCCCCATTCACATCGGGGGTCTCCCGGGAGCCAGAGGAAGGGAAGCCAGGGCTCTATTGGAGGAAGCCACACTTCCAGCACCTTCCAAAAGTATCTGCAGGAGTCTTTTGTTTTCCACACACCGCCCTCAGATGAAGCAGGGCTCATCCCCACACGGTTTGTGAAGCTCTGCCTTGCTAAACCATCCAGCCTCCACCTCCGGAGCTTGATGGGAACCGTCTGGCTGGAAAGTCAGCGCAGCCCACGCTTTCGGGGAGGGACAGAGGTTACCATGTGTGCAACCTTCAGCACTACAGGCTTCCCTTCCTTCTCCACAGCGGGGGAAGGCTCTCAAAAGCCTTTGAGTGCAGGGGAAAGCAGCTGGCAAGGCACGGTACAGCCCAGAGCAGTGCCAGGGCACTTGGTGCTCCCTCCCCAAGATGTACCGAGGCTTCAAACACATGCTGGATGCCAGATGGAGCCAGAGGAGACATCTTCTGGTGGTGCCTTTGTACTAAAGCCCATGGATCTTTAATCTCCTGGGCTTCTTTCATGCCCAGAGCCCAGGCTTGGCTCCTTCCACATCCCAGTCAAACCATTCCCTTTGAAGTCAGAGCTGCTGGCCAATGCCAAAATAAAGCCAGATGCCCATCTCTGCACGTCTCCAGCTGGCTGGACCAGCTGAGGGCTGAGCTGAGAGCTGTTGTCTTCTCACCATCTGGTAAAGGCAAGAGGAGGTCTCAAGCAGGTGTCAGAAGTGCCCCTTTTCCTCCTTGGCACCTCAGTAACTTCGTCTCCAACCAGTGGTGTTGCATCGGTGCAGCACAGAGCCCAGCGCAGTGTTGGTACATCCCAGTGCTGGCTGGCATCACTCTCTGCACACCTGGGAGCTCTGCTTTCACACAAAGCAGAAACACAGAAAAGTGCAGAAACCTGTGCTGCTTGGCTGACCAACAGCTTAAATAAGTCAGGATTTCACACCGAAGTCTGGGTCGGTGACCAAAAGCCTCTCCTGGCTGCTTCTCCTATGTTTGGTTCCCAGCCCTGGCAGGCAGGTGTTTGATCTGCACTCCTGTGCTTGGCAGAAGTGATTTCCACATCAGGCCGCCTCTTTCCACTCCGAGGAAATCTGCAGGGGTCAGGGGATGGAGCCTTTGGAAGGGCTCACCTGCTGCAGAGGAGGGGCTGCTGGAAACAGAGGTGGAGGAAGGAGCTCTGCTTGCTTCCTCTTCAGGGAGTTCTTGTGGCAGGCTCACATCAAAGTGCCCCGAGCCCCATCGTCACTGTGCTGTGATTACGCCTCAGAGTTATCAGCCAGGTGAGATGTGCAGGGGCAGCCGGAGCTCTGCAGGAGTACCTCGAGCACGAAAGAAGGAGGAGAGAAAAAACTTGCTGAAGATGCCCGAGACATGTTAACAGCCCTCATCTCCTGCACCCCAGGGGCCAAATGGCTTTCCAGCAGTGGGGGTACCCATCATCCAGGCAGTGGAGGGAGCAGCCTCGGGGGGTCCTGCCTTGCTCCTCTTCCAGCACAGCCCTGGCTCGGGGACGGCACTTGAGCTGTGATTTTGGAAAGCCCAGCTCAGCTGCCATGCTGCAGGGGAAGAGGAGCCACTTCCCCATGCACCTTGCTGCCAGCATCCCCAGGCTGGATGTCTCCAAGGGCGACTTCTCCATCAATCCCTGCTAAAATTAGCCGGGGGCTCAGAAAGTTTTGGCAGGCGCGGGGTTGCGCAAAGCTCAGTTCCTCTGGCACCAGCCGTGCGCTGAACATCAGCCTCCAAGCTTCTTGCATTGCAGAAGGCCTGAAGTTCAGTCCCAGTGCCCCAGATGCATAAATGAAATCATCCAAATCCCTGTGGAGATGATGGGAATTGCTCCCTAATGCCGAGACTCGGATGAGAAGCAAAACATGGTTCAATCCACAGCAGCCCTGCTGTCCCAGAGGAGAGGAGAGGGGACCTCTGGCCCCATTGCAGTGGGGCATCTTTGGGCATCTTTTCTTCCTGGAGATGCGCTGGCAGAAATCATGGAGGCAGTCACTTTGTCCCGGGACAGAGGGTGAAGCCAAGCCCGATGCTCATCCTCCGCCTGCGCAGGGCAGGGAGGGATCATGGTCCTTCCCAGCTTCCTTCTCTGAGTCGTCGTTCAGGGTGGAACCGCGGTTTTAATGCCACCGCCCCCGTTCCGCTGCCTGGCCCCGGACCCCCGAACGGAAACGCTGCCTGCCAGGGCTGGTGTGGAGTCAGGCATGGAGGAGCCCCCTCCCAAAGCATCCCGCTGATAAGCAGCCAGCGAGCTTCCAGCACTCCGGGGAAGGGGAACTCGGCAGCCACTCGCGGTGGCCCTGGCCACGGCTGGTTGCCCACCCGAAGGAGCTGCCCACCACATCCCGGCGGAGCGCAGCATCCTTAGGGAGGGTATCCCAGCCCCGCTCGCACAAATCCCCCTCTCTCCGCTCCCCCTGGGCTGTTGGAAGGGTCTTCTCACCGTGGCACAGCCGGGGACCCCCGCCGTGCCAGGGAAAAGTGCCGGGCGGGAACGGAGCAGCTGTTCCAGCCCGGGGTCTCCAGCGGGGACAGGGGGCTACTTCCCTTCCACGCATGTTAGATCAAAGCAGAGGAAGAAAGAAGAACACAGTCTCAGAGTTTTAGAACAGCAGTTCCCCCGTGGCCCCTTTACCCCAGCACAGCCAGCACCGTGTGAAACACTGGCTCGGTCCCCCGCACACCAAAATCACAGGGAAGAGAGCGAATAACGCCCCAAACACTCCAGATTGCTTGTGCCGAAGCGCAGCCCCGGGCAGGGGAACACGGTGCCCCAGTGAGGAGAGTTCCCCCGGGCAGGGAGGAGAGCAAAGCGAGCTGGAGCTTACCGTGGGAAGCGAGCAGGCAGAGCGCAGCCAGGAGCAGCCCGGTCCGGGGGGACGCTGTCCCCATGGCGGCGGGGTGACCGGGGAGAGGTGGCCTCTGCGGAGCCACCGCACGCTCTGAGCAGCCCCGCAGCGACAGCCGGACTTGCACTCACAGGAAATTTCATTGCGATTCGCGCAGCGCTGGAGAGAACGGCGAGCACCCCCCGGAGGTGAGAGGCTGCAGGGAGCACCCGCGGGTGGGGATCGCTTCGGACCCCACCTCCCCGGGCAGTGGGTGCCTCCGCTGGGTTTCTTCCCTTACAGCCTCACCTAGAGCCAGCTGGTCCCCCTGCATGCACTTTTGGGGTGCTAAGGAGGGTGCTCGCCATGCCAAGGGGCTTACGGGTGCTGGTCTCCATCCCTTTCCCAGCAGGAGCTGATGCCTTGGGCCCGCTTGTAACTTTGCTTGCAATTACTGTTTTTCCCTTGTTTGTGAGAATTTTTGTGAGGATTAAGGAGGCAGAACCTCTCCTGGGATGAACGGGCTGCAGGTACAGGGAAGGGTTACTCGGAGCAATGCTGACTTGGAAAAGAGAACAGAGCTTTCCCCCAAAAAAATGGGAGCAAAGCATTCCCCTCCTACAGGTCATTTACACTTTGCCCTGAAATAGCAAAGCAGCCCCGTGGTCTGACACATAATTCCTCCTGGACCTTCTCTTCAAATTCCAAAGGCATCAACAAAATTTCTGGCTGCGGCTGAGAGCCGCCTCATTTCCAGTCAGCCTTCCCTGGAAAGTGGAGCCCAGAGAACGCGGAGTTTTGCAAACTGCAGGAAATTTTGCTGCTTGCCTGCTCTGAATCCGGAGTGTTCAGGGAAATAGAAAAGTACCTAATTACCGTGTGGCATTGTGGTTTTTACAGCAAACATGGCTGTGATGCTCCTGCCAAAAATGTAACCCTTGGCTGGCTGTGAGAAATTTGTTGCTGGGGGAGGGTGTGGGCATGAAGCCCAGACACCCCAAGAAAATGGTTTATTGTTCCAAGCCCCCAGCTCTGTGCTGAGCCCTTAGGCAGAGTGGTGTGCCATTGTCACCTGCCCATGCCCATGTGGGGTGACACCCCCATAAGACAGCCAGGACATCCAGGTGCCCATGCAGGGCCAGGGACCACTGGAAGAGGCTCTGATCCGGCTGAGCCTGACCAGCAGGGACATTGTGGTCAGCAGGGAGGCGGTGGGACCATGGGAGGTCGGTCCAGGTGCCCAAGATGCTCAGTTTTGTTCCTCCCCTGACCTGTGGCAGCATTGTCTCTGGGTATTTTCCATCCATATGCCACAGTCATTAGTAACAATCAAGGTGTCCCCAATGGCAAGGCAAGGACTCACACACGCCCCTTGCAGAGGCAGGGAGGCATAGTGGGGTTCAGCCTCTGGTTTTCCCTGTGCCATGGGCTGCTCCCTGGTGTTGCCAGCAATGGTGAACTGTGAAAGGGATCCCACAGAGACACGCTTTGCTTGGGAACAAGGGTGTGATTTAATCTCAGCACATTTGTCTCTGTACCCAGCCGTCACCTGGAATTGCATCTGAAGCCACGGCTCGTTTCATTCGGAGCCCTGAACGCTGTTTGTGTCTCTTGGCAGCGTTGAGCCATTGTTGGTCATTGACCTTGGCAGATCCAGCCTTTCCTAACCAGCTCCAGAGATTGCCCAGCAAATGCCTCCACAGCGCTTAACGCGATGTCCCGTGTCCCACAGGCCACCACCACCGTGTACGTCACCGTCCTGGATGAGAACGACAACGCGCCCGCCTTCCGGCAGCAGCTGTACGAGGTGACCCTCGACGAAGGTCCCTCCACACTCAACGCCACCCTGGTCACCGTGCAGGCCCTGGATCAGGATGAGGGACCCAATGGCACGGTGGCCTATGCCATCACCGAAGGCAACATCTTGGGTACCTTCCACATTGACAACGCCACGGTCAGTACGGACGCCGGCCCCTCTCCAGAGGTGTCCCTGTCCCTCTCCCCTCACTCCCAGCTGCTCTCCCCTGTCCTTGCAGGGGGAGATCCGCACGGTGAAGGAGCTGGACTACGAGATCAGCCACGGGCGCTACACCTTGATCGTCACCGCCACCGACCAGTGTCCCATCGTCTCGCGCCGGCTGACGTCGACCGCCACGGTAAGGAGCTGACGGGGGGGTTGTGACACTGTGGCCTCTCTGAGGTCAAGGAGTTCCCACTTCGTGAGCAGTTTCACATCTCCTTCCCAGTGGTCACCAGTTGCTTTTCCCAGCCGTGGCCAGTTCGCCCAGTTGCTGTCGCCTTGCTCCCTCAAGGGTGTTTCAAAACAAGGTCATGCACAAGAGATGCTTCTGGGTTAATTAGCCCAGTTATTTGGTCCTGCAGAGACATAGAGAAACTCCTGGAACTCCTTTGAAGTTGAATTATGTTTTCTCGACATGTCCTCTTGGTCCTTCCAGCTTGAAGGGACCAAGTAGTCCTGCAGGTAGTAAAGCATTGCTGTAGTTAATTTCAGCTTCATCTTTATCTTTTCTTGCTATTTATGTGCTTTTAAAATTCCCTTTTCCCTTGTAAGGAAGTTATTTAAAGCCTCTAGTCATTTTTATGTTGCTTTTCTCTGTAGCTCTTTCTATTTTCCCTGGGCCACGGTGACCTGAACTTAGTGCACTGCTCAAAGACTGGGGAGGGCAGGCGAGCAGCTCCAAAGCAAATATTTTGCAGGAATCGAGTACACCGATTATTTTTGTGACCAAAACCAAAATTTGACAAATTGAGCAGCACGCCCAGATTGATTTGGTGGTCTGCAGGTGGCAGGGATGGGTTAAACCTTCTGTTAACAAATCATGTTTGATTGCCATGGACCACTGTACCTCACCCCGATATCGAGCCACAGGTTTTGTGGTCCCCCAAAAGGAGATAAGTTCTTGTGTGTGAAGGGGAAAAAGAAGAAAAACTGAAGGGGAGATACCAGTGTGGGAAATTTCTATGGATAAAATCTGTCCACGCAAGCCTGGCAGTGGGACTCCATGCTTGGACAAAGGGAAGGCCTTCAGATTTGGGCATCTGATAGTGCTGGGGATGACATCCTGGCCCAGGACAGAGCCAGGGTTTAACTGCAGGCGGCAAAGGCAGCAGCTGCCATGTACTGCAGGCGAGGACAGATCTTCCCCTGAGCTGGCTCAAGCAGAGACATGAACTTGGAAACCCCTTCAGCAACAAGCACTGAAGCCAGGAAAGATAGGAAACACCCTCCCTCCACTGCTCAAGCAGTTTGTGCCAGCAGTGTACGAAAACACGGCTTTTAGGAGGAGGTTTAGGGATTATTTGAGATCCCCAGTGATGGGAAGTCCATCACCCTGATAAGGCATGCCAGTGTTTGTTTTTCTCCACTGCTAGGAAACGGAGCAGAAACTTGGATGTACTCTCTGTAAAGATTAGATTTAACCAGCAACAAATGCCCATCTGGTGGATTTCACTGTTCTTCAACCCAGGAGGTCAGAAAACTCCTCATTTCCAGTGTCTTTCTCATAACCACCTGTACCACCAGTGGTGGTGGTGGCTCTGTTGGAACAAGGATGAAACCTGTCAATTTTTTAAAGTTTGCTCAGCATTATTAGGAATTAAGTATTTGTTGGAGGAAAAGGAGCGATCCAGTGCGCAGCTGGCTGCAGAGATCGCGTGTCTCCAAACTAATCTCTGTGGTTTTGTCTGTCCTGCTTGGACGTGGATGTGGAGGGCATTGGGCTTTTGGGGTGAGTTCCCCACCGTGCTGTGTGGCCCAGAGGTTTAGCAGTGTGCAGCTGGAGTCCTGTAGTGTGGCCGTAGGACGGGCATGATCAGGAATAACTGAGTTTGAATCTCTGAGCTGTGAGCTGGATGTCTGGTGAACCCAGAAAAGCCAGAAATACAGGAGGTATTTTGCCCTATCACCCATCCATAGCTTCCCATGCTCATGGCCAGCGGGTTGGTCTTCCCTTCCCCTTCCATCCCTCTCCTGTCACAACCCTCATGCTTCTCACCGTGGCCGCAGGTGCTGGTGAACCTCAATGACATCAACGACAACTGTCCCACCTTCCCACGGCCCTACGAGGGTCCCTTCGATGTCACCGAGGGGCAGCCCGGCCCTCGTGTCTGGACTTTCCTGGCCCATGACGGGGACTCAGGACCCAGTGGACAGGTGGAATACAGCATCATCGCCGGGGACCCCCTCGGTGAGTGGGGACACGGGGCGTCCCCTCTCCCGCTGGTTGCCCCATGGAAGAGCCTGGCTTGCAGGAGCTCGGGGAGGAAGCGCTTCAGAAAAGCCATCCTCCCTCCCAGCTCAGCCTGTTGACACCAGGAAATCCTGTTTTGAGCAACAGGAAACTTAACCTGTTCATGCCTGGAAAGGGGGTGGCTGGGGCTTGTGGAGGGAAGGGGGAAAACTGCGAAACAATAAAGGCAAAAAGAAGTCAAAAAGGCGAAAAAGCAAAGCGCAGAAAGAGGAACTGAGCCTCATCCCTGAGTCCCTGTGGGGTTTGCAGGGGGTTGGGGGACCAAGTTGGTCTCCAGCACTCACATGGTGCAGATGGCAGAGGAGCTGGGGGCATTCCTAACCGTGGAGACATCTGGATGTCCCTCAGTGAAGGGAAGTGGCTTCGGTCCAGGGAGTCTGGAAAGCAGAGCCCAGTCCCATCTCCCAGCTGAGCTTTTCCAGAACAAGCAGGAGGAGGCCCTTTGGCTCGTGGAGGGTCTGTGCTGTGTAGCCCACCCTGCTCTGGCCATCCCAGGGGCTGTTGGCATCTTCAGAAAGGCCCAGAAAACAGGGACAGGCACCTCTTATTTGGCCGTTCGCCCCATCCCCTGCTCCTGCTGCTGCCTGGGAGTGCATCCAGCACAGTCTCCAGCTGTCAATCCTCCTGTATCTGCAGTAACAGGGCATGGGTTTGTCCCCAAACCTGCCACGGTGCCCCAGCTCCCAGACAAGCCACTCCCTTGGGGAGCGAAAGCACGGTGACAGCCAGGGCCCTGCTGTCTCCGGCAGGGGAATTTGTCATCTCCCCGGTGGAAGGAGAGCTGCGGGTGCGGAAGGACGCCGAGCTGGACCGCGAGAACATCCCCTTCTATAACCTCACCATCGCCGCCCGGGACCGGGGCGTGCCTCCCCTCAGCTCCACTGTGAGTCCCCCACGCTGGCACGGGGGGCTGTAAGCTGTCCCCCATGCTTAGTTCCTTCCCTTTTGGTCTCCGGCTTCATTCTCCTCCCCTCCACCTCCTTCTCCTTGTCCCTAGGCCTTTCCATACTGGGCTGAGTTGGGGAAACCCACCACTTGCCTGGGGAGTGCAAGAAAAGGATGGGAGGCCTGGAAACATGTGCCACATGCCCGGCCTGCTTCTCTCCCTGGCAGATCCTGGTGGGCGTCCGTGTGCTGGACATCAACGACAACGACCCCGTGCTGCTGAACCTCCCGATGAACCTCACCCTGAGTGAGAACGCCGCTGTCTCCAGCTTCGTCACCCGCGTCCTCGCCCGGGACGCAGACCAGGGCCCCAACGCCCTCCTGACCTTCGATATAACAGCAGGGAACACGGAGAATGCCTTCTACATCAACAGCACCGTACGGCCTGGGAGGGGGCGTGGGATGTGGGATAAGGAGGGTGGGAGCCCAGCTGTGCTGTCTGGCATCCTTGTCCTGGCAGGAGATGCCCTAGGGGAAGCATTCCTCGCATCCCGCGTGGCGTTTTCTCCCTTGTTTTTCCTGTAGAGTGGCATTGTGTACGTGAACCGCCCGCTGGACAGGGAGCGGGTGGCCGAGTACAGGCTGACCGTCACGGTGAAGGACAACCCCGAGAACGTGCGCAATGCCAGGNAGGACCAGTAGGATCTAGGGCGAGTCCCAAGTCATTTGTTGACTCCATGCAACAGCAGTAGATGTCATGGAAGGTGGGACAATGTTGGGCTGGAGAGTTGGACAACCACAATGATAGTGGAGCATCCTTTGACTGTCCCAGAGGGAGGGTCCCTGCACATCTTTGAGGGTAGTCCAGGGAACGCAGCTTTGACCAGAGGTGGGAGAGGGGGAAGGTGAGCTCAAGGAAAGGACGTTATGGTCATCGCCCTCTTGTCCCAATTTTCCTTTAGGATTTTGACCTGCTGGTCATTTCCATAGCGGATGAGAACGACAACCGCCCCCTCTTCACCCAGAGCTCCTACCAGGCTGAGGTGATGGAGAACTCGCCCCCTGGTAGGTCTCTCTTCACTCCCTTATGTGGCTCCTGGAGACTCCCTTCAGGGCTGGATGAGGGGAGGTGTCTCCTGGCCGTGGTGGAGGAGACAGGACGTTGAGCAGGGCAGGGCTGCAGCTCATCGAGGCAGGGATGCTGAGTTTGAGGAGCTTGTGCCTTGATGAGCCTTGAGAAGACCATAGCTTTGGTCCATGCTGCTTGTGGAAACCCTTCCTGGCACAGGTCAAAACTGGGCACCATTTGGGATTTGCTCAGCTGCAGCAGGTGCCCGCGGGCTGAGCAGAGCCCTGGGGGCAGCCTTGAAGGCACCCATCTGCCCAATGCCTTGAAGAGGATGGGCTACCATCTCTCCATCACCTGGAACTGCCTTGCTCCAGGGGTTAGAGATTTTTAAAAGAGTCCAGCCTGTCCAGGTAGACATTTCCCAGACAGAGCTAGAAACACTATTCTTACTTTGTGTTGCCTTCCTGCCATCTAAATTGCTCCCTGTTCCAAGACCTCAGGCATCCTGCCATTTAAATTGCTCCCTGCTCCAAGACAGGTATCCTGTCCCGCCACTGAGCAACATCTCAAGCAAAGGGTTTGGGTGCCTCCAGGTGGCACCCTCGGTGGCAGGGTGCTGGTGCCACCCCTCTGATGGATGTGTCTGTCTGTTTGCTTTTAGCTGGATGTCCCACCACCTCTCCTGGGCCTCGCGAGTTGGTCTGCAAGGCTGCAGCAGCCACCCCCCAGTGCCTCATACCCCATGAGGCATGGCTCTGTCACCTCCTCCATCCATTCATTGCTGTCCCTCATGTGTCACCAGGGTGGGAGGGGGACAGGGGGGCCGTGTGGGGGACTGCCACCCTCCCTAATGCTTCTGTCATCTTGTCCAGGGACTCCGGTCACAATGCTCAATGGACCCGTCCTAGCTCTGGATGCTGACCAGGGCAGTAATGCCGTGGTGACCTACGAGCTCCTGAAGGCATCTCCAGACCTCTTTGTTATCAACAACAAGACAGGTGGGGCGGCTCAGCTGGTCTGTCCCCAGCCCAGGGCCACCAGGTCCCCATGTGGTCTGCCACCAGGCTTTTCCCCTTCTCCAGGTGTGGTTTCAGTGAAGCCCGGTGGTGAGATAGACCGAGAGGCTTTGCTGGACCCTCACCTGGAATTCACACTGGTGGCTCGTGATGTGGGGGGGCTGAACAGCACTGCCAGCCTGGCAGTGACCATCCTGGATGACAATGACAACCGCCCTGTCTTCCAGCCAGCATTCATCACAGCGCGGCTGTTGGAGAACAGCCCTCCAGGTCAGGACTGGATGCGAGGGTGGGAAATGGGGCGACCTGGGTGTCCCCTTGGGACTGTGAAGATGCAGCTCCCAATGACACAGTTGGCCAGGATGAGGTCAAAGGGAAAATCTGGGAATTGAGGCTGCCCATGTTGCTTGATGATATTTGCCTTGGGACCAAGGGCTTGTTACTGCTGCCCTCCAACCCTCGCTTCACAGGGCTGTGTCCCACCTTTCCAGGCTTCTCCGTCCTCCAGGTGACAGCCACGGACGCTGACAGTGGCCTCAACCAACAGCTGGACTACCGTATAGAGGGTGGTGGCCAGGACAGGTTCCTGATTGATGCCTCCACGGGGGTGATCCGCGTGGCCAACATCACCATTGACCGGGAGGAGCGCGATGCCTACAGGCTGACGGTGGTGGCCGTGGACCAGGGCACGCCGGCACTCTCGGGCACCGCCACCGTCAGCATCGTCATCGACGACATCAACGACTGCCGGCCTGAGTTCATCAACCCCATCCAGACCGTCAGCATCCCCGAGTCAGCTCCCCCTGGCACCGTGGTGGCCGAGGTGACCGCCATCGACAGGGACCTCCACCCTCGCCTGGAGTACTACCTGCTGGGGATCGTGGCCCGCGATGACACGGACGCGCTGGTGCCCGAACAGCAAGGAGCATTCACGGTGGATTTTAGGACAGGTAGGAGAGCGGGAAGGGCAGAGTGGGCGGTGTGGACTCCTCTCCTCGTTTCTGCTTCTACTTCTTCTTCTCTGCCTGGAGGTAGGTGTCGGAGGTACAGGACAGTGGTACTCCTCTCCTGTCTCACCCTGCCCTGTCTTCTCTTTCCTGTCTAACTGACTTGACTTTGCTTTCTCTTCTGGCTCTCAGCCTGCCAGGTTTGTCTCTGTGTCTGTGCTCATTTCTGTCTCCGTGCCACCCGTGGCCTCCCTCCATCTCACTCATCTCCACTGGCAGAGATGGCCTCCATTGTGGGCCGGGGGCTGCTCAGCCTTGGCAGACTGCACCCAAGCTCCCTCCCCGGGGGGCAAGGGGGCACTCCAGGGCAGGTGGTGGGCTCCTTTGGAGAAGGAGGGCCAGGAGCTCCCTGTGTCTCTTTTGGAGGCACAAAGCTGATCCAGGACAGGAAAATGCCCTTCTTGGAAAGATACAGGACAAGATTGTTAAAGATGCTAAGCTCAGGTGGATGGGGTTGTGCAGGGGAGCAGCAAACAACAGCTGCTCCCAAACCCCTTTTAGATGCACAACTGGAGCCACCTGAGGCCATGTGGAACAGGCAGGTAGGAAGAACATGGAGAACAGAGGGAGAGCAGTTGTCTCTTCCTGTAGCTCTCAAGTGTTTTCCTCATTCACCCTTTGGAGAGGCAGGAGAACAAGCGTGGTGCAGGATGCAGCAGTCGGCTGGTACACGCCTCCCTGCCCAGGCAGGGGCACAGGCACAGCCTGTGACATCCATCTTTTCGGGATTCCCAGGAGCTGTGAAGATCAAAACTCCCCTCAACCGTGAGCTAGTGGCCACCTACGAGGTCACCATCTCTGTCCATGACAACGCCAGCGAAGTCATCGACCGCTCAGTCAGCGTGCCCAACGGTAAGGGTGGGCTCTGCCCGGGCAGTGTGGGGACAGGGGCTGGCACAGCCCTTCCCAGGCACCAGTGCAGCTTCTGGGTAATCAGCAGCTCTCTCACCTTCCTCTCCATCCTGGCCAGCAACATTTCCAGTGAGACCAGTCCTGGACAAGTTCCCATCAGTTTCAGGTTCTCTCCTGAGGACTCCTTTAGAGCATGGCCCAGACATGCCAGGGCTGCAGTGGGTATGGAAAGGACTGTGTGCCCATAACCTTACCGTGGGAGACACTCCTCTCTTCATTACCTTTCCTATCATATCTTGCCACCCCACTATGGGTAAATTCAGGCTCATATGTGAGAAGACACACAGAGATCAGGAGCAGGTGTCCCACTGCAGCATAGGGACACCCATAGCGGGCTCAGGGCATAGTGGCTTTGGGGCGTATTAAAATTTTTCTTGATGAACCAGCACCTGCTGGCTCTCCTGGACTTTCACATTTGTGCCTTTACAACCCTCCTTCCTCCACACTTCCCTTCTCTTTCTCACTTGTTCTTCTTCTCTTCTCTTCCCCTGTGGTTTCCACCACGGCCACAGCCAAGCTGACAGTCAACGTCTTGGACGTCAATGACAACACACCCCGCTTCCGTCCCTTCGGGGTCACCTACTTCACTGAGCGGATCCTGGAGGGAGCCACGCAGGGCACCACGCTCATCTCCATCTCAGCGGTGGACCCAGACAAAGGTGCCAACGGGCAGATCACCTACGAGCTGCTGAACCTATCTCCAGAAGGTTACGCCTGTCTGGAAGACCATTCGGCAGGTTAGTGGTCTGGGGAGGTGGGAATCTGGGGCAGGTCGGTGACCTGGGTCAGGTTTCTCATTTCAGGGTCTGCCATCCTCTAGGGAAGGTTGTGGCCAACAGGACAGTGGACTATGAGGAGGTGCAGTGGCTGAACTTCACCGTCCGTGCCTCCGACAACGGCTCTCCCCGCAGATCCGCTGAGATCCCCGTGTACCTCCAGATCGTGGACATCAATGACAACAACCCTGTTTTCAGTCAGCCCTCCTACCAGGTGAGCACCCCTGTTAAACTGTGTGTGGGGCTGGGCCCTGCCTGGTGAGGACAGGCACAGAGCTGGGGCTTGTCCAGGGACACCTTTTCTTCCCTCTGCCTGTGCTTGAGCCATTTGGAGAAGATGGTCAAGCCTGGCACGTGCTCTATGCCAGCACCTTGCTGGGAGTCTGGCTGTGCCCAGTCCTGGGTGCCAGCTGTGCCCTCGATTACTGCCCGCCGAGGCAGCGCGGGCTGAGCCAGTCCTGCCTGCTCCCTCTGCTGCAGAAAGCTGTCTTTGAGGACGTGCCGTTGGGTACCATCATCCTGAGCGTCACGGCCACCGATGCAGATTCCGGGCAGTTTGCTCTCATCCAGTACAGCCTGGGCGATGGAGAGGGCAAGTTTGGGATAAATCCCAACACGGTAAGGAGCCAACCGAGGCTGGAACAGAGCAGGGGAAGGGAGGGGAGGCTGAAATGGTCACAGCTTGTGCCTTGCTCCCACACCTCACCTTCTGCCCCTTCTTGAGTACCAGCTCTGCCAGACGAGGTCCACCTGAAGGTCTCTGTGTGCTGCAGGGTGACATCTACATCCTGTCAGCCCTGGACCGGGAAAAGAAGGATCACTACACACTGACAGCTGTGGCCAGGGACAACCCTGGGGATGTCTCCAGTAACCGTCGGGAGAACTCCGTGCAGGTAGGGCTCTGGTCCTCCCATTGCCCCTTGGGTGCTGGTCACCAGCAAGAAGGAGTTAAAGCTCCACCTTTCCTCCCCAGTGGCTGGGCTGGGGAGAATTAGGCAGGAGGAAGAGTGGGTGACGCCAGGAGCCGTGGGGTGGATGGTGCAGGGCACTTTGTGCTGCAGGGACAGCACGTCGGCAGGAGGGGCAGGGGAGGGTGACACTATTGTCTGCAAGTGCTGTGGCATGAATGGGTGCCCCAGCCACGGTGGCCCCCATTGTTGGAGGCAGGAATTCAGCTGGTGGAGTTAAACAAATAGCAGGAAGGGCACCTCTCTCCAGCAGCAGAGCTGCAGGTCACAGCAGGGGTATGGCCCCAGGGGCTGCCCAGCCTTCCTCAGCCTCACATCACCCAGCTGGCTGTGCTTTGTCAAAGGTGCTGATCACAGTCCTGGACATCAACGATGTCAGGCCTCAGTTCAGCAAGAGCCAGTTCAGCACCAGCGTCTACGAGAATGAGCCGGCGGGGACATCAGTGATCACCATGAGTGCCACCGACCTGGACGAAGGGGACAATGGTGTGGTGACCTACAGCATCGAGGGTCCTGGAGCAGGTGGGTGTGGGGCCAGGGGGCTCTTCCCCAGGGAGGAGGGTTAGGAGGAGGAAGGAGTGATAGGCACCAAGCCTACACCCCATCTCCTGTGGCTGGTTTGGACTCCTGGGAGCAATACTGAAAGCGTGGAGCTTTCTCCATTTCTCTGCAGTTTCCAGTTCCTCATGGTGTGGGATGTAAGGACTTTGCCTGCCTTCATCCTGCAGCCCAGCCTTGGCTTATGCTCTTGTCTTCCCCACCTCAACAGGACTTTCTGTTACACCCAGTGTGTCTTGGAGCAAACTCACTGCCTGCTTTAGGTGAAGGCTTTGAAGGGCAAAGAGGTGTGGGTGGATAGTGATAGTGCCTGAAATCCAGTATAGCTGCACACAGAGAAATTGCAGAAATCAGACTCCACTGTTCCAGCCTGGGCAGGAGTGAAGCACAGACAGGGCTGACCAGGGAGTAGGTCCCAGAGACAAGGATGCAGCAATGGGCTGGCATGCTCTGAAAGCCCTGAGACCACCCACGCCCCTGGCCTACTGTGGGGGGTGCACTTCAGCTGGTTATATTCATTTCTAGTCATAATTTATCTGGTGCAAAGTGTCCTGAGCCAGAGATGTGGGGTTTTTCTCTGTCCCCAGAGGCTTTCAAGATCAATAAAGACTCTGGGCTCGTCACATCCCGGCGGCGCCTGCAGTCCTACGAGAGGTTCAACCTGACTGTGGTGGCCACGGACAAGGGGCATCCCCCTCTCTGGGGGACCACCATGCTCCACATAGAGGTCATCGACATCAATGACAACCGCCCCGTCTTCGTCCGCCCGCCCAACGGCACCATCCTGCACATCAAGGAGGTAAATCCCTTGGGAGGGAGCAGGGTCAGGGCATGTTGAGAGTGTGTTCAGGAGCACTCCTGCCTACAACAGCAAAATCCAAACTCCATCTCCGCTGGGGATGCAACGAGACCTTGATTTAGCATGTGGCAAGAAGGTTTGGGTGGTGGGGATGGACCTTCCAAAACAGCCTCTCTCCATACATGGGAGCAGGGTGGTGGGGCAGATTTGGGGAACAGAAACCCCAGCAGCACTCAGAATTAGTAAACATTCAGTGCGTGCAGACCGTGTTTATAAACATGGGCTGGAAATGCTGACACTCGAGATGTTTCTCCTTTCTGGGAAGTCAGGCTTGACTCAGGCAGTCCCCAGTGCATGTTCTCAGCCAGTCCCCAGTGCATGTCTCAGGCAGCCCCCAGTNGGGCTGGCCCCAGCCAGCCCCCAGTGCATGTCTCAGCCAGTCCCCAGTGCATGTCTCAGGCAGTCCCCAGCCACCCAGACCCTGTCTCAGCCAGTCCCTACCCACCAGGCCAGAGGGGATCATGGCTCCATGTTGCCACCCCCCTGTTGGGTTTCGGGTAGTGGGATCTTGCTGACCTCCACACCCAAGGGATTTTGGACCAAGGGGGCCTGGAGGGGCAGGGGGAGCAGGGGGGTTTGCATGCAGTGCCAAGGCTGAAGGGCTGTGTGTGTGCAAGCAGGAGATCCCCCTGCGATCCAACGTCTATGAGGTCTATGCCACGGACAAAGACGAGGGTCTCAACGGAGTGGTGCTCTACAACCTGCTGAAAACCGGGGCAGGGAACAAGGACTGGGAGTATTTCAGCATCGACTCGGTCAGCGGGCTGATCCAGACGGCCATGCGGCTGGACCGGGAGAAGCAGGCAGTGTACAACGTGAGCCAGCCAGGGGCCTGGGCTGGGCCTTGGGGCTGTGGGTCTGGCATGGGGCTGGTGGGATGCAGGTGATGTGGTGGGGATGGCGTCACCTGGCACAGTTGTGGATAGCAGGAACTGGGTGGTTATCAAGTGTCTTAAGGGGGTTGCATCCTGGTGGGCCAGCACCCAATTCCCTGTTAAATCCCCCCAAAATTCTCCAGCATATCCAGCTGTCCTCTCTGTCCCTGCCTCAGTGATGTCTCCCAGCCCGTGTGGTTTTGCCCAGGACAGCCCTTTTGCCTCTCTCCCCAGCTGATCATCGTGGCCTGCGACCAGGGCCAGCCACCCTACGAGACCATGCAGCCGCTCCAGGTAGCGCTCGATGACATCGATGACAATGAACCCATCTTCCTCAGGCCACCTGTAAGGCACCAGGGTGAAGGGGGTGGGACGCAGGGGATGCAGGGATGGGGATGCCAGCGAGCACATGTGATGGAGTGTGCACACATGGGCGTCACCATGGTGGGGAGCACTGTGGAATTTGTCCACTTTTATTTGAAGCAACCCCAATGCTCATAACGTTCCTCTCCCTGGGGTCTCTGGCAGAGGGATAGTCCCCAGTACCAGGCACTCTCTGTCCCCGAGCACTCACGGCCGGGCACCGTGGTGGGGAACGTCACCGGTGCGGTGGACGCAGATGAGGGCTCCAATGCCATTGTCTACTACTTCATAGCAGGTGGGTGTGGAGGTGGCAGCTCTGTGTCCCCCACACACCCCTCACCCAGCATTTCTGTCCTCTCCTTGCTGCCTCTCTGTCCTGCTCAGCGGGCAAGGTGGCATTTTGGAAGTGCCAAGCCCAAAGAGGACTGACTGGGGACGCCTTTCTGCATCCAGCTGGGAACCAGGAGAGCAACTTCCAGCTGAGCCGAGAAGGGAAGCTGAAGGTCTTGCGAGACCTGGACCGGGAGAAGGAGCCGTACCACTCCATCATCGTCAAAGCATCCAGTCAGAGGAACTGGGCTCCTCCCCGGGGCCAGCGGGCAGCAAGAGCCCAGTTCTGGGACCTCAGCGAGGACCTGACCCTGCAGGAGGTGCGGATCTTCCTGGACGACATCAATGACCAGGCCCCCCAGTTCACCAAGTCGGAGTACACGGCGGGTAAGAGGTGCCAGGGGCTGGGGGGCCACTAGGAGCCAGAGATGCTTCCAGGAAAATCCAGCAGGATGATGGGGCAGCGAGAGCCAGCCTGGCCCCAGGTCCCTTTCCCATCTCTCCCTCAAAGGGGTTGCCACCGATGCCAAGGTGGGGTCGGAGCTGATCAGAGTGCTCGCGGTGGACGCCGACGTGGGCAACAACAGCCTGGTCCTGTACAACATCCTGGGCATCCGCTACATCAAGCAGCACTCCAATGACTCTGAGGAGGTGGCCAACATCTTCAGCATCGGTGGGTGCCCAGCCTGCTGCAGGAGCATGAGGCCTCGGGCAGAGACATCCCTGCGGCCAAAGATGTCCCCTTGGCTGGGGTCACTGATCCTGGGCTTGTAACCATCCATTCCACAGGAACCCTTGATGGCATCCTGCGAACCTTTGACCTCTTCACGGCCTACAACCCCGGCTACTTTGTGGTTGACATTATGGCCTCTGACCTGGTGGGCCACAATGACACGGCCATTGTGGGGATTTACATCCTGCGGGACGACCAGCGGGTCAAAATCATCATCAATGAGATCCCTGACAAGGTCAGGCAGTTCGAGGAGGAGTTCATCAGCCTGCTCTCCAACATCACAGGCGCCATCGTCAACACGGATGATGTGCAGGTAACCATCTGCCTTGGAGGTTGCTTTGAGGGGTAGATAACCTTCCACATGCTGTTTGGGAGGTCTCCTTCGAGGGAGTCCTGCCTGGATAACCATAGACACCCCTGGGCTCTGAAGGTGATGGATACATCCCAGGCTGGGGTGTACTGAAGGGGTCCACACTGATGCTTGAGGGTCTCCTACCACGCGAGCACACCTCGAGGCATGCTCAGGAGGAGACTCCTCTCCCACCCTGCAGACCTTGCTGTCTCTCCCCAGTTCCACGTCGACAAGAAAGGCCGGGTGAACTTTGCCCAGACGGAGCTGCTGATCCACGTGGTGAACAGGGAGACCAACCGCATCCTGGACGTGGAGCGGTACATCCCCCGGCCCCCCACCCAGCCTGGCCCCTTGGGGACCCTGATTCATGTCAAGGTGCCCAAGCAACCCTTCTCTTCCCAGGGTTATTCAGATGATAGACGAGAACAAGGAGCAGCTGAGGAATCTCTTCAGGAACTACAACGTGCTGGACGTGCAGCCTGCCATTACTGCCCGGGCACCGGACGACCTCTCGGCTCTGCAGGTGAGGGTCCAGCTGGGGCTGGAGGAGCTGCTCGCAGAGGGGGTGCTGTCCCTTCCCATGGGGACTGGTCAGTGCCTGGAGAGAAGTTCCACCCGTATAACTTGGGGCATGTGGCCACCAGCAGGTGCTGGCTGCATGCCGGAGGTTTCCCCCATGCCTCTGTCTCTCCTAGATGGCAATCATCGTGCTGGCCGTCTTGCTCTTCCTGGCTGCCATGCTCTTCATCCTCATGAACTGGTACTACCGCACAGTGTGAGTAACTCCCGGGCTCTGCCCAGCCCCTGCAGTGTCCCCTTACACCAGGGGGACCAGCGTGGCTTCTCCTGGCCCTGGAAATGCCAGCAAGCAAAGGAGGGCATCAGCTTCCCAACGCCTCTTCCTCCAAAATGCGTGGTTTTAATACTGATGGTATTAGTACATCTCCCCTCAGAGCTCCCCTGCCTTATTTAATATTTAATGCACACCCTGTATGAAGGGTTATTGCAAATCTGCGTGTCCTCCTTTCCAGCATCTTCCTTATTTTCTTCCCCAACTGATTGTGTTTCTTTCGCAGGCACAAAAGGAAATTGAAAGCCATCGTGGCTGGCTCCACTGGTGAGCAGTGTTTGGGGTGTCCCAGCTGCATGGGAGAGTGGGGTGCATGGAGAGCATGGAGGGGGGTCACAGGGAGACATGGGGGGTATTGTGGGGTGTATATCAGAACTGATCCTGCCCAGGGAGGTGTGATGGTGGGAGGCTTTTCCCAGCATCAAGCTCTGTGTTACCTGCCACACCCCACCGTGTTTCTCACTGCCTTTTTGGTTCCTCTTTATCCCTCCCTGATAAAGAAGTGTCACCCCATGGTTTGCTGCTAAGCCCACCAATGTGCTGCCCTGTAACTCTCATCCCTGCCTTTTGCAGGGAACAGAGGCTTTATGGACATCATGGACATGCCAAACACCAACAAATACTCCTTTGATGGGTGAGTGCCACCTCCTGGGGCTGGAGGCTGCTCCCAAGAGAGGGATGCCTGTGTTTTGGAGCCAGGAGGCGGAGACATGATGTCACTCTGCTCTGCTCTGCTCTGCATGGAGCATGAACTGGTCCTGGGACACATGCTTCCTCTGAGAGCTTTCTAAGCGAAAAAATATTATTCTTTCTCCTGTGACTCCATCTCTGCCAATCCTGGCCAGGTTTGGGGTAAGCAGAGATAATGGGCAGGGTTTGACACACATCTGGATCCAGAGCAGCCAAATTCATACCTGCACAGGGCAGAGGGAGGCAGCGCCACCTCAGCATCGTGGCTCTGGATGGGGTTAGGGATAACGCCGCTCTTTGCCTGCCCTGATGGCTGTTCCTCCCCCCGGGCAGGGCCAACCCGGTGTGGCTGGACCCCTTCTGCAGGAACATGGAGCTGGCGGCGCAGGCGGAGCACGAGGACGACCTGCCGGAGAACCTGAGCGAGATCACCGACCTCTGGAACAGCCCTGCCCGCACCCACGTGAGACACGGCCCCGCCGGGACACCGTGTCCCCGCGCCTGCCACCCCCAGCAGCTCCTGAGCCGCGGTCTCCTCCCGCAGGGCACCTTCGGGAGAGAGCCCTCCGCCGCCAAGCCCGAGGATGACCGCTACCTGCGGGCAGCCATCCAGGAGTACGACAACATTGCCAAGCTGGGGCAGATCATGCGGGAGGGACCCATCAAGGTGAGTGCTGAGGGCAGGCGTCCTGCGCCGAGGAGTCTCCTCTCACAGCTGCACCTTCCAGGGTCACGGCGCCGGAGGGTGATGTCGCTCCAAAAAATGCTGGGATGAGGCCGGCCTCCCTCTGATCGAACCACCTCCCCTGGATAACCCCCAGTCTCTCCCCCTCCACCCAGGGCACTCTCCTGAAGGTGGTGCTGGATGATTACATGCGCCTGAAAAAGCTCTTTGCCCAGCGGATGGTGCATAAGGCCACCGCCAGTCAGGGGGACCGCTCCTCGGTCTCGGAGGTAGAGGGGTGTGCATGGGTGTGGGGACATGCTTGCCGTGCCCTCTGGGATGCAGTGTGGTCTTCCTGGCCCCACAGGCTGTGGTCACTCCCTGTGGCCGTGGTCCCTGTCACTCAGTGGTCCCCCCACTCTCTGCTTGGTCAAAACAAGGCAGATATCTGTTTCCCACTGGTTCCCACTGCTGGTTTTTCACTGGTTTTCCAGACTGCTGGTTCCCCACCGTGGCTCCCTGTATTTCCTCTGATCAGCACGGAGCATCTTCTCCCTTGGTCTTTCTGACCCCAGGAGAGGACACCCCTCTTTGCAGACTGGGCTCTGTCCATCAGCTCCCATTTCTGCCAAGGCTGGCCAAAGCTGTGGGGGGTCATCTTCCCTTCCTTCTGCTTCTCTGGTTTTTGCCTCAAAAACACAGGTTTTTGAGGCAAAACTGTTGGGATGGAGAGTGTTGGTGCAGAAGGGCTGGTTTGGGGAGAAGAAGCTCCTCCTGTGGCCTTCTACCCTTCAAGGGGGTGCAAAACGAGGGGCAAAGAGAGCAGAGGACAGCAGTGGGATGGGAGATGCCTTTCAGCCCTTCTGCCCTCCATCCGTCCATGCCCTTATTCCCCTTCAGCCCCATCCAGCCTTCCTTCATCTTCTTTCCTTGTCTGCCTCCTGCCCGTCCACCCTCCTACAACCCCAAATTCCAGCCTGGGTCCAAATTCCTCCTTGGCCACTCTGGGGACAGCTGCAGGACACACCACCCACCTGGCAGCCGGTGCCTAAGCTGGGGCATCTGCCAGGGGCCATCCAGCTGGAGGTCATCTCCTGGTGATCCTCATCACCACGCTCTGAGGGTGCTTCAGGAGAGGAGAGCCCTTCCCTCTGGCTGGACTCCAGCACTGCAGGAGTCAGGGAAGCCAGGAGCTGCTGTGGCCACGGCGGTGATTCCCTCTTCCATGGCTCTCTTGCAGCTGATCCAGAAGGAGCTGGCGGACGAGGAGGAGGANCAAAACGAGGGGCAAAGAGAGCAGAGGACAGCAGTGGGATGGGAGATGCCTTTCAGCCCTTCTGCCCTCCATCCGTCCATGCCCTTATTCCCCTTCAGCCCCATCCAGCCTTCCTTCATCTTCTTTCCTTGTCTGCCTCCTGCCCGTCCACCCTCCTACAACCCCAAATTCCAGCCTGGGTCCAAATTCCTCCTTGGCCACTCTGGGGACAGCTGCAGGACACACCACCTGGCAGCCAGTGCCTAAGCTGGGGCATCTGCCAGGGGCCATCGAGCTGGAGGTCATCTCCTGGTGATCCTCATCACCACGCTCTGAGGGTGCTTCAGGAGAGGAGAGCCCTTCCCTCTGGCTGGACTCCAGCACTGCAGGAGTCAGGGAAGCCAGGAGCTGCTGTGGCCGCGGCGGTGATTCCCTCCTCCATGGCTCTCTTGCAGCTGATCCAGAAGGAGCTGGAGGACGAGGAGGAGGAGCGCAGCCCCAGCCAGGGCAGCCTGCGCTTCCGACACAAGCAGCCGGTGGAGCTGAAGGGTCCCGACGGCATCCACGTGGTGCACGGCAGCACGGGCACGCTGCTCGCCTCCGACCTCAACAGCCTGCCCGAGGACGACCAGAAGGTGCTGGGTCGCTCGCTGGAGACTCTGACCGCCGACTGCGGGGGCTACAGCGACCACAACGCCCGCACCGAGTCGGCCAAGTCCACCCCCCTGCACAAGATGCGGGAGGTGATCATGGAGAGCCCTCTGGAGATCACCGAGTTATGACGAGCGGTGCCGCCGCCGCTGCTGCTGCTCCTCTAGGCAAGCCGGGGCCGGCGGGGATGAAGCACAGAGCAGGGGGGCCGTGGTGGGGGCCAGGGGCAGCCCGAGACCGGTGCTTGGCCCCCTCTTCCCCTGCAGGAGCCCAGGCTAGCCGGTGCAGATCGCTCCGGCAGCCTCGGAGAGCTTGGCCCCGGCAGAGGGCTCTCAGGACCGGAATGCTTTTACTCGCCTGTCATTTATCCATGAAACCATTAAATTTTTTTTATTTTTCTTATTAAAAAAAAAATTAAAAAGGTTTTTTTTTCTAAAAAAAAAAAAAAAAAGGGGGAAAAGAAAAGCTAAATGAATGTGATGAGTCCAGACTGGACAGGGGGGTAAGGTGCAGTGAGGATGCGGCTGATGTGCTGCCACAGCATCCCCGGGCACAGGCTGGGGACAAGCAGCTGTCACACCTCGATCACGAGCATGGGGAGGGCCAGGGAAGCGTGGGGAGAGACCGAATCCTTTTGGCATTAACGTCACCTTTCCAGTAAGGAAAGACCCAAAAAATTAAAAAGAAAAAAAAACCCAACCCAAAGACATTCCTCCATTTTGCTGGCTTTACCAAAACTTGTTGCGGTGTCAAAAAAGAGAGAGACTAACTGGGGCTTCTGGATGTCGAGTGCTCGTGCGTGTCTTTTGTTGCCCTTTTCTTTCCCCTTCTCTCTTGCCTTTGGGTTTGTTTGTTCGGGGGTTTGTTTCCAGTCGTGACCTTGTGGAGAGTTTCGGGCACGGTCTGTTACGGGACTCAGAAATACACTGTCTATGGCTTTGGGTAACCTGTCTGTCGTCCTTCCTGCCCGGATCCATCAGGCCCAAACCCCCTCTGGAAGAGAAGACCTTCTTTTAACTCACCCCTCAATCCGTCATCTTCACGAGAAGCCACCCTGGGTGTTGCTGCACCTTGGATTTTGGGGGAAGCATTACATGTTCTCCGGGTTTACCCACACTCCCATTGCAGCCCCCAGCACAAGGAGGAAGGACACAACCAGCCAGGCTCACGGGAAGAGTTTATTTGTGACGGGATGCTCCCATGCACGCCCGGGATCAGGCACTGCAGGCATCCCCCGATACGGCGGGGAGGGACGAGCCAGCACCCCGCTGCCCTCACCACCACGGCTGGCTCAGCACAGGGCCCCCAGCAGGGGTGGGGGTGTGAAAGGAAATCCTGGCACCCAAACTCATTCATTTTGTGCTCAGGTGAGGCTGCCGCCAGCCAGCAGTGGGGGGCCAGTGTTTGGGCAGCAGAACCCAGCCCAGCCCATGGGGACAGATCCACGTTGCAGAGTCTGGGCCGTACGAGTGGTTCGGGGTGGGATGGAGAGGTGGAGAAGGGATTGGGCATGGAGATAGAGGGGGGAATAGAGGTTGGGGATTTTGCAGTCACCCTGAGAGACGTCAAGGCTGAATCCCTAGTCCTGAAAATATTAACGAGTCCCTTAACCTGATTCCGAAATCCAAGCCCCAGGAGTGGAAGAGGAAGCGGCCGAGGCCGCTGGGGTTCCCCGCAGCCCCGCCGGCGCGGCGAGGCCGGTTGGCTCCTGCCACTGCCGTCTGTCAGTGCAGGCACGTCCCAAGGGAAGGGAGCCGGGATCCCGAACCAAACGGCAGAGCAAGTCCAGCCAGCTGGGGAGATGGCTCCTAGTTCCACACGTGGCGCCGGCAGTGTGCGACGGCCTGCGGGAGGGACGGGGACGGCGCTGGGATGCGGGGACCGCCAGCACCCCGCCGGCCCCGGGGAGGGGACACCGCCGGCACTTACACTGCACTCGACCGCCGTGGCCATGTTCTTGCACCAGTACTGCGGGCCCCAGACACAGCGGGCCGAGCCCAGGAGATCTTCCTTGCCTGAGTCACAGGCTCTGAGTTTCTGCATTGCAAAGGAAAAGGGCGGGAGGGAGAGAGGAAAACCTCCAAGAGGAACCTCTGATCACCCCAGCCCTGTCCCAGCCCGCAGGCTTGGACAAAGGATGTCCATCTCGGCCCGGGCCGCCCCAGGGGTGAGGACACTTACAGTGCAGATGAAGGTGGGGTCCATCATCTGCACGAAGAGCCGCAGGGCTGCCGGCTCGTACTGCAGCACCAGCGCCTGGCACTGCGAGGGAGAGAGGGGTGAGCCCGGCGGGGGCACCGGGGTGGTGTTGCGGGGTCGGGTCGGGTGCCCCCCGAGCTCACCTTGCTGGTGAGAGGCATGGGCAGCATGGCGCAGCCCTTCTCCAGCACCTCGCCCAGCTCTTCCAGCGTCTCGTTCTTCAGCAGCTCGTTGTCGAAGTAGGTGATGACGATCTGGCAGACGTTGCAGAAGGCGCCCGAGCTCAGCGCCAGCTGCTGCAGGGATTCAGCCCCTGGGGGACACGGCCATCAGCACCCAGCGGAGGGGACACCCCGCGGCCCGGGGTCGGGGTGCCAGCTCACCGGGCCGGGTGTCCCCGCTGCGGGGACAGCAGTGCAGCATGGTGCAGATGGCCGCGGGGTCGGTGGCCTCCAGCAGCATGATCACCACGGCTTTGCCGTAGGAGTTGACGAAGTCCTTGCACTGCCCGATGACGCTGTGGGGCAGCATGTAACACACCTTCTCGATGTCGTTCACCAGCTGGTCCTGCCGGCACAAAGCAGAAGAAGGAAACCCCGGCTCCTTGCTGCCCCTTGGCCCCCTGTCCCGGCCCCGCAGCAGCAGACGCGGCGGTGGGGCTCACCTCCGTCACGTTGTTCTCCAGGAGGCCCTCGACTGTCTTCACGGTGAACTGGCACACGTCACACAGCGGAGTGCTCCCCACCCTGTCCTGCGGGACAAGGGGGTGGGATGCATGCCGAGCCCCCCCAGAGCCACCCTCATCCTGTTCCACCATCATCCCCCACCTCAAAAGGCATTCCCTACCTCGAATAAATGGAGGTGCTTGAGGGAATGAAATACAAAATAAGGCTCCCCCTTTACAGTGTTTGGATTTTAAGGAGCACAGCGGAATTGAGGGGGTCCCCACTTACCCCCAGCATGCTCAGGACCTGCACCACCCTCTCTGTGAGCAGCGTGTGGAGAGGCAGTGCCGAGTCGGAGGCACAGAGTCCCAGCTGGCCACACAGCTCCGTTGGGTCCTGGGGAGAGAGACTTCCCAAGTCAGGCGGGCTTTGGCCCCAGGGAGGGGAATTTCAGCACATCAGGGCATGGATCTCACTTACCTCAGCCTGCTACAGGTGGAGGGGCCAGAAAATGGCAAGAAAAAATGGAAACAAAATATAATTTCAGTAGTTGCAAGGCAGAGAGGAGGGGGAAAACAAATGAATATTTTTTAGGAATATTAGGCAGTGAGTTTAACAAAAAAAAAATAGAGTATTTGCTGATGAGGCCCCTTGGCTGTGCCAGCCCCCAGCTGGCACCCAGTGAGCCCTGGCATTCCCAGGGAGCCCTCAGCCTCTTACCAGGTGGAGCAGCAGCTGGGCAGCCGTGTCCGTGTACTCGGCCAGGGAGCGCTTGCACTGCGGGAGGGAGACACAGCGTCAGGGCCCGGTCCCGGCCACCCCCCCCGGGCAGGCATCTGCAAGGGATGCTCCCACCGAGGAGGAGAATGCAGCCATCCCTGGAAGTGTCCAGGGCCAGGTTGGACAGGGCTTGGAGCAGCCTGGGATAGTGGAAGGGGTCCCTGCCCATGGTGGAGTGAGGTTGTCTTTAAGGCCCCTTCCCCCTGTGTGATTCCCTGCTGGCCCCTCACCCGCTGTGCCAGCTCGGGTGCCAGGCTCTCGCAGACCCGCTTGGCGTGGCCCACCAGCGCCCAGGTGAAGGCAGTGTTGGTCCCCAGCGCCTGCTGCACGGCTGTCACCAACTGCAGGCAGTCCCCACACACCTCTTCCATCTCCTGCAGGATAACAGGGACACGTTGGTACCCCACAAAATAAAACCAACCCCCCCACCCCCAACCTGCATTTGCAGGGCTGAGATTTAAACACTGGCTGCAGTTTGGGGCAGCACTCTGATCAGCATCTCTCATTTCCCTCCTGCATCCTGAAATATCCCCCAAATTTGCAACACTGCCAGCCAGAAGTCATTTCAGCTCTGCAGAAATTTTAGGGGCTTTCTCTAGTTGTTGTTAAGTAGGTGATCCTTTTAAGGGGATTCTCACCCCTGAGCAGCATTAGGGTACTGGCACAGATTGTCCAGAGAAGCTGTGGCTGCACCATTCCTGGAAGTGTCCAAGGCCAGCTTGGATGAGGCTTGGAGCAACCTGGACATGTTCCCTGTCCATGGCAGGGGTTTGGAAGGAGATGATCTGTAAAGTCCCTTCCCACCCAAACCATTCCATGGTTCCATGACCAGCACCATCCTTGCCTGTGCCACGGTACCTGGGCCTCGCCGTGAGGCAGATCCTGGGGATGGAGCAGGAGGGGCACATTGGCCATGAAGGGGGCAATGAGGTCAGCAAAGTCCTGGCCGGGGCCTGTGGCAGCTGGTGGTGGCTGCTGGTACTTCAAGGTCCCCGTGGGTCTGTCCCGGGGCTGGCACAGCTTGATGGTCCCGCACACCACCTTGGGTTCCGACTGTGGGGCAGAGGGGTGGGATGGGGACTTGAGGCTGCACCCCCTCCATCACACCAACTCCCCTGCCCCCACCCTAGGCCATTTCCCTCTCCAACTTGTCCTTCAGATGCAAACCATCCCAGGCTCCAGGAGCATCCTTTGTTCTGCAAGCCCCCAGGACATCCCAAACTATGGAAAACCCCAGACCCGGGGCTGCCCCTGCGTTACCAACACTTGCTTGCCCAGCTGGACAAGCACGAGGATGCCGGTGTCCACCATCCTCTTGCACTTGACAGACCAGTCCTGGAAGGGCAGGTACTGGCATCTCTTATCCAAGAAGAGCCTCAGCTTCTCCTGGATGACAGAGAGAGAGCTCAGGGCCTCAGTGGGGCTGGCAGGGAGGAACACCAGCCCCACCCCCCCTTCCCACTGAGACCCACCTCGGTGCGATTGTCCTGCAGGATCTTGCCCACCACAGAGACTGCCACCTGGCAGAGGTGACAGGGGATCCCCTTCTGCTGAGAGAGAGGGGACACGTCGGGATGCTGTCATGGCACCCAGACCCTCCCCAGATCCCAATCCCCCACCCCAGAAACATCCCACGTGAGCGTCCCGGGGCACCCATCGACTTTTGCCATTTGCCCTGCAGACACGCTGCTGCCGGATGCGGGATGCTGGGTGGGCAAGCCGGGATCCTCCCGCCATCTCCGTGTTCTGGGGCAGACGGGCACCTCTCCCGCAGCCCCCCGCACTCCCTGCCCCCAGCACGGTTACCCCCAGCGCCCGGTCCCACGCGGTGAGCCGGCAGAGCTCCAGCGCCCCGCACTTGGCCGCGGTCGCCGCGTCGCGGCACCAGTCCTCCGGCCGCTCGCCACACTCGTGGAGGGGGCTGGCCCCGGCTGTGGGAGGGGAGAGGAGACTGTCAGCCCTCAAGGTACCCCAAGACATCAAACTAGCCTCCCTGTCTGCACCGCAGGGAGCTAGGAGCGATGCTCCTCACCCTCCTGCTGTGATTCCACCTCAATGCCAAAGTCGTGGAAGGGGGTGTTTCATTTATAAATGATTTTTTAAGGTCGGCTTTGCCAGGCTGCCAGCTTTTCCAATGGGATGTCATAGAATCAGAAGCAGAGGGAATTTGGGGCTCATCCTCAGCCTCCCAGCACCCTCTGACACGCTGCGGAGGCGGCTGCTTATAAAAGCAGCAGTAAATCTTGCAAAACGGGCAAACCCGGCGCTCAGCCCCGCACGGCAGCCAGATAATCACGCCACGGCTCCCGGCAACGATTGAGCAACCCCACTTTTGGTGGGGTTCTTTTGGTTTTATTTCCTCCCCACGACAGCATTTTCTCCCGGCTGTAAATCCCCGGCACGGCAGCGGCGGCATGGCCCGCCCCGGCAGCGCGGTGTCGTGGCGCAAGAGCAGCGCTCTAATTGTCACCTTGGTGTGTCAGGACTCATTTTTGATGGGGCGAGTGTGCCCACCCAGGATGCGGCTGGGGAGGAGGCGGCGAGAAGGCACAACCGAAGCCCTTCGCCGCTTTGCTTTGGCCGGGAGCTGCTCCGGGAATTTGGGAGCAGCACCCGAGCAAAGGGACAGGCAGACCCTGCTGCAGACCTTTAAGCAAGAGGCGTTTCTAAGCAAAGCACAACCCTCCCCGCTCCAAGCATTTACATCCAGCTTGTATCCCCCAGCCCTGTCTGTGATTTTGCAGAGCAGGAGTAGAGCCAAAGGCAGAAACTGCTCCTTCCACCCGACGTGCCCTTATCGGGTTTCTCCCCAAAAGCCGCTTTCCCTGCGTGCTGGATTTTGGCAACGCCTCCAGCTCATCCATGAGACTGCCCCGTGAGGTGCCCAGCGCCACCCTGGAAAGTCTCGAGGGCTGGGGGATGGGGAGAGGGGTCCCAAGCCCCCCACACCATTCCCGCCTGCCCCAGAAGCGCTGGCGCAGCCCGGCGGGTGCCGGGTGATGTTTCAGCCGCGATTTCCCCATCGGGCTGACAGCAGCACTGGGGCAGGCGGGCCCCGGGGCAGGGCGAGTCCCCCCGGCTTCCCAGGCTTCCCACACACCTTCCCAGCTGCGCCATGCCGCGCTCGCCGCATCAGCTGAGAGGGATATATTTATGTTTTCAACCCTGGCCCCAGCATCAGGGCGAACAGGAATGGCAAGTCAGCGGAGGCATTAAGGGGCAGCACCAAAACCAAGGAGGCGGGAGACAACAACCCCACAGCTTTTTTTGGAGCTGGTCCCGCAGCATGTCTCACGGAGCTGTGTTGGAGCCCGGACCCCATGGTGGGGTCGGGAGCATCTAAAAGACACGGGTGGTTTGGTCCTGCACTTTCCTGGCTCGCAGAGATCCTCAGCTCAGCACTTACTCCTCACCTTGCTCAAGCTGAAAGTCAGGCAGCAAGTGCTGGGCCAGAAAGTAATTAGGTCTAATCGTAACACCCAGCAGCTGAGAGCAGGGGGAGCTTCCCCAGGTGGAAACCACTGCCACGGGGCAAGCAACTGGGGCAACTGGTGTCCCGTGAGCTCTCCCACACGTCTCAAAGCCGTGCTGGAGCCACCTCATGCTGCCAGGCACACAGGTTATTAAATGATGCCATTTTTGACAAAGCAAAGCAGGGATGCTCCCGTGCCACTGCGGTTCCAGGCCAGCCACAAGTGCCCTGTTCCTGTTGGCCAGGCCCAGGGGATGGGGTGGGCTTTGCTCAGGGGGTCTCCAGCAGCGAGCTCCAGCTCTGGCAGGGCTGCGCTGGCATTCCACGGAGCGCCCCGGCCCCGGCCGAGCCGGCAGAGCCTGGCGAGCCGGTTGTGACGTAAATCCCGGGGGTGGCAGCGTGGGCCCCAGCGCCCCAATTCCCGGCCCGGCGCACGCCCCTGTTACAGCAAGAACCATAAATACACTTTTCCCAGCTCCCAAACCCTTCTCTCCAAAGCTCACGGGGTCGCCGGTGCCGCAGCACCCCCGTGCCGTGCGGCCAAGCCCGGCCGGCTCCCGGGGCAGGCGGCACCGCAGGGCAGGACGTGCCGAGCGCAGGTGAACTTTCCTGCTCTGCCTGTTGCTGGCTGGAACACCCAGACACGTCCCCCCCAGACCAGGTCGTGCATGTGCACCCACAAAACCCGGGCACATCACATCAGGGGTGCCCAGCGGGCCAAGCCTGGGCTAACTGGGGTGCAAGGGGGGCTCTTCACTCTAAAACATGGGGGGTTTGCTTGCAACAGCAGGGATCCTCTTGTTCTGGGGGAGATTTCCCCAGGAAGCAGCGATTTGCCCCTCAAGCAAGAAGCAGGGGTTGGAAGCAGGCCTTTCCCAGCTTGTTTCCTGGGGATGGGCAGGGGATGGATGACTAAGGGACAAGGGACAGCAGCAGAGGTTCGCCTGCAGGAGGATTCGCTCACAGATATCCAAGTGCCGATGCCGAGAGGGCTCCTGAGGTGAGTAGAGAACATCACCCCATCACCCTTCCCAGAGCTCAGCAAGCCACAGCAGAGCCAACTTCCTGCCTCCTGCATCTCCTATGAGGACCCTGAGGAAAAGGGCAGCTTCATTGTCACGCTGTTGTGACAACCAAGTGGCTTCCCCCAGCTCACACATCGGCAGCCAGGCCCCAAAACCCAGGGCAGTAGGAGAGAGCAGCCCCTCTCCCCCACCACCACAAGCACTCTATCATGGCTTCCCTCCTTCCCTGCCCCAGCACACCACCAGCTGTGCCTGAATCCCAGAGAAGGGAGGGAACAAACCCCTTTTGCCCTGAGATCACCTTTAAAGGCAAAAGTTCCAACTCCCACCTCCAGGTGGGTAACACAGACAGCAGTGCCACCTTCCCCAACTCCAACACCAGAGGAAGCAAATTATGGAGCTTAGACACCAAAGCTGTGAATAGTTTTGGGATTCAGCAGGGTTTTCTGGGCTGTCCACATCCTACCTACCTCCAGGCCTGGCCTTACCTTGGTAGGAGCCCAGGCACACAGAAAGGATCAGCACCAAGCCACTCCATTTGCTCTCCATGCCGTTCCTAAGAGTCCTCAGTGGCTGGTTCCTCTCCTGTGCTGCTCCCAGACTGAGGAATCTTGGATGGGCTGGGAGAAGCAGTGAGAATCCACACCCACGCAGGGCAATTACCACACCCCTCACTTTATGCCTTGATTATAAAATCATCACCAGGGAGGGAGGGACCAGAGCCAGGCAGGTATTCCCAGGAGGTCAGAAGCAGCCCAGGACCTGCTGCTCAGCGCTAACCTGGCTGCAGAGGGTGGGCACGGACAGGGAAAAGCATCCCAGAGCCACGTGACAGCACCACGTTCTCTGCCTTTGAATGACATTTTTATATTTTATTTGGAATCAAGCAGGGAATGAGGACACACAGGAAGCCACATTACACACGAGTCAGCAGGGAAGGCCGGTATCAAGAAGTCCCTCTGGCCTGCGCAAGGCAGCGATTGCAACACGGGGCTGTTGCCTCACACCAGGCGTTGTGTTTGTCCAGGGAAGAGAGAGGCAGCAATCCCAGGCAAGCCTCTTCCACCTGCAACCCTGCTCAGCAGAACAAAGGCTTGATGGGACATGCAGTGTAATGGGAACCTGAATCCATTCAGTCCCAGATTCCCAGTGACACCTTGGGATGTGCCTTCTCCTGGCCCTGCAGCCAAGGGGAACCTCAACAAGAACCTTTGCCATGGAGAAAAATGAAACACGCGAATTTACCGGTTTACAGAAATTTTTATTGTTCATTGAGGAAGCTTTTGTGCAAAAAAACAAAAAAAAAAAAAAAAAAAAAAATCAAGACAATGTTCTTTAGAAAGCAACTGCACAGTGTCCCCCCAGCATGACTCAAGCAGGTCGGGTGCCACGGTCCACAGGAAGGGAGAAAACTAAAGGGACTCCCAGCAGCAGCACAGGACTTCCCCTGGTTCACCTTGCCCAGCATGAATCCTACTAAAAACCCCAGGAAAATAAAACCTTCCCACCAAGCTGCCAATGCAGCCCCACCTCCCCCCAAGAAAGATCCACAGCATCCAGTTTAAAACACCAAATGCCACGCTCCGTGCCATGGTGTCACACAACCCATCCCTCCAGGGCAGCGCTGCCCAAGGGACAGAGCCCATCTCCTATCTGCTCCATCTGCCCCAGCTGGGATATGCCACCAGAACCACTGCACAAGCCTGCCAGGACAGAAAGCTGCAGGTATTTTATGTCTTTAGGGGAAACTTTCCTTTTTTTTTCCTCTTGTTTAATGCCATGAGTGCTTCAGTAGTCAGTAAACAGGGGAGAACAACCTCTGTTGCCATCTGTCAGCACTGCCTAGGCTTTTAGTATGCACACAGATCAACTAAAAACCTGCAGTCCAGTGGTTTTCCAATGAAAAATACTCCACTTGCTGCTACAGCATTGTTACTGGAGCTCCTGCACGCCCCACACGCCACAGGAACAGCAGGAGTTACCAGCATCCTTCTGAACAGGACTGGAATTTTCAAAGCTCCACATCTGCCCAGCTGCTCCTTCCCAAAAGTCTCCTCAGAGCTACTTCAGTGCCTCTGCTTTGGGGATTAACTTGATCACAAGTGCACACCCAATGCAAGGTCTGCCCCAAGCAACACAAGCAGGATTCTCACCCCAAGGACCCTTCACATCAAGGGCCTGCCATGTTCCCAGGGTAGCAAGCCTGCCTTGAAGGCTTTTTTGGGGGGATTTTAGGCCATTTAAGTGGAATTTCAGAGAGATGTGAAAGGCAGGCTGTCAAGTGTGCCAGCAGAGCTTTAAATAGCTACTTTAGTGCTCCTACCACCTGCCACCTCTGCTTGCTGCATTTCCCAACAGAAATGGGATCTCTGGATAACAATTCGTACCTCCAGTTACTCAGAAGGGTGCCAGTCAGAGTGGGTGGGCAGCAGTGGGAGGTGCCCCCAGGCCTCACAGCACCTCTCAAGTTTTAGATGACTGAAATATGCTGTGAGAGAAAAAGCAGAATCAAGGAACAAACAGGTTACAACAAAACCCGTTTTCCACAAATTCCACCCTCAGTGCTGAACTCCCTTTGACATGTTCCCAGCTCCTGCTGACTTGATCCTCCTCCATCTTCCAGTGACAGCTCATGCTACCTCCTCAGCACCCAGCTGGCTGCTTGTGGGAAGCTGCAAGACCAAGCAGAATTGAGCAACTAGGATAAGGAGAAAGGGAGTCATTCCTCAGGTACACCAGCATGCTTCAGGAAACTGACATCCCACTGGACTGGGCTTGGCAGAACACCCGTGCTGAGACTGAGCAGTCCAAGGAAATCAGAAGGATGTGATCAAAGGCTGAGGGAGGGTTTTCCTTAGCTAAAACAACACCATGAGCCACAAGCGTGGTCACTCAAATGCAAAAGGCTGATCACTCAAATGCATCTTTTTAGCTACCAGTGACTTTGAAAGTTAGCTGGGCACACAAAGCCCCCTCCTCTGCATCTGCAGAGCTTTGAAAATTCCAGCCAAAAGGATTCCCAGATTCAACATTATCCCTTAGAGCTCCATACACAGAAAATAAACATTCCAGCCAGATGTTAAAAATGCAAAGCATGTAAAATCTTCCCAATGCTGCCTACAGAAAGACATTTGAAAGTTTAGTCGGTATCTTGCTCTTTTTTTTGAAATTAAAAGATAAGAGCCTTGTCTCATTTCACCATCTCTGTCATTCTTCCCAGCACATAAACACTTCAGCCTACCAATTAAAAAAAAAAAATCTACAACACACTGACTATTTTTAGGAGCATAATGGGTTAAACTGTACAATCAGAAATATCTTTGTTAAGTCAACAATGAAAATCTGATCCTTCAACAGCAGCACTGCTACAGAAGAGTTACAACAAAGGAACTTGAAGGTCAAATTGTTAATGAGGCAGAGAGGAGGGACAGGTGAGATAGAGCTCTCCGCCAACCTCGGCCCACATTTCCTAAGAGCCATGGCAAACTTTCAGAACTGGAAATTCTTCTTCTAGTTCCACACATGACGTTTGCAGTGATCAACAGCCTAAAGGGGAAGAAATAGCTGATATTAGTGGAAAAAAGCCAGTTTGCAAACAAGCAGCTCAACACCTTACCCTGAGCCAAGATCTTGGGAGCAAATCTCTTTTTCTTAAAGTAAATAATTTCAAAGAGGACTAGAATAAACAACATCCTGAGCCCCACCAGCCAGGAGCTTCAGGAAAGAAGGCTGATGACCCTTAACCATTAAGGCCTGGCAGAAAAAGCAATACTGGAAGCCAATTTTTAGAGCCTGCTGAGAGATTGTGACATGGTCTGTTGGCTGCAGGAACACTGACTAAATATAAAGCTGACACTGTACCTTACTATAGATTCTGAAATACTAGCACACAGGTGTGGGACACAAAAAGGAGAGGAAAGTCAGCTTTGAGAAAGCTAAGAGCTGTGAAACACCCTCTAATCAAACTAGTACCCTTTTGCTTATTTTGAACTGGAGCTCATCCACTTCAAAGTGCAGCAGAAGCCAAAAACAGCTCAGAAGGAGCTGTCAAAGATCAGAAGGGAACTGGAGGCAGGAGGCTGCTTTACGTACGTTGCACTGAGCAGCAGTGTCCATGTTCTTACACCAGTAGCCCGGACCCCAGACACAGGCATCATTCCCCAGGAGAGGCTCTTTAGCAGACTCACAGACTCCGAGTTTCTGGGAAAAGAGCAGCAGCACAGTCAGCACCTTCCTAACTGCACCAAGAGATCTCAAGTCCAGCCTTATGTCTGAGCTTCCACCTGAGGGAGTGTGGAAGCTGCACTGAGGCAGCTGCAGGAGCTCTCACTGAGGTCACACCTGCAGCAGCCACGTCACCCGACCCAGAGCAGAGTTAAGTTACTGGAACTCCTTCGTATCAAGTTGTGAAAAACAGATCTTCTAGAGAGGGACCTTTCTCAAGAAACGTCACTTTACCTCCCACCACATTCAGGGCACAGCACACCCTGTCACTGAACCTCAGCAGTGGATAACCCTGGCAGCTCCCTCCTGCTGCCCTTCCCTGTGCTGGGCTGGCAGGCAGACAGCTGTCCATTCAGGAAGGCCCAGGCCTTGCACAAGGGGCTTGCTCCAAGCATTCAGTGTGCTGATTTTGATTCCAGCAGAGTTTCTGCATGCTGGGCACTGAAAGGCACCCAGGACAGCAGGCAGGACTGTATCAGAGCCTGCCCTCAATAAAACCAAAAGCAATACTCACAGTGCAAACAAAAGTGGGATCCATCACTTCTGCCAAGAGTTGCACAACCACGGGTTCATACTGTTCCACAAACTGCACACACTGTAACAAAGCACAGGGTGAGAGATTCTCCTGCTGGAGCCTCTGAAAGCAGAGGAATGTGTGGTCTGCAGCAGGCAGGCCTGTCTGCTACCCCCAACACCCCAACAACACACTCCACAAGGACAAAGCAGAGGCTTGAGCTCTGCACATGGCAAAGGAGTCAGGCACTAATCACACAACTACATCCTTGTTTCTGCTAGCTCATACCTGCCTGCAGCTGTCTGTAGACACGCTATGAGGAGACAAGGGGTCACAAGGAAAAGGACCAAACAGCACAGGCTTTGGGAAAAGAACCAAGCAGAAGAAGCTTTGACTGCAAAGCTTCATCTCTGATCGTGGAGATCACACCTGTCTCAAGAGGAAAGCACACGGAACCAGCTGGAGACAAACTTCCTGAGCAGGACAGCAGCAAGGACTCCCAGGCACTTGTACTCGAGTTATTCCCTCAGACAAGGCAGCAGCAGGAGCACTTCCTGCCAGAACAGCCTCTCTCCCTCTAGTGGAGAGGCTGGCTCCAGAGCTGAGGAAGATGCTGCTGCTCTCAGCAGAGACAAACAGCACCAATTAATGAACCAACCACAGCTATTAAACAGCCTCACAGCAGGAAGAGCTGTTCCACAGCTGCTTTAAGCCTCTATACTCTATCCTCAGTACACTTACAAGTAGTTGCCACTTGCTGACACTCAGCAGCCACCTAATAAGATTTTCAGGTAAATCTTGATATCAGTGGTCTAACAGGTGTCCCACATGCTGGAATTACACCAGCCTACTTTCAATTACTTCATTAATCCCCCTGAGCAGGATCAGTGTTGAGGAAAAAAAAAATAAAACCTTCAACTGTTCCCACCTACTGTTCTCAGAGGATTTCCAAGCAAACCTTTCCTGACTGCAAATCAGTACAACAATCCAGCCAGTCAATTCAGACCCTCAAAAGCAGACATCTATTCAAGGGCCTGCTAACTCCCAAGGATGGGAACTGAGAAAACCTAATCCCCCTGCACCCCAAACTCCTCCCAGCCTTCAGCAGAGGAGGCTGTTACAAAAACCAACAAGAGAAGTTGCTCTCTGGCTTTTCCAAATACTCTGCAAGATGTCCCTGCCTATGGCAGGGGGGTTGGAATCAGGTAGTTTTTACGGTCCCTTCCAACCCAAACCATTCCAAGATTCTATGTTTCATCCTTCTGTTCATCTCCATCTGCCTTGCCCTGACTGGAAGGCAGGCTGCCACACAGCAAGGTCATTCAGCTGCCTCAGATCAAGCCTTTCTCCCCTTTTTTTTTTCTTTTGCTCCACTGGACAGGAGAAGCTGCTAGCTTTGGTGTTAATTAGTAAAGGGAAAAAACCTGTGAAGGATCAGGTTGCTGGACACAACCCAGTCCCAGCTGCACCTGTGGACAGTTTGTCTCCAGCCAGAGACAAGGCATTTGGCCAAACACAGAGACCTCTGTTAGGGGTACCTGGACATTTATAGCAGAAGCAGAGACACTTGAGAGATGGACCTAAAATTAGCATATAGACAAAATATCAGATGAAACACTCAGAAAATGAGGTTAAGCATAACTGTCACTGTTAGGACCTATGTAAACCCAACAAATCAACAGGGCCAGCTCCCAACCACCAAGACCATGGCTTTTTAGTCTGCCTCCTGCACAAACACCTTACCTGCTCACTGACAGACTCTGGCAGGAAGTGACAGACTTTTTCCAGTAAAGCTTCAATTTCAGCTGTCGTGGCATTCTTCTCTAGCTCTTTGTCAGCATAAGCCACCACCATCTTGCAGATATCACAGAAGCCACCTGCAGGTTTCACTACAACTGAGAAGGAAAACAAAAAAACAAACCAAACATCAGTGCTTAGGTAAAGAGAAAGACAAGAAAAGAGGCAGTATCAGCAGTGTCCTCAAAAGAGATCTCATCATAGGTGAACCAGCTCGTTTTGAACACCACAGAGCCCTCCATCACCCACCTGGCTGCTGGGGAAGCTTGCTGGCTGCACAGCATTTCAGCATAGTACACACAGCTTCAGGATTTGTTGCCTCCAAGAGCATGTCAATCACAGCCTGGCCATAGACCTCGATGAAGTCCTTGCACTGGTCCTTGACACTTGCCGGGAACAGGCGGCACACCACCTCCATCTCATGCACAATCTCCTCCTGAAGCACAGGGCAGGAGCAGTAAATGAGGGAGAGAATTTTTGACTCTGTTCATAAGCCCACCTTTTCTGTCCCACCCAGGATAGAAATGTTGCTGTTGTGAAAACAGGCAATAAAATTGACTTTCCTTCCCTCTTCAGTGCAGCCCTGCCTCAGCCAAAGCCTAGGAAGGGGTACAATGCCCACCACTCACACACCTCTGTCTTGTTGCTCTCCAAGAGGCCAGTCACTTCTTTCACCATGGTCTCACAGATTTCACACAAGGAAAAAGTCTTCTCTTGAACTGAGGCCTTCTGAGTACACAGAAGAAATACACACACAATAAATCAGCACTGGACCACATCTGATAGAGACAATTCCTAACAGCATTTACCTAGCTGCTCACTTTGGGCTGTATTCAAAAGGTCATACAGAACCCAAAACCAAACCTCAAAGGTCTCAGTAAAAAGCCTGGCTGAATGAACAGGCATTTTGTATGACTAATTTTAAGACTACAACCCCCAGGCTGTACAAGGAGTTGAATTTAGTAGACACAAAGAAATAAGCAATCCCACAGAGACAGAAGTCAAGGGAAATATATAGTGATTTTTAAAATACATTAATGGAGGACAATATTTCCCAGAATTGAGAGCACCCTCCTGTTTGCAAAAATACCCTTAGGAGAAGCCAAGGTGCTTCTTCAAACTCAGAGCTTCAGCATTCTGACTCTGATCCCTCATCTGCACATGCAGAGTGCTGCCCCATTTTTAAAAGGGATCAAAGTATTATTCCAAACAAAGAGCAAAACTCAAACTGAGAATTTACATTTAAGATGTCATTCAGAAGTGCTGGAGCAGAAGTTCCCCTTTCAGTCCTGAAGCATTACCTTGTTACTCTGGTTCAGTGTAGGCTCTGCTGTTCAAACAAATCAATCAGCTTTCCTACTTCACAAATCAGCATCAGAAACAAGAAAAGGCCAGGAATTTTTATGCAGGGAGACTTGGATTATTCTGTGCATGAAAGCTCATCTTTTTCACCTAGTTTGTTACACTAAAGCAAAAGGGAAAGCAAAGTACAAAAAGCCCATCTTACCTCCACAATTTCCATTTTCACCTCATGAACCACCTGAGCTGGCACCAGAGGCTGAAGGGGAACAGACTTCACAGAAGAACAGAACCCAACCATGGCACAAATGTCCTTTGGTTGCTGGAAAGAGATGTATAAGCAATTTTTAAAAGTCTAGAAGCCTCTGCCCTTTCTACAGAGCCTGTGAGCAAGCACAGAGAGCAAAATTTTGAAAGGCTCCAACACAAAGTTTCATGACTACTTCTACTTCAAGTATTGCCAAAGCACTTGGTAAGGTTATAGGCAGGACAGCTACTGGATGGAATTTAGCAGTTCCTGTTAAAGAGGAAAGGTTAAAAACCCCATTTAAAAAAATCACATCCCATGAGCCACACTTTGCAAGCCCTTCAAAAGGAGTTGACTTAAGAGCCACCAACACCAGAACAAGCCACCAGCAGCATCACATCAGAGCTGCATCCACAAAGCTGCTCCCCAGCTTTAAGTAATCACAGGAGAGGCCAATTATCCTGACTTCAGAGTTCACCCAAAAGCTGAAAGAAATGCCTAGAAGAACCTCTTTCCTGATCCACAAACTACCTTCTTTAAAGCTGCCAGAAACATCACATTCTGCAAACAGAAACAGTTTCTCGCATTACTGAACACAGCCTACAAGAAACAAAAGTTGAGCTTGTTAAAACCCAAGCCTAACCATTTGTACTGCAACAATTGAACCTGGAGTTCTCTCACAGTAAGAGAAAACAGCAAACAGAAACCAAGTCTGTAAAAAGGCTTTCTTTCTCAAAGAAATAAACTCTTCATGCATTTCTTTTTTGGAACATACATTACTAAGTGCACAAAAAGAAATGCCAGACATGAGGCAAACTGTTCTAAAGAGGATACCCAAAGTGAGAAAGACTGCACAGAGTGAGACACAAAACTTGCATTTTCCCACCTAAAGTCTACTTAAGCCAGAAAAAGACACCCTTGGCCCTACAGATAATTAGAAGATCACATCTCACCCTGTTCCAAGCTTCCTACAGCAGAGGCTTTTCCCAGAGTTAATATTAACACATCATGCCACAATCTCATGCACAGGCAAAAGCAGCACCTCGGGGACACTGTGCTGCTTCAGACTACTCCAAGCAGCACCTTTAAGTCAAGCCTTTTGGTTCATGCATTTTAAGAAGCAGTTCCAGGTATTAATGTTACAGCAACACCCACATACACACGTTCCCTCACAGAGGGATGACAGACACAAGGTCCCACAGGACAGGTTAAATTAAAAGCCCAAATTGCTCTAGGAAGCTTTCACCTTTTCAGTTCCTACACTTCAAACATCTGTACCACTGTCCTAGAGTCAAAGGTTAACCAAGGAAAGACCTGGGGACAGCTTTGCTCAAGCCCTTTTGAGCCCAGACTTTAAACCAGCAGCTGCCAGGAGCCACTGGCATGCTTTTTCCACGTGTAGCCTTCTTCTGTAAGAGGGAGGATATTTTCTGCTCTACTGGCCAAAGCATAATCAAGTTGAAGTCTTGGTAGCACAAAGTGGTATCTGGAGCTGGAAGTAGAACTGATGCACTGGAGGAAGCCTTTAGTCTTTCTCTGTTTTAATCACATAAATATCCCTTGTATCTGTCAGCACTGAGCACAGTCACACCAAGTGTACAGCTAAGAGAGCAAGAAGTGAACTACAAGCCCTTTAAGAGCAAAGGGTGAACTACAAGCAGGCTATCACCACAGGCAAGCTGCTCACCTACCTGATCCTTCTGTTGACAGGGGAGATTGGAGACAGAGGAAGAAAGGAGAAATTGAAGATAACAGTTAAGAGAAAAAAACACATCAAGCACTTGGAACTGCATATATTCTTTCCACAAAGATAATGGAATATGACACAGTCCCCACCCCGAAGAGCCTCAGCTACAGCAACTCACATTTAATTGCACAGTGCTAACCAGCATTATTCACCTGCAGTCATTAAGGCATCCTGGGCAAGACTACCTCCAGAGAGTCTGGACAACACTCAGATGTACACAAGGGGTAGTCATATTCCAATTTCAGGTATTAACAACACACTGCATTGCAATGCTTAGAATGAGAAACTAAGTGCTGCTGGAACAAACATTGACTTCCCCCTCAAATTTTAAGAAACAGGATGAGCTTCTAAGTAGCCTATAGCAACTAGAAACAAAGAAAAGGCCACTATGTTGCCAAATTCAGGTTCAAGTCAGCCACATATTCACCTGTAATTTGTTACGTCACCTGCGGCATCTACAGACTGCACTGTCTAAGGAAAGGCTTAGCCATTTTTTTTAAAGGCCCTCAGCTCTCTGGGTGAAGAGGTGCTATGTATGAGGCAAATGTATGCTGCTGCAGAAGGTACCACTCACTTTCCATGGCTCCTGTCAAGAGCCCAGAGAGCAGGAACCTTCAGACAGCAATTCCAGAAGGATGTGTAGCCTTGCTTCCAGGAGACACCTTACCTCTCACATGTGAACTAATTTTGCAATACTGTGACAAAGCCAACTCTTATATCCTTAACACAGTATTTGGGGGAGGGGGGAAGTGGTGTAAGCACAGGACTGAGATAAAAGAATATAAAGGAACATGTGCAATGTATTTTCATATTTCAAAAGATTAGAGTTCCTTTTGCACTGCAGAAGTGGTTATAAAATGGAAAGAAACATGCCAAAGAAAGCATCCTGAAACTGAAATTACTATCCAAAAAACACCAAGTTCAAAGCATTAACACCAAGACTTAGAGAGCAAGGGCTCTCTCCAAAGTTTTACTGCAGTGCACGCTTCCTGTTTCCAAAGAAGTCAGCTACACAAGCCAGAAAAATGAACTGAGAGCAAATAGTGCACTCTGCTGATCTTACCATGTGCATCATCATCTGGATGGCCAAATCAGAATACTCAGAGATGTAGGTCTTGCACTGCAGAAAGTGGGAAAAGAAAGTCTCGTGACTACCAAACCACTCATGCTGTAGAGTTCATCTAGAATTTTCTAATACATCTCAAGGTATTAATTTACCTCCTCTACTGCATAACAACAGGTCTTTCAGAGCTTGGCCCAAACACAAGATGGCATTTCAGGTTACAAAGCTGCTGCACAGGTAACTGCTTAACCTTTTCTCTTCCTCTCAGAGCAAAAAGCCCCAGCCCCCATTGATACAACCACATTACCCACTCAGACCATTTTTGTGAAAAAGGCCTTTAAGGGCTAGAAGCAATCTGGAGTCCTTCTCCTCCTCCCCAGTCCCACACATCCCACCCAACTTTCCTGACCACGAAGTTTACAATTTCAGTGCTGTTATCCTTATACTGTGTTAACACATGCAACAGTGTCTCCTTTGTGACATTAAATAGAGAATATGATCAGGGGATTAAGGCAGTGAACAAACTACTTTATGTTTGTTTACAGGAACAGAATTTTCCAATAAAAAAGGACAGTTTACCATATCGGACATCCCAGGTCCCAAACGGTCACACTCCTCCTTGGCATGAGCAACCAAAGACTTCACAAAAGAGGAGTTTGTCTTCACAGCTTCCTGAACATCAGTGACCAGCTGAATGCAATCCTGGCACACATCCCCACTCGCCTGGACAAAGAGTGAAAGGAAATTGAAGTTGACACAACTTCACATGACATGTTTTGGAAGCTCCTGTTACTACCAAGTTTTACAAGCTATTCTGAGCTTTGTACAAACCTTAATACTCTGGAGAATACTTTGAAGCCTGAGCTAGTAGGGAGACAAGCTACTGCTGGTATGTGCACCAGCCACTAGATGGAGATTAGGTACCTACTTGGCTCCAAAGCCGAGATAATAGTTAAGATACCCACCCAATCTTCAAATCTCTTGGTTTTGTTACAGACCACAGTGGGGAGGTTTCTAAATCTGGCATAGATCTTACCTGCTCCACCCACAGCAGCTTGTTCTCAGCCCACTCACTGCTCAGTTCCCACACCCTGGCCTGCTGTCAACACTCAGCCTCTGCACCCAAGTTCACTGCCTCATCTATTCCCCTTTGTGAGCTATTTGTTCTTTTCCAATCCAGTTTGTCACCTCTACATTCAGAGACAAATGCATCCCCCGAGGGGCACAGCTAGCAGGTTGCTCAAAATATGGGAAGAGTTGTTCTTCCTTTGAACCCTTGTGCCAAGCTTTCTCTCAGAAGAAATTTTTTCCAGCAAGATCTGCTTGATTACCACAGTCCTGGATGGCAACAGCACAGCACAAGACTTGCACTTACAGACTGTAGAACTTAGTCCAAGATTATACACATGGTCCATGCAAAAACAGCCCTTAGCCCTAGGCTTACCTTAGGCTTCTGCTTGGGCTTGTCCTGAGGGTAAAGGAGAAGAGGTACATTAGCCATGAACGGGGATGCCAGCTCAGAGAAATCCAGCTCTGGGATCTTGTTGGTCTGGAGCTGTTTCTGGAGCTTCATAGCTGCGAGGTGCTTCTGAAGGGACTGGCACAGAGCAAGGGCACTGCACACAACCTCAGGTTTATCCTGGGGGAGGCAAGATACATAAAGCTCCAAACTGATGTCACTTTTAAAGCTCAGAGTAGAAAGTCATTCAGCTGAAACATGGTAAGACAGAGAAAATGTTTCATAGCAAGGAAGGAGTCTTCAAACTAACAGTACCAGTGATCCACAAAGGATTGAAGGATCATATGCACAATCTGAGGCAGAAGAGAAATTTTGGCATCAAGAGGAGCACAATTTTTAATACCAACAGCTGAAAATCATTATCTACTTACGAGCTCTTCCTTGATCATATCCATGATAACTGGTAGGTAGGAATCCACAATTTCTTTGCACTCAGAGACCAGGCCTGGGTCAGGGAGAAACTCGCACGTCTTTTCCAAGTAAGAGCGGATCTCATCCTATGAAAAATGAGGTGAGCAGAGACAGATTATATCTCTCTCTCAAATGCTCCTTCCTTTCCCAAAATGCACAATACAAACCCTGAAACAAGCTCCTCGGACTCAGGTAGCTCCAGGTAGCAACAAGCAAAACTAGAACGAGGTTCTACACTATAGATACATTTTCCCCAGTTCTGGGCCTTCGATGAGACCCTGCCACAGCACAAACTTGTCATACTGCTTGTGTGGCCTGCACAGCCCAGCCTTACCAGAACAGAACACTTACAATCAAGAGGAGAAAGTGAACTTCTGGGCTCATGGGACAGTGACTTGTTTATACAAAGTACTCACAGGTTGACAAAAGAAAAAGGGAAGCAGTGCCCACAAACCAAAACGAAGGCCAGCTGGTGTAACCACCCACTCCTAGAGACTGCAGTACCCCACATTTTAATATTGGTGCCCCACTGGCACAAGAACAACTTTATTAAGCATCTACAGTCAATCAGGGATGTGTTAAGGCATGGGAGGCTCTAGAAATTGCTAATTTCCAAACCAGCAGAGGCTATTTAAAAGCCTTTCCCCATGTACTCTAGTCCCTTTCAACATCTGCTGCTTATGTTAGGAAAACAAAACAGACTACTCTTACACCCCCTCACCACGAGATCTTGAAACCAAATAGTATTTTGGGGTGAGGAGAAAAGGAGCTCTGCTTACCTCAGTGCCATTATCCTTTAAAATTTTGCCAGCAACCGTCACAAGCTCCTTACACAAGTCACAGGGAATACTGCTCTGGAGAAAGAAGCAGAGAGTTACTTCAAGAAAGAATTAAGTGTCTGCAAGAACAGAGTGTGAACAGCAACACAAAGAGTAAACATTGCATCAGGAATTAAGGAAGAAATACTGGTCAAGGCCAGGGTGGGAAGAGGTATTTTTAAACAAAGAGCGAGGCTATTTCAAGCATGTCTAGCTACAGTTTCATCAGTAAATCAATGCTGTATGAAGAAGCTGGCATGCTACCACTTGCTCATTTCACCTCCTCCCAGCCTCTTGAAATACAAAGCTGATTGCCCCAAGACACCTTCTCCTCTTACCTTTTCCTTCAGAGTTCACAATTGCTAGAAATCTTAGAACATTTCAGGCTGCTTCAACTATTGTAGTTGTGCTCTGACACTCCCCCCTTCCCCTACTTTTCCTTAAACTGAAGTATCTCTGCACAGACACAGCCAATGTGGACTGAATGCATCTCTAAGTAAAATACCTTTTTCTCCCCTAGAAAACTGTGAAACAATACCCAAACTACAGCTACACCTAGTAAAGCAGCCCTCACATTTAGTGCAAATGCAACATGAAAAGCTGCACTAAATGTAACATTTGTACTATTATTTACTGTCATGCCTTCCATAATTTAGCGTATGGTGCATCTTTCTGGGAATTTTAACCTTTGAGAAAGACTTAAAGAAATACACAGCCTTTTCGTAATAATTGCTCAAGTTCAGAAAAGACTCCTATGAATTAGGAGTCGGTAATAATACAGAGGAACAAGTGAAATCCACTAGCTCCATTCCATACATTGCTGGGTGATTGTGCAACAGGTCATGGGAGAAGTCAGCAGACAAGTTGTGCAAGGTAGAGCAGTGAAAAGCAACCTCCATCCAGCACCCAAATTACGGCACAGCAACCTCGGCAGAGTCTGATGTAGCACTTAACTCCAATCAGAGATTTGAGAAATCTTCCTCAGCGTGTGGACAGATCCACCCGAGCCCCAGGTGGGCCTGGGGGCTCTCAGGGGCTGGCACTTACCACGGCAGGCTTGTTCCAGACGTTCTGCTGGCAGTGTTTGACTGCCCCGCACTGCGACGCCGTGCGAATGCTCTGGCACCACACCTCCGGCCCCTTCGCGCACTCCTTCTGCCACAGCACAGGGCTTGCCACGGCTGCCAGAGAGAGCAAACTGAATCAGCCTTTCCAGATGCAAAAATAACCACCTCTTTATTCATGTTTTTAAGGACATTTCAATCCAGAAATTTTTGGCCTGCCCCAAACACAGGTTACAGAGCCAAAGAAAAAAAACCCGGAAAAACTGTAAAGGTCGAACTTCCCGAGTCACAGCACCTCAGCAGTCTGTTCCCCCATCATCCACCTTTCATAAAAAAAATTAAAATCCCAAAATACAAAACCTCACTTTGCTTAGCACACAAGAACTACTAGATTATGTGAAACAGAAAAACTGCTCATTACACAAATCTACCCCACAGACAGCTGATTCCCAAAGCTACAAGCTCCCTGTTCTCCTGCCCTACTGGCACTTCAGCTCTGAAGCAGCTTGTGACTGCTGTCTGCATTCCTCCTCCCACATGAGGCATCCTGTTCTCACCCAGCAAGTGAAAGAGTGAAGAAAGATTTTAGATTAAGAGCTACAACAATGTACACATTGCATGCAAGACTTAAGAGCAGGTACAGACCAAAACACTGACCATAAACAGAAAGCTTAAAGAATGTTCTTAAGGAATGTCCTATCATACTTTTCAAACCCACTAAATCTATTTAGACTTCCCTTTTTTCTTCTCTCGGTCAGGTCTTCAACTGTGTACAGAAAAATCTGTGGGGGTGAAAAATGTACCAGTCCTTTTTATAAAGCTTTCAAGTAAGATACAGAATATCTTTTCTGGACAGTTCTGGTAAAGAAATGTAAACTATCTGCAATCAGTAGAACAAGTGAATCAAATGTATGTTTTCACTGACTTTCCAAGCTTCTTTTTATTTTCAATTGTGCTGTCTGGACCTGGCACCCAACTTCTCCCACTTTCTAAAACCATCCTGTCTGTCAGTAAGCTCTGTTTCTTCAGGAGACAATGCCCTACATTGCACTAACCAATCAAGAAACAACTCCTAAAATCCTACAGCAGGCAGGCTCCAAAGAAATCCACCACGGTCCAAGCCTACAAGGCTGCAGAACTTCACAAAAATTAAAAAAAAAAACAAAACAAAACATAAACCCAACCTGTTCAAACCTATTAGCTGTACAGGTGTTCTCTTTACATCACTGCTGTTTGCACATTACAAAACCCTGTAAAATTACACTGTCAACCACGAGGCAGGAGTTCAGCTGTTTCATTCCTATGAAGCTTCTGGTAATGTTACAGCAGATGAACAATCACTTTCCCATTTCTCATGCCCTGTTGTAGGCAATTAGAGGATCGATTTAAAGCTGAATTACCAGGGCATCTACAAGGTACATGGCCACCACTCATCAAACAGCCAGATAAACACTGCTTTATAGGTGGCATTCTGCAGCCTTCTCAGCTATTGATTTATAAAGCCTGTTTACACTGGACTTCAGAGGAATGACCCATTTCTTTTAAGAAAAACGTGCTTTGCACGCCTGATTTTTTGCACAAGAGCTTGAAGCTTGTCACCCTCTCTCCCTTCACTGCATATTATTCTTGAGCAGGACAGCATACTGGTACTGCCTGGGAGACTGCAGGAGTAAGACTTCAAAGCTTCTAATAATGTATGGTTAGCAAAATATTTACAGCTTATTGTAAACTCCAGCATTATTGATCTGGAAGCCCTAAGAATAGTTAATTTTCAAAGTCAGAGTGGCCAGCCAAAGAGCTGTCAGCTCTGGCAGGGTGACAATAAACAAGAATACACTTGGTTGAGGGAAAGTTATTCTTCCCTTTCAGATACTGGCACTGAACAGTGGTAGGAAGGCTCTAGAAGGCAGAGTCAAGCTCTGAATGAAGTCAGTCAAGACCTGGACTTTAAACAGTAGAATCAAGGATTCCCAGCTATTTACAAGCACAGCTTTTAACCTATGCCTTTATCAAAAGACAATTACTCCTCCTACACTGAAACACACTGTAAACCACAAAACTGAATTATACAACTCCAATAATAGTTATTCCAAGCAGCCTCTCAAACTCTTGATTTAGGAGAGTGTTTTAAAGCCAAGTGGAGGCATTCATGCTGTAACTTGCATTGGTTTGATCAGGCTCTTAGTGAGCTCTCAGGTTTTATTTGATGTTTTACTTTTAAGATCCTGTCACTGTATGACTTTTCAGATCTGTACCAGCTTCAGCAAAATGTCTTGTTCCTTCTTCCTCACAGCCTTAACAATAGATCATTATTAAGTGTATGGCAAAAATACTGTGCTTCAGATTTATTTTCAGTTATCAGCTTTGCTGGCTGTGTGTCAAGACAACTCTAAATTTCATGTTTTCAGTACAGATCTTTCCAGTCAGACAGTGACTAAGCAAATTTGTTTGTTAGGGCCACACATGGCTGGCACATTTTAGAGCAGCTACAGAACGAAGTTGACAGACACTAATCATGGCTTCTTTTTTAACATTTTCCACAGTGACTTCAAACATAGTTAAATTCTTACAAGTTTGTCCCGTATTATGGGGAATTACTTTTCTTTGAAATATTGTATCTAATATGAAAGGATGCACCTTCATTGCAACAATATCCACCCTCCCTTTCTGAACATCCTGCGAAAAACAGAAACAAAGCTAAAAAAACTCTGCATTTATTCAGCTCCTGCAGATTCAGAAAATAATAGCTGGAAACTCTCTTCTGTTACCACTTTTTCCCTTTTAGTTTGTTCTCCTATTTAACTACTAAACAGAATTTTTACCTCATACATTAACTATATTACCACAAAAGCAAACATGCCAGTGAAGTGTGTTAAGACCTTGTGCTGTCTCAGAACAAGTAATTTTGAGTTTTAACTCTTCCCTTCAAATAGCCTTTGCTACAAAAGGAGCAACACTTTAACATGGTATTTCACATCCCCAGCACAGCAGCAACCCAAGAGTAACCCATCAGTTTCCTCACACAGATGGATAAACCCAAGGGAATTACTTTCTTTGTTATCTCTGCCATCTCTTTATTTTATATATTGTTCTTTACCTAAGGTCATCCATTTTTTAACAGATTTCTCCTTTCTCTGTAGATCAGCTCTCAACAGTCACATGTCATGCCCACCAAGACCTGTCTCCCTCATCTCCTGAAGTTCTTGCAAGATACTGTTTTTAGAGCATCAAACAAGATTATCTGTGAAGGCCAAGGTGTTTCTTTACTTGTCCTCTCCACTGGTTTCTGCCTAAACTGCTTTAGATGTGGCTTCATCAATTACAGAAAAAAAGAGCCTTTGCTTTACCAAGTTTATCCTAACATACACACACAAATTTGGGGAGTAGAGGTGATGGCCCCCTCAGAAAATATCACCTTTTCCACTTAGCTTATAGAGCCATGCATGTGAAAGCACAGGTCAGTCCTTCACTCCTCTCCAGGAAACAGGAACCTAAAAGGAAGGAAGCTCATAATGTCTGGATTACCAAGGACAGCTACAGGAAAATTGCTAGGGAATTACCCTTCTTGGAAAACACCTTCCCTTCCCTCAAGCATTCGTCTCACTCTTCTTCCACGGGAGAGCCAGTCTGAACTTTTTCCTTTAGATTCTCAGAAAAACATCCTAAGAAATCCCCTCCAATGAAGCTACAAATGAGACTTGAAAGTTAACACCTTATATAAGAGTCAATGAACAGGGATTCTGAGGGGCCACACCAGATTCCCTGAAGAGGCAAAGGATGAATCAGAAAACTACCATCCAGAACACAAAGAAATTCAACCTGAAGACTCCAGCCTCCTCCAAACCCAATTGCTAGAAAAACCCTTGGTTACAGACAAATTAACCTGTAATTTGGGAAAAAAAATACACAAGAGAAGTGCTGAGCTGCTGTTCAACTCAATGAAGTAAAATGTGAAGATCATTTAGGGTGCTGTCAACTCTCATGCTTTTGTGACAGTCCAGCCTGCCTAAGTGTATTAACCTATTCATCAGGAAGGATGTTACTCCCAAGTTGTCATACTTGCAATGCTAAAAAAAAAAAAAATAAATTCATTATCTCCCAGAGACACCACATACCAAGCAAATGCATCAGCCTCTGCCATCTGTGCTCTGCCAGCTACTGACTTTTCCCCATGTCCTTTGAGACTTGCAAAAGCAAAGGTGTTTAAGTTAAAGAAGTCAAGAGGGATCAACTTCTCTTCACCGAAGTTTACAAAATGTCAAGAAGTGAAGGAGTAACCCCAACCTGAAGTTATCTGAAGGGCTCAATACTCCACAGCCTCTCTGGTCAGTTAATGAGTAAAACTTCAAAAGTTGTAACCACATCACACACCAGTGACTCTTGCCAAAGGGCTCCTATGCCTCTGGATTAATGAGGCAGTGAAGTGACCATAACATTTGAGGGATTCCAGGCAATTTGAAGAAGAAGTGGAGGAAATGTGGCTAGCTGATACCAGCATTCCAGTTAAAAATAAGTCTTCCTGTCAAATATCCACTGATGAAAAACCAAGTTTGAAACATGTGTAACTAGCATGATGGGCAAGAAATGAGTTTGGAGTTAACACCACAACCAGGCTCTTCCTCAAAGCTGGGAACTCATTCTGATTTTGGCACATTGCCTCTGTCTCAGGTGCTCCCTTGCTTCCCTCACCAGAACACAAGATGACAAGAGAAGCACTGTGCGTAGGTACAAGCAATTACAATAAAGTCAAAGAGAGCAGAGAACTGAACGAGCTGGGACAGTAAAAGCACCTCTACTGGCCCAGTAAATTGTTCCAGGTAACTGCAAAGGTTGCAAAAGAATAATTTCCAAGCTGGGCAGATGCTGCCAAGCAAGGCCTGACTGCTGCCTGAGATTTTCCTATGGCAGAATCCAGAAGAGATAAGTGGATCTTCTAGGGCACCTGGTAGTCATCAGGAGTAAGTGGCCCCATACAGTATGCTAAGATATTCCCAAAAAGTTATGGGCAGCATTTTTCCCTGCAGCAGATGCCTGTAGAAATACTCTAAAATGTTTGGGGCATACTTGCGGCCCATCTCCATTCTTTCTGGTTTTGTTCTGTGGGTTTTTGGGGGGACAGAGAGGACAGATTTCATGTGAGTCTCTACAGAAATCCTGTCTTTATCATTCCTTTTTCACTAGACAAATATATACACGGCACAAAGGTTGGGAAAATCTGCTATCAGGGAACTGAAACCAAACATTGCCCCATGACCAAATACAGAGAAGCACTGTCCTAAAATACATACACACACTTCAATGTAGCCTTTTTAATTGCACAGGAACTCTGATATTTTAGTAGCAGCAAACAAATTGCATTTAAAAGCTGCTCCATTAAAAAAAAACAAACAGAAAGTGAGTAAATCCTTTAAGAAAAAACAAAGTCTCTTTTTATGTTGTAGAGTTCTAAGGCGTTGCCCCAACCTGCTTTGAAGAATCAGATCTACATGAGATACTGGAACAAAAACCCGTGGCAGGCAGCAGTAACTGGCCCTGCTTCCCCCACAGATACAAAACCAAGATGTCCCAGTATTTTATACCAGAAAAGCCTTCCCTGAAATAGCACAGTCCAACCTCCCGGGGAGCCTCAGCTGACATCAGGTGACACATCCAGTTTTGCTGACAAGCTCCCTCTCTCTCGCTCCACCCTCCACATCACCTCGGTGTTCGGAGGCTGCCGGAGCAGCTCCTTTGCGGTGCACGAACAGCACAGACCGGGAGTGCAGAAAGGCTGCCCGGGGCTAGGGCAGCTCTGCGGCTCCGCTGGGCGTGACCGGGGCGGGCAGAAGGGCTGGCTCAGCTCCTCCAGACACAACCAACAGCAACCCTTTCTATTTATACCTGCCCGGCAAACAAGGAGGGGATTGCGCAAGGGCAGGTTTCCACAGGGCACATGACTGCTGTGCTACCACAGCACCCGCTTCGCTATGTGACAGCCTGACGGTGCCTCATGGCCACAGTTACTCCTCCAAGAAAACATAGATTTTATTTCTATATCATCACAGCACCATTTAGGTCAGACAAGACCTCCAAGATCATCGAGTCCAAGCTGTGACCAGTCACGACCTTGTCATCCAGACCAGAGCACTGAGTGCCAGCTCTGACATTTCCTGAACACCTCCAGGGCCGGTGACTCCACCGCCTCCCTGGGCAGCCCATTCCAGCACATGACAACCCTTTCGGAGAAGGAATTCCTCCTGATTTCCAACCTGGACTTACCCTCCAGACCCTTCCCCAGCTTCATTCCCTCCTCTGGACACGCTCCAGCATCTCAGTGTCCTTCACTACAGGAAGGCCCAGAACTGGACACAAGATTGGAGCTGTGGCCTCAGTCACTGCCCTGGTCACACTGGACACACCACTGCTGGTACAAGACACCTTCCCTTCTTCTCCTAATTTAATCTGCAGCAGTGGGCTGCACCAGCCTGGCTTTTTTTTGTTAGAAACCACACTCATAGCAGAACAAGCCTGCAAACTACACAACAGTCCAGTTATCTGCTTTATCCATATCCTCAAGAAAATTCAAGCCCAGCTAACTCAGCCTGCAAATTTCCTACCCCCACATGTTCCGACCAGTGTTTGCCAGAGGAATTACACATTAACTTGAATCTGCTTCCCTTACAAGATTTTAAGTCTACTATTTTAGGGAAGGGGGGATGTGAAAAAATCATATCCTCCAAGTTTTTACCTTCCGCTCCCAGTTTAACTTCTAATTCAGCAAAAGGGGGGAAAATTCTCAGTTAAAGAGAAACCGAGTCCTGCTTTAATAGCACACCCAGCTTTTCTCCTCCCTGCCTGGCCTCAAAGATCAAGGAATAATCAGAGTGCACATCAGTAGTCCGGAGATGGCAGGACCTGTACACCCTGCTTTATTTCCTCTGTGTCTCCCTTAAAGGGAAGATGCACAGAAGCCCTGTAAGTAGGTCAACCAAAAACCCTCACGGCCTGTAAGGCAGCCAAGTGACTCCATTAGGATCTGACAAGGGTGGCTGAATTTTTGCACAGCTAATTAGTGAGCTCGGCAGACGAAAACGGTGTTGGGGCTGTCACAGCAAAATCTCCAGGAAAATCTGCACGGTGGGTGAGGCAATGAGCACTCGTAACACCACCCTGGTGAAAAAAGACAGCTGTTTATTTGTGTCAAAAGAGTGATTTCCTAAGGAAAAACAGGCCTGACTAGTCTCCTGCTGCTGCCCTCAGCTGCATGCCATGCCTTTAACAGGTAGGCCAAGCGAACCCTCATTGCTGAACTGGTTTCTCATTACAATTTCCCTGAACACACTAATGGGAAAGCTGGTGGATATTTCAAGGTGAAGCCTTTTCACTTTCAAAGCACAAGAAACTGCAATGATTTCAGCGATCTGGAAGCAGTCCCAGAAGGAGTGGCAACTAATGGCAGCTAATTCAGTGCAGAGCAGACTCAAAGGACACTATGAAAGCACATAAACATGCAGAGTGAAAGCTGATATTTGCTTTCTTGGTTCCTGACTGAAAAGTCTGAGGTAACCCATCAAACTGTCCACATATCAGCATAATAAATATTATCAGTATATCTAGGGGAAGGCGTCCCTGTCCTCGGCAGAGGGTTGGAAGTAGATGACCTTTAAGGTCCCTTCCAACCCAGGCCATTCTATGATTTTATGACATTAAAACTACAATAAAGTACAAGACTCACGTACAGTCATGAAAAATTTCACAGGATTATTTAACAAACAGTGCCAGCTGGTCACTCCTATGGCCTTTAAACAGCCAGTTGGGCTTCTCTTTTTTGACTTTTGAAATGCTGCAGGTTAAATAAGCTTTAGTATTACAATAGTCTAATTTAGAAGAAAATTCTCCAAGCAACTGTGCACATCACTGTGTAAGTCCTTACATTTTGGGCTTTCTAGCTATTCCATCCCACAGCCTAAAGGTGTATTACCACTCGTCAGACGATGAATCATTTCTATACCTCTGTCAAGCTTCTGCAATGTACAAAACACAAGCATTGCATGTTCTAACCTCGACTCCTACAGCTAAAGGGAGACGATCATCCATTCCCCCCTCAGCAACAACAGGTAATGAGACAGCGAGCAGCAAAATCAGTGGAATTTTCCACACGGAGCAGGAGATCCCAATGCAAAAACACAACAGCAAAGGCAACCTCCCGCCATCTGCAAGAGGATTAGCAGCCATCTATCCCTAAAGTGGCGGAGATAAACAGCGCTGCTGGCAGCAGAAACATTCCCTGCCAGGTGTCCCCACCAGCCTGGGCTCTGAGCTGCCCGGCTCGTGTCGGATGCGGACGCGCATCGAGCACGCCTCCATCGGGAATTCACCTCCCCACCAGCAGCGGGAACGGCCGGATCCTCACGGGGACTGCCTCCTTCTCCCTGCCTTGCCCTGGCGCTATTTTTGGGCGACTCTCCCCCCCCAAACACAGCCTTTCCATCACAGCCACCCCGAAGGCGCCCTTGAAACCCCCACTGCCCCCACGCTCCCTCCGTTCGGGATGTGGGAGCGGGTCCTGCTGCGGGAATACAAACAGCGCTAGGATCGGCCTTCGCCCCCTCCGCGCTGCCCTCCTCCTGCGCACGCTGGGCGCTCAGAGAACCTCTCCCCGAGCCCGCCGGGGCTAAGCTGGATGGGAAAGGGGCTCGGAAGCGGAGGGCAGCGCTTACCGGCGGCCAGGAGCCCGAGAAGGCTGAGGAGCCCGAGGATCAGCGGCCGCGCCATCGTTCCCCCTCCGTGCCCGTCTGCAATGCGGCGCCGCCGGCACCGCCCGCTCCCGCCCTTATATAGGGGCGGGACGCGCACGCGCGCACACCGCCCCGCCCCCCGCGCACGCGCAATGGCGGGACCGGGGGGTGCAGGGGGTGTGAGGGGCCGAGGCCGCTGAGGGGGGTGCAAAATGGCGGCCGCGGGTTCCTCTTCGGAGGCCGGAGCCGCGGCTCCCCAAGCCCCCTGCGGCCCTCACCGCTGCAAACGGCGGTGTCTGGCTGGGAAGAAGTAAAGCCTTAAAGGCGATTTTTGCCTCCACGGGTGCTGCGCCCTGAGACAGTGGGAGTCTCAGAGGCAGGAGTCCCCCCATACAGACCAGCCAGGCTGGCAGCATCTGATTGAGGCACACACCAACATGGAGACAGTGTTAAGGGGTTGGAAATGCACCTTTTCCAGTCCGCTACCATGCGCTACCCACTAGACCAGGTTGGTCAAGGCTGTTTCCCACCTGGCTTTGAACAGCTCCAGGGATGGTGCATCCACAAACCTCCCTGTGCAACGTGTGCCAATGCCTCAAGCCCCTCACAGTAATAAATGTTTCCTCCTAATATCCAACCTAAATTACCTCTCCTTCAAATTGTACAACTGCTGGTGAAGAATCCCTCCCCAGCTTTCCTGTGGCCTCCTCCAGATAGTGGGATGTGCTGTGAGGTCTCCACAGAACCAAACATCGTGTTCGGTATGTGCCACCACGGTGCCTCCCCTCACAGGCTTCCCGTCTTGCTTGGGAGGCAATGGGAATGCTGCTTTTTTCCTTGCCATTGTCACACGGCAGCCAGGTATCCCTGTGGTCCAAATGAACAGCAATTAAAAGTATAATTCAGACCAACAGCCTGAATTCACTTGCTGTCTCCCAGCCTCTTACTCCTGCCTTGCCTCTTGCACTGATGCAGCTAACTGGAAAAACAAACTAACCCAGAGGAAAAAAAAAAGGACAAGCAATGTTTTCCTGACTGGATCAACAAACTGAACCAGCTCAGCTGAGGGACGGAGCAGATCCCTCGTGGGCTCCCCAGGACTGGGCAGAGCAGCCAGACCAGCTGCCCTCTTCATCTAAACCCACACTCAAGGCCTGCTCTAGCTGCAGGAAGGGCCCTTGATAATGCTTCCCACAGCATGGGGAGCTGGGCATCCCCGGCGCCCTCAGCATAACACAAACTTATCCCATCTAAAGAGCTTGGCCTCTGCCCAGCTTACCCTGTCCCCTCTGCAGAGCTTCTAGGTACTGCCCTTCATCTGAGGGCACACATGTTTTTACCTTATTAGGTCCTTACCTACATGTTCATTTTTCAAGGACCAGACTTGTTGATAACGTTTAAGGTTTACTTGCAGCATAAAGGTTAGGAGGAAGTGGATCTGTTCTGTTTCACTTTGTCAGGCTACACTAAACAGCGTCACACACCTCCCTCCTTTCTTTATAAGGCCCTTTTAAAAACCCAGCTAAGAAGCCCCAGTTCCCGTGATTTTCTTCACAAACCACATCAGGAGAACTTGATGCTTACACAGGGCCTTTGCCCCTCCACAGGAGAGCACAGCTTCATTCAGAGCCTCCAGAGCCTCTGCTATCGCCTCATCGGGAGCCAGGTTCTTAGGTAATTCCCAGCCTGGAGCCAGGTGCACCCAGACTGAATCAACGAGGCAGAAAGCCACCCCCAATTTTGGCCAGACTAAACAAGCAACCTTTACTCTGGCTCTAAAGCCACCTTGCCTAGGCAGGGCTCAGTGTGCTGCCCTTATCTCATGAGTGCACATAAAGTGTTGACGAGGCACCTCAACTTTCCAACCAGCAGCCAGCTACTAACCTGGGAAAACACACACCAAAAAAAAGGAGCTTTGTGAAGAATATTTAAAAGGAGGTTAAGTAAGACTGTCTGGAACAGGAGAGCTATTTCAGCAGGCAGGGTGTTTTTCTTCTGGGAGCTGAAGGACGGGGGGAGGAAGGAGTAGCTTGGAGCTAGCAGGTTCTACTCTCAGTCTGTTAGCATTTCAAGGCTAGCCCAAGTTTTCCTGGAGCTTTGCCAATTCCCATTGATTTGGGACTTTTTTTTTTCTCTCTCTCAAGCACATAGCATATAATATTTGACATTAACAAATTGTCTCCATGACTTAGCTTTCCTGGTCTTGCCATACTGCCTGCTAGTTTCCTCACTTAAAAATGGAATTAAACAAAATAAAGCAGCATCGAGAGTTCAAGCACCAGCTGTCTGCTGTGAATGTTTGGAAGAGTAGGAAACTCCAAAGGATATCTCAGCCTCCTGGGACCAGGTCCAGCTCACAGATGTGAGCTGAGACCTGGCACTGAGGGTGTGAGCTGCAGCCGCTGTCTGCCTACCAGCTTCTGCTTTTGCTGAGCTTCTGCTGAGATTTGGGGTTTTCCTGCAGACAAACCTCCCAGATAGGGTACCAGGTGAGGCTTCTCAGGAAGGATCATGGCTGTAGTGACATACAGCTGAGTCACTTGGCTGTGGCTGAGGGAGGAGGGAGCCTTCCCCAGCCTAAACTTGGTTTTTAGCCCCATTTTCTGGGAGGCGCGTGCTCTGTGTGGAGAAAGTGAGTAGGAAGAGCTCAGAAAGCTGCAGCCAAGTGAGGGACTTTCCTGCACACATGACTCACTTTCCAGCTGCCTCCCCTGCCAACCAGTTGGACTGGGCCAGCACCAGAGCCCGGCTGCTTCTGATGCTCAGTTTTGTCGTGCCTACAGCACACACATTCCTTCCACGTCACCTGGCCCTCCTGGCGCTCGATTCTGTGCTTTGCATAAGTGGGGCACGTGAGGAATCTCTGTTTGGCAATCCCTGGAGGCCAGCCAGAGGCCCCTGCAGGCTCTGGTTTTGCAGCTGCAGCCAGCTCTGCAGGAGAGGTGTTCTCTTTGCAAAAGAGAAAAAAACAAAACAAGCGAAATAAATAAAGAGAGGCATTTTCCACAGCAGCCTGCCTTTCAGACTCTTTTGCATTTCCACTCAGACTGCAGCAGGAGGAGGAGAAGAAGCAAAGCCAGCCACAAATTACAGCCTGACAGCCTCGTGCAGAGCCTTGAACACATTTGAAGTTTATTCCAGCCCAAGAGCAGCCTCCCTGTGATTCACCAAATGGTTTGGCTTGCAGGTCCCACTGGAGTGGAGACAGACACCCACACACAGCCACCCTTCCTCACCACTAACATGCTGCAGAGAAGCAGCTCCTGCTCTGACATTCTTCCCAGAGCAGATCCAAATGGGATGGCAGTGCTGCAGGGACTGCATCCAAGGGCAGAGCTGCAGCTCAGCAACACCAGCAGCAGCCAGGGCACACAGGACCTGTCCCACTCCTCCTGGCACACACACAAAAAGAAACAACCAAAAAACACAGCCCTGACCCACAGAAACAGATGGTTCTTGACTGGATCAGGGGCCTGAATCAGCCCAGGGTGCAGAGAGCAGCACATGATGAGCCAGTTGGGCTGTAAGAGCAAGACTACAGCAGCTTCAAACTGAAAGAGAGTAGTTTTAGGTGAGATATGAGGAAGAAATTCTTCCCTGGGAGGGGGGGGAGGCCCTGGCACAGGCTGCCCAGAGGAGCTGTGGCTGCCCCACCCCTGCAAGTGTTCAAGGCCAGGCTGGATGGGGCTTGGAGCCACCCAGTCCAGTGGAAGGTGTCCCCACCCAAGGCAGAGGATTGGAACAAAATGGCCTTCAAGGTCCCCTCCAACCCAAACCATGCTGTGATTCTGTGACCCTGCACATTTTCAGCCTCTCAGCCCCAGCTCAAACAGCCTCACAGTGCCGAGCCCAGAGGCTGATCTGGCTTTAGGGGTGATCCCTTCCTCTCCCCAGGCAGTTTTCCGCCTGGATCCAGTTCCTGTCTGAGCTCCTGTGGCACAGCACGGGGTGAAAGCATCGAGGACCGTCCCCCTTTGGCAGCCGTGCCCCAGCAGAGCTCTCCATTAACACTGGCATGGTCACAGGCTGCATTCCTTCCCACCTTCAGCTCAGCCACAACTTCATTATCAAAAGGGCTCACATCAAGTGCGCTGGATTTTCCAAACAAAGCATAACATAAAACCTCAAATCACTGCAGCTAATTCTCATTTCAGTATTTTCTTTGTCAGCTGTCACAAGTTGTGCATTTTAGCTACAAGCTGTGTTTTGTTTCCAGGTTTCCTCAGCATTTTAGGTGCTACTTACTGGGATTAGCCTCCTATTTCAAGGCAAACCATATCCCAAGGCACCTGATACTCCAAACCAAGTAGATCAACACAAAGAGCATCAGCACCCGTAAAGGCTTTGCCCTCGTGAATCAGGATTTCTGACCAGCTCCAGCAAGATCTGGAACAGCAACAGAGTTGCCAGAAAAGCAGATGATTCCTCCTAAATACAAGGGAATCAACAGTGCAGCGCCAGCTCATCAATGTTTTAAAGGATATGCACCAAGATGCAGAATTCTGTTCCTGCTCCCATTGTGTCATCTTGTCAGGGTCATAAGCAGTAAGATTGCAGCCAGATAAATCTCTGCCACAACCTTTGAAGCAGGGTTTCTTTTTATAAATGCAAAGTAATATGTTTCTCTAAATCCTATTTAACCCAACCCCCCAAAAATCCAGAACTATACATTTAGGTTATCCAATGTATAACAGATTTTAAAATATATTTCAGTACATATATATAAACCAAAAAATATATAGAAAATAGGGGGCTGAGTTCCTTTCATTCGGTCCCTGCTTTGCAGGTTTTCGAGGATTACACTTAGAAGCTTTTTTTTTTTACACTTAGGGCTTTTTCAGCAGTGGAAGTTATTGCCATCCAATGTTTTCCATCTGCTGTGACTCATTTGGGCTCACACAGAAGTGATTAGAAAATCATGGGACTCCAGGAGCTATGGCTTTAAGGAAAAGCACAAAGAATTACAGCTTCTGCAGGAAAAATAAGAGCTGGCAGAGAACAGCTACAAAGGCTGCTGTAAGGAACCGGCCTGAGGAAACACACCCACCCCCCCAACTTTCTTCACACAGTTTCCTTCTCTGTTGAAATACTTGCTTTCTCTTCCTTCATTATCCAAAGCAAAAAAGGAAGGCACTAAATATTGAGGAAGAAGGTACAAAACCGAAGAGTTTGGGCTGGAAATAAAAGCCCAAGTAAGCTGTCCTCAAAACTTTGGATGAGCTAAGAGCTGATGTGTAGGAAAGAGAGAAGGAATAGAACAGGAAGATCATGTAGTTTAATACCCTAATAAACAGCCTGAGGAGTCAGGCAGGGATTGCTGCTGTCCTGCTCACTAGATTCCGTGCTATTGTAAGTTCTACAGTTCTTTTTTTAGGTCACAAAAGCATCAGGCAGCACCTCCTCACGTGTGATCTCACCTCAGCTGCACGCTCACAGCCCAGGACTTTTAAGCCAGGCTGTGGATTCCAGTGAATTTGCAGCAGCAGCCAATCGCTGTGGCCAAAAGTGGCACGGGTTGGGATTAATCAAAGTCACAAGGCCACAGGAGGGAAGTGGCAAGTGCAGCCACTGTGGCTTCCACCACGATGTTTTTCTTCATCATACCAGTGGGTACAACCCACGCCCAGAGTCGTGGGCATCTGAATAGCTGCCCTCTGCCCTCTTCTACAAAAGGGTAAAAATACACCCAGAGACTCAGTCTCTTACTTCCTCTGTCCCAGCTAAGTCTGGGATTTTAACAGTTTGGAGCAAGTTGCCCAGTGTGGTGTTCATCCCTTGCTTGCTCCAAGTTTGACATGCATCCCACAGCAAACTTCCTGAGCCTCTTGTAGGGTTTCTTCACCTTCCAATTTCATAAAGCAAAAGCATGTTTCACTCCAGGGAAAAAAACCCACCAGGATTGTGGCACGAGGAGGGCAAACAGCTATGATTCAATGCCTTTGGATTTCATAAGAGGACTCCTTGGAGCAACCTCCTTTCCTGTGTCCTTCCCACTATTCAGCCAACAGCAGCTGGGGAAACACTGGAGCATCTCCTCAAAACAGCAAACACAGGCAACAGAGATGCTTTATGAATTCCATGGGCAGCGCTGAGTAATGAAGTATTGGCAGCCTGGTCTTCCATAGCAATCACAGTGGCAGCCTGCAGCCTGGTTTTCCATGGCAGTCACAGTTTCCATGATTACCACCTCATATGTGTCTTTACACTTGCTCTTCACAGAAAAAAAAAAAAATAAAAAAAACAATAAAGGCTTATTTTCACCCTCAGTTTGTTAATCCTGGCCCTAAGAAAGTCAGCATCAGGTACCCACACAAGCTCAGCTACTGCCAGGAAATAGCTGAAGCAAAACTCACCATTCTGCTGAGCTTTGTTTGCCATGGTGAACGTCAAAGGAGAAACAAAACCCTCCTTATCCTTCCCCAGGGAAGGGCAGAGAGGCGTAGGAGTTAGCATTCAACCTTGGGCACTACAACTCAGTCAGCTGCAGAACAAAAGCATGGCTGAGCCCATGGAAGAGAGGGGAGGGAAAAAAAAGGCAAAACCCCACTCTGTCTAGAGCAGCAAATGGTATTCCTGGCTTAACACGCTGTGTCACACCCAGCACTTGTGGAAGGACAGGGAGAAAAACCAACCCAAGGCACCTACCACAACCCTGCTGAAAAATCACCATCCCCATATCCCCTCACTAGGCCACTGCAACTGCCTTTTAAAACTTATCCAACAGCTGCTTCCCCTCAGGTTGTAATTGTCATGCTCAGCTGCAGCTGGTCTCTCTCTGTGCTCCTTTAGTGGGACAAGGTTCAGGACCGTGTTCTGTCCTTGCTAGCCAATCTGCAAATGAGACTTAATTAACCCCAAGAGATCTGGAAACTGGTTTTTCCGTAAAAATGGGGATTATCAGGTTTGAGCTGCTCCTGTTTCACAGGGAAGCTTAGAAAGCAAACAGGTTTACATGACAGGAACAGGAAGATACATGGAATTGGTAGTGATTTCTAGTGAAAGTGTCTGGGTTTCCCCAGCTTGTCCTGAGCAGGTGTTCCAGTGACAGCCTCCCTGCTGGCAGCAGTGGTTCCTCCTACAGGTGACCACACAAAGCAGGTGATCTTGGTGGGTCTCATCCTGCTCCCTCCCTGAGACCCATGGCTGCTATGGCAGGAGGATCCTGCCCTGTGTCACGCACTGTCATCCCACAACACCCCTTTCAAATGAGACCCACCACGACTAGAGCAGCCGAGGTGGAGAAGCAAGTTCCATCCTTCCAGGCTGCCAGGATGCAGCAGTGCCTTTTCCTAGAGGTGGATCTCGCAGAGGTCCAGCTGCAGGGCTTGGCTGACCCTATGGACATCCCAGTGAACCCCCCAGATACTGGTTCTCTGCCCCTTATCTGCTCGGGTGCTTTTGTTTCACATCCTTTTTTGGAAAAGCCCTTCTCTGTTATGAGCAAGGCTCCAAAGGTCCTGGTGTCCTCATTGTGTGTAAAGCAGTGAGGCCTCGGTTATCACCGAGCCAGAAAGGTCTCCAGGCAGAGATGTTCTCTCCCCTTTGTCAGCAGACCCACGAGGCCAGAGCGTGACTTTAGGGATTGTCAGGAGCCACCCAGGTGCTGTGAACGCTCAGTGGTGTTCACAGTGGAACTGTCGCACGCCTGAGCTGGAAGGGGCTTCCCTGCCACTGTCACCCCCTGGCCACGTGCTCCTGCTGCTTCCCTGCCCAGGGACAGACTGACCCTGCGTAGGCCTGATCAGCTCCTGATCCAGCCACATCAGGAGGATCAGGGGAATTCAACTCTAAACTCCCCCTGCAAAGGAAAGGCAATAAAAGATAAGATTACAGGATCACTTTACTTCAGGTCTCACAAAGGGAGGGAGAGGGAACACATGTCAGGGACAGAAAGAGCACAGATGATCCTTCCTTCCCCTGCTTTAGGTGGATTTAAGCACCCCAAGAAATGGCAGGGCAACAAAAATATGAGATACAAATAACCCATTAGGGCAAGGAAATAAGCTGCACCAATAAACCCCACTGCTGAAAGCATTCAGCATGAGGAACCTCTTCCTACCTAGGGCTTCTTGCAGGTTTCATCAAGATTTGAGAACACCTTGATAAAACAACACCATTTCACAAACATCTTGACACCAAGGGTTTGGCTTAGGTATTAACAAGTCACTGTTGCCAGAATTTGTTCTGGGTGAGGAGCAGAAGAGGACAGCCTGCAGCAGAGACCACAGTTTGGTCTGTGCCCGTGGCCCTGTGTGGTGCTTCCCAAGTAAAACCCAAAGGGCACCCCAGCTGAAAAGCTCAGCACCCAAAAACCTGAGTCACTCCTCAGGTTTTCTGGGTGCTCAGAACTTTCCACTACAAAGTGGCTCTCACTTCCTTCTATTTAGAGGTCAGAGAATGAGACAAGTCACCGTTTTGCAGACATTTCCTCTCCCACTGAGGCCCAGAGTGGGTAACAGCTGCCATTTAGCACAATCAGCTCCTTTTTGCTGGGGTTTTCTCTTCACACACAGGCTGGTCAGAAAGAAAAGAAGCTACACTTGGTTGATCCTAAATAGAGTTCCCTTCCTTGAATGGTGTGTTGGGAAAGAGGGTTGGCTAGATGAGGCGTTTTCATGTTTGTAGAGAGCAGGGAGACACGGGTTTTACCCAGCTGAGGGTGCTGCTGACCTTGCTGAGATGCTGACAGCCACATGATGGCATTTTTTTCACTGCAGAGAGCAATGACACTGGTACAAATGCACTTGCAGCCTGCATGTGATCCCCCCTCCCTTCTCACTTGCCTTTTTTCCTCTGTGACAGAAGCTTCAAAAGATGAACCAGAAAGCACAAGGCTTCCTGCTCACCTGGGAGAGCAGCAGACTGGCCTTGCTGGGATAGGGGACATCAGAGGCTTTTTCTACTGGTGTCACTGATTTAAGGTTTGCCAGCCTCTCTTCTCGACAGAAATTCCCCAGGCTCAGCTGCTCTCATCATGTCAAAAGTGAGTCTTTTGGGTTGCAGGTTTGGAAAGCAAACCAAAGGTTTTGCAAAATCAAGGTTTGCAATGATTAAAAATAATCCAACTTCTTTATTTCGCCCTCAGCAGTTTTAGAGAAGTGGAATTGAAAAAGGAACAGAAAATGAGGTGCAGGGTCATTTGAAGATTCTGCACGTGTTTGTGGGGGGCTGAAGGAGGCAGTGAGGGTAGGGTGAGTGGAGCTCAGTCGAAGGCACATCAGCTGTCAGCACCTCGGTTCCCACTGAGCTCCCACCCTCATTATGAAGGCCTGTTTTAATTACACCTGCTGCGAAAGTGGGGGAAAGATCCACTGAAAGTCTCTCTGGAGAGCTCAGATAATGGGATGTGCTGGGGCTGCACAAGCCAGACAGGCAGGAAAGCAAACACAAGAAATCAGCCGTGTCCACAGGTCCTGGATAAAAACTGGCCAAGGATCAGTTCTCTGTGGAGAGCAGAGCTCCTTCCTTGGGTGCTGAGCAGACAGCAAATCCTGCTGGCTTAGGGACAGCCCCTTTCATGCTGTTTGCTGGCTGTCATCTCCCCCAGCCCCCGGGTCCTGCCGCCAGGGCCGCTGTCTGGGCTTGCTGCCCTCTTGGTGGGCAATTTGCTTTTTCTTCTTGATGGCAACACCCTCCCCATGACCGCTGATGCACCAGGGCTGTGCACCGTGGCATCGGCTCTGGGACACCCCTGGGGGCTCAGCAGAGTGGCTGAGACAGGAACAGGCACTGCCGGGGGAGACAAGGCTGAGGCAGGGAGCAGACGGGAACTTTTTGGGTTAATCCGTAGAAGAGGTGGGGAAGGAGATACAGAAAAAGCAGATGTGGGGTCTGGCAGCGCTCGCTTTCCCCCTCCAGCCTGCAGGGTCAGGAAGCACGGGAGGAGCTCGGCCCCCTGGAGGAGGAACCCTCCAAACCCAAGGCAGCAGCTGCTCCAGCGAGGGCTGCAGCGGTGGGACTGGGACCAGCTGGCGCAGAGCGAGGGGCAGCGCTCGGTCGGCAGATGGCAGCAGGAGCGCGGGGACAGGAGCGGCTGCGGCCCAGGGCTCTGAAAGCGGGCTGAAAACACAGAGTTTCCAATCCTGGCTTCTTTACAGCCTTCTTTGACATAGGAGCCATCAGCGGCAGAGAGGGTGGAACACCCCGCTGATGGTTACAAGGAGAGAGGTTTCCCAGTAGGAGGGAATAGAAGTGTTTAATTATTCATACACACATAAAAACAAACAAAAAACCCCCAAAATCCAAACAAGCAAACCCCAAAACAAAACAAACAAAACAACCAGAAAACAAACAAACAAAAACCCCAAACAAACAAAAAACCCTAGAAAAGTTTCAACTCTTAATTCTGCATTCCACAGGAAAAGCAGGGCAGCCTTGGCACAGAGGATGGAAACTCCCTTGTGAGGTTTATGTGGGAAGGTTTAAGAGGAAAAGTCCAGGGACAGGTGGATCAGTGATTAAAAATGGCATTGAGCCCTTGGAGGATGACGAGGATTTTCACACTCACCTTCCTGGCACCAGCCCATAGCCAGGGAGTTTGGAGCTCTCATTGAAGCACTGATAGTGCTTTCCTTGGGAAGGCCTGGTGCAGGTTATGGGAAAGTGCAGCCCCTGGGATGGCCGTGCACACAGCCACACACAGCCTGCTCCCAGCTCCGGGGTGATACACCCACACCCTGGCACGGGATGCGCCTGCTCCCTCTTCAGAGGCTGGGGAAGTTGTTAGTTACTGTTTCATTTCCTTTGGGAAAAGGAAAAGAGGAGGAATTGTAAAAGTCTTCTGCCAATAAATTGGATCCTTTGGGTTTTCTGTTTTCACACAGGATCCACATGAGGCATTTTGTTTTAAACAAGCTTTGGAGACTCAAAAAGGTGCAGAAATAGCAATGCTTTATTATGCCAAAGGAAAGTGCAAGTTAGCCTGTTCCCTGAAGATCGGGAGATTTGCTTTTAACTCTTACCAGCTCAAAGGGCTTTAGATAATATAGAGAGGGAAATAGATTTCATGGTTGGAACTAGGTGATCTTTTAGGTTTTTTCTAACCTAAACCAGCCTGCAACTCCCTGGTATCTCCCTACATTTATTTTGCATGGTTTCCCACTTTCTGCTCCCAGCAGATGAAGTCACTGGTGTATAAAAAAGGTGGAAGTGGTTTGGGACATGGATCAGTCCTGCTGCTCATTGAGTTAGTTTTTAAAACTGAAAAGATGATATTGTGCAATAATCTGTGATGAAGACTGAGTTCCCTAGAGATTGCCTCATATTTAGCCCTCAAAAGTTCATTTTGTCCTCTACAGATTAGCACAGATTTTTCAATCAAAAGAACCATCTGACTACCTCTATCTTATCTCCAAAATGTTCATTCTTTCCCCAACAGATTGCCTACATTTTACCACTAAAAAAACCCTGCTGATTACCTCTAGATTATTGCAAAAAATGTCATTCTGTCCCCTACAGATCATCTCAGATCTTACCCCCAAAATATTTGTTGTGCCTTACAGATCACCTAAAGTTTTCTAGATAAAATTTTTCCTACCTGTTGATTACCTCATTTTTACCTCAAATCCTTCTCTTCCCTACAGACTGACTCAAATTTCCACACCATTTTGTCTCCTACAGTTTAAGTAGATTTTACCACCCAAAACAAAACTGATTACCTCTGTTTTATACCCAAATTGTTGAAGCAATCCTGTGAGACAGGACAATGCTTTTTATCATGCCAATGTCCTAGGCAGATGCTGCCCTGGTGCCAACAGAGGAAAAACCAGTGGAGGCTTTTTTTAATTGAAGCCCGACCTGGTCACTGCCACATCATCAACTTGAACCGAGGGTGTAAAACCAGCAGCAGATGCTCGGTTTAACCAGCGGATGCTGGTTATTCCCCGAAAACCCCGAGCATCCTGGTTGCTATAGAGACACGTCGCCCTTTCCTTGCTCCTGATGTCTTTGTGGGGACTGCTCCTTTGCCTCCACGCCCTTGTGCAACACAGGGAGCGAGGAGCAGCGTCTCTGTTGTCCCTGGGGAGGAGGAATGGGCGACGGAGGGAATGTGATCCCGCAGGTGAGCGAAGGGCGGAGGAAACACAACTCCCTGCCTCTCCCGCCGCCTCGCTCGGCAGTGCGAGGGGTGCAGGAGCCACTTTGTTCCTCCCCGTGCCGGCTTCATTATTGATGAAGCAGGAAGGTGATCTCCGTCCCGAGCCCCACGTGTGCTTGCAGAGCTGGCAGGGAGCACGCCCCGGGCTCAGGCTGTGCCCCACAGCGAGGGGAGGTCCCTCCTCTGCTCCTGCCACCCCTGCAAAAGCATCCTACAAAGACAGTGACACCCCACCAGTATGGGTGTTCAGCTGCCCCCGAGCCTCTCTCTGCCCTCACCTCCAAATTATTTACATCTCAGGGTTGTATTTTTGCCAAGATCTTTGCCCACAAAATCCGAGGCAGAATGCCCTGTTCCAGTTGAAATAACAAGCGAGGAGCTTAAAAATGTTTCACCACTTCTCAAAACCCCACAAAACTCCTGCGGTGTGAGGCCAGCCAGACTTATCTGCTCTTTTGTGACATGATCAACCTGACAGCCTCCACAGGCCTGATCCTGCCAGCCCTGGGTTTGCCTCACTCAGGCGGAGTTCCCTTCAGAGTCACTGCCCTTCACCCAGCTCCATCAGCAACGCCCTGGAGATACCAGAGCTGTGCTGCCCATCTGCAGTGGATTGCAGAGCCACTGGCTGTGGGTGCCTGCTGAAACCAGGGAAGGAAGGAAGGACTCCAGGAAGGAAGGACTCCACGAAGGAAGGAAGGACTCCAGGA